>CM060674.1:33648019-33655519 GCA_030686955.1 Odontamblyopus rebecca
ACATTACCATTACTACTATTACTATTACTATCATTACTGCTACTGCTACTATTACTATCATTACTATCATCAACTGCTATTACTACTACTGCTACTACTACTGCTATCATACTGCTAACTACTGCTAATACTACTACTACTGCTACTGCTACTGCTACTACTACTGCTACCGGCGTCATACAGCCACTACTATCACTAAGCTACTACTGCTAATACTGTTAATAAGCTACATTGCCGTTACCACTACTACTGTTAATACATTACGTTACTACTGTTACTACTACCACCACTACTACTACCACTGCTACTACCACTGGTTACTCACTACTACTACTACTGCTATCATCACATTACCACTCACTGCTACCGCTATCACTACTTACCATTACTGTTACTACCACCGCCACCACTACTACCGACTAATACCACTGTTATCATGCTACTGCCAATGCCACCATCACTGTTACTGCCACTGCTACTGCCAATACCACTCACCACTCTACCGTTACGCACTCTGCCACTGGGTTAATTACCGCTACCACTACCAATAATTGCCATCACAATACTGCTATCATACTGCTACTACTGCTACCACTACTACTCACTACCGTTACTACCGTTACCACTAATTACTATCACTGTTACTACTATCATCATTTCGTTATCGTTACCACCACCACTACCACTACCGTTACTTCACTGTTAATACCATTACCGCTACTACCGCTACCACTTCACCACTACTACCGCCACTACCAATACCACTGCTCACTACCAATACCACTCACCACCGTTACCGCTATTACTGCCACTGCTACCACTGCCACTACCGCTACCGTTAGCATGATCACCGCTACCACCGATACGGCTACTACTGCCACTGCTGCCATCATCATCAATACCATTATTTGTCACGACTAATACCACTACCACTACCCGCTACCACTGTTACCGCTACCTTTCACTGCCTTCACTACCGCTACCGCTTAGCATGATCACCACACACTACCACCGCTACCACTCACCGTCATCGCTAACGGCCACCACTACTCACCGTTAATGCCACCACTACGACCGCCACTGCCACCACTTCATCACCACTAATTACCACCACCACCACCACCAGCACTGTCACCGCCACCACTGCTACTGCTACTACTACTACTACTGCTACTTCTACTGCTACTACTACTGTTACTGCTACTGCTACTACTACTACTACTGTTACTGCTGCTACTACTAATACTACTACTACTACTACTACTACTGCTACTACTACTGTTACTGCTACTACTGCTACTACTACTGTTACTGCTACTACTGTTATCAAGCATTGCTGCTACTGCTACTACCACTACCAATTACCGTTACCGTTGCCACTGTTACTGCTACTGCTACTACTACTACTACTACTGGCATTGCTACTGTTGCTACTACTACTACTAATACTGTTACCACTGCTATCATTACCACTGTTATCATACTGTTACCGTTACTGTTGCTGCTACTACTGCTACTACTACAACTGCTACTGTCATCACAACTGCTACCGCTACTGCTACTGTTACTCGCCACCATCATTAACTTGCTACTGCTACAACCGCTGTTCGTTAACCGTTACCGCTACTCGTTGCTGCTACTATCAGCGTCATACTACTAATTACCGTTATCATACTCACTACCGCTACAATCAAGTTATCGTTATTAACACTACAACTGCTAATTAAGCAATTGCCGCTGCTACCATCATACTGCTGTTGCCACTACTGCTACTGCTACTACTACTACTAACCGCTACGTTACCGCTGCCATCATCATCAGTGTGCCACTACTACTTTGCTAACCGTTACTACACACGACTACAATCATCGTTACCACTACTACTACTATCACAATTGCCACTAATGCCACAACTGCTACCGTTGCTAATGACCATCAACCGTTACTACTCACGTTACCACCACAGCCGCCGTGTGCCACCAGCGTATAGTGTGTGTGTAGAGTGTGTACAGCGTGCGCGCGCGTGATCAGCGTGCGCACAGTGCGTGCTTATTAGCAAATTATGGCAGAAAGGTGGCGCAGAACCGTGCGGCAAAGAATAGCGTGCGCAGAGCGTGCGCGCATTGAGTGCGTGCGTATTACGCACAGCGCGTGTCGCAAGACAGCGTGCGCGAGTGTGCGCAAGACAGCGTGCGCACAGGTGCGCGCACGGCACATGTGCGCGCGCACAGCGCGCGCGAGCGCGCGCGCAGCACGCGCGCGCGCGCAGCGCGTGTATCAGCGCGCGCGAGCGCGCGCGACGAGTGCGCGCGCGCGTAGGTGCTGCGCGTGACAGCGCGCGCGCATCATAAGCGCCAGGCGCGTGCGTGACCAGCGCGCAGACGAGCGCGCGCAGGTGCGCGTTGAAAGTGCGACAGCGCGCGCGTGAGCGCGCGCGTTAACAGGCGCGCCCGCAACAGTGCCGCGCGAGCGCGTTAAAGGCACAAGAGCGCGTCGTTAACAGGTGCGCTGCCGCAAGAGCGCCAGCGGCAAGATCAGCTGCGCACATGCGATCCAGGCGCGCGAAGATCAGCGCGCGGCAAGACGCTGCCACAACATCAGCGCTGCCATAGCGGCACAACAAAGGCATCGAGCGCGTTGCGCGAAGAGCGCGCGTTATCGAGCGCGGCAACATTGATGCGCGTTATCCGAGTGCGCATAAAGATCCGGCGCGGATCAGCCAGCGCAAAGACGATGCACGCTATGCGTTATCGAGTGCGTGAACCAGGTGGCACAGCAGGCACAAGAGTGCGGTATAAAAGACCTGCAGGTACAAGATTAGGCAAGAGCGCGCAAGATCATAGCGGCAGCAGGTGAACAGCAGACAGCGGTAGCAGACAGGTGCAGGTGCGGCGGTTCGATATAACCGCGCGGATCATGCGGTACAAGACAGCGGCAGGCACATTAGTACCATAAAGACAGCGCGTAAGTAAGACCCATATGCGCGCATTGAGTGCGCGCAATAGCGCGTGTGCGCAAGACAGGCAAGACAGCGCGCGTTAGCGCGCGTGCGTTATTGCGCGCGCAAGAGTGCGCAGTGAGCGTGCGCGCGACAGCGCGCGCGCGTGCGCAAGAGCGCGGCAAGACAGTAGCGCGCGCGACAGGCGCGGCGCCAGCGCGCGCATTGTCGCGGCGCGTGAACCGGCGTGCGCATCAGCGCGCGCGCACAGTGCGCGATCAGCGCGACGCGCGCGGCACGAAGCGCGCGCGCGCAGCGCGCGCGCACGAGCGCGCACCATCAGCGCGTGCGCAGTGCGACGCGTTATCAGCGCAAGTGCGTGCGTTAACAGCCGCCCAGCGCAGCAAAAAGACCAGCTGCGCGCGCGTGAGCGCGCTGCGCGTTATTGAGCCGCGCGTATCGAGCGCGCGCGGCAATAATGGTCGAGCACAACATTATACGCGTAGCGCGGCAGATCAGCGCGCGCGATCAACCTGGCGTTAACAGCGTGCGTTATCAGCAAAGCGTCAGTACACAGCGGCGCGCGAAGAGCGGTGCGTCATAGCGAAGAAGAAGCAAAGCGAAGAGTCAAAGTGTCACAAGACCGATGCTGCCGCGCGGACGAGCGGCAGCACAAGAGCCGCGCAAAGATCAGCGCGAAGGCACAAAGAAGACGAATGGCGGCCACAAAAGATTGAGTGAAGCGTGCCAACCAGAAGCGTGCGGATCTGCCGCGGTACATCAGATGCGCGTACAAGACCGAGCATGGCACAAATTATTATGCGGCAGTGCGCGGTAAGACAAACATTAGCTGTGCGTTAATAGACAGCCATGGCATATGGCAGCGCACGAAAAGAAAGAAGATAAAGAAAAGATTGAAAGGTACAAGAGGCGCGTTATCGAGCGGCGCGGCAAGAGTGAAGGTACAAGACGAAAGGCATATATGTTAAGAAAGCGCGGCACAGCGTGAGCGCGGCGCAGCGCGCAGTATTATTAAAATATCAATCAGGCATAAAATATTTGCACCAGATTAGTGCGTACATTGAAGGCAGGCAGCAGCAAGGCAGCACAGAGCGGTGCGCGTACAGTGCGTGCGCACAGCGTGCGCGTACATAGCGTTTTTGTTTTTTTACGCATATGCGTGCAGACAGCGTGCGGCACTGGCGCGCGCGGACAGCATAAAGGCATTCGATATGCGCGAACCGAAAAAGACAGATTGCGGCAAGGCAAGTCCGACAGCGCGCGTGCGTTAACATGCGCGCATCATGCGCGCGCATTGCGCTGCGCAAAGAACAGCGTGCGTGCATCAGCGTTGCGGCATGTAGCGCAGCGCGTGCGGCATCCATTAGGGCAAGCGCGCATTGCGAGCGCGTTATTATGCGCGTGCGCTGACAGGCGCGCAGCAACGATGCGTGCGCGCGTGACAAGCGCGCGCGCACGAGCGCGTGCGCGCAGCAGCGCAGCAAGACAGCGCGCGCAACATGCAGGCAGGCAAGCAGTGCGGTGCGGCATCCTGATATGCGCGCGCGTTATCAGCAGCGCGCATCAGCGCAAGATGCGTGCGCATTGAACTGCGGCAAAGGCATCGCAAGGTCTGAAGAGTGTTGAACGCGCGCGGCGCGCGGCGCAGCATTGAGTACCAGCGTAAGATTAGCAGCAGGCAGATCCATCAATTGCGACAGCGCGCATCAGCGTGCGCGCGCGCGTTATCGAAGGCGCGGTACAGCAACGAGCGCGCGCAAGAGGTGCATTATACAAGTATCAGTGCGGTACAAAAGAATGAAAAGTGCGTTAATAATGCGATAAAAAGAGTGCGTGCAAGACGCATATGCGGCAGACCCAGAAAAGATATTAGCGTGCGCATTAGTGCGGCAGCGCGACACGCAGTGTTAACAGTGCGGCAAAGGTGACCTGGTAAAAGAAAGACGATGTGCAAGGATTGAGCGGCAAGGCAAAGACGATAAAGTGCGCGTTATTAGCGAAGTGCGGCATTAGCGTACATTAGTGTGGCAAATCCATACATTAGCATGGCATATTTTTTTAACCGTTATTATGCAGCGCACGAGATGCGGTCCAGAGGCAGGATCGCGCATGGTGTTAATAGTGCGCGCAGCATGCGCCGTAAGACAGCGCGTGCATTGAAAGCGCGCGTGTGCGCACGCGTGCGCGCGCATTGGCGTGCGCATTGACAGTGCGGCATCCGCGAGCGCGGTGCGCGCAAGACAGCGCGCAAGAGTGCGTGCGCACGAGCATATGCGTGGCAAGATCCAGCAGTGCGCATCAGCGCGTGCGGCATTGAGCGCCGCGTGCGCGTTACAGTGATCCGCCCGCGCAGGCATCAGCTGCGCGTGCGCAGATCCGGCAGGCAAGATCCAGCGTGCAGCATTAAAGTGTTGCGCATTAAGACACTGGCGCGCGCGCAGTGAAAGTGCACAAAGTAGCGGCGCGTGCCGATATGCAAAAGACAGTGTGTACGCGTGCGGTGATAGGCGTGCGTGAACGTGCGCGTGCAAGACAGCGGTAATCATATGCGCGCGCATTATCGCAGATCCGCAGCGCGCGCAGTTATCAGCGCACAATCGATAGCGCGGGTGCGGTCCGATAGCGTGCGCAGACGCGTGGAAACAGCCGTTATCGCGCGTGAGCTGCGCACGAGTGCGTGGCGCGCGCAAGAGCGCGCGCGCATTATGCAGCGCGTAAAGAAAGGCGCATCGATAGTGCGTTATCCATATGCGCAGATGCGCAGGCGTGCGTGAAAGCGTGTGACAGCGCGTGCGTGCGCAGACGAGCGGCGAGCGCGACAGGGTAGCGCGCGCGCAAAGTGCGATCCACGCGCGCGCACCATATTAAAGATGAGCCAGCAGGCGCGCATTGAATGCGCGCGCGCAAGACGAGCGCAGACCGCGCAAGTGTTAAAAGAATGGCGCGTTAATAGCGACGCGCAAGACGATGCGCATACAAAGAAAGCGCGCTAAAGAAAAAAAGACGAGCGCGTTAAGAAAGAAGGCGAACGCGCAGGTACAAGATGTGTGTTTTTAATGAAAAAAAAAGATTGTTTTTACATACAGGCGCGCGTTAATAGCTGCGCGCATGTATCGAGCGCGTGTGCACAACATCAGGTGCCATTGTGCACAAGAGCGAGCAGCGATGCGCGTTAATGAGCATTGAGCGCGCGATGCGCGATCAGCGGCGGTGCGGTACATTGCAAGACAGCGCGCACAGCGCGTGCGTGACAGCGCGCGCATTGAGCGCGCGCATTGAGTGCGCGCGGCACAGCGTGCGCGCGCATAGGCGTGCGCACATTAGCGCGCGTAAAAGACAGCGTGCGCGCGCAACAGCGCGCGACGAGCGCAAAGCAAGACATGGCGCGCACAGCATGCGCGTGCGCACGCGCGCGCGCACAGCGCGTGCGCGTTATCAGCGCGTGCGCACAGCGCGTGCGCGGCCATCGACGCGCGCGCACAGCGCGTGCGTGATTACGCGTGACGAGCGCGCGCGCGTGCTGCCGCGCGCAGATGATGCGCGCGACAGCGCGTGCGCGCACGAGCGCGCGCAACAGCGTGCGCACAGGCGCCAGCGTGCGTGCGGCGGCAAGACATGCGTGAAAGCACAGGGTGCGGCACATACGCAAGACAGCGTGCATACAGATCGCAAAACAGCGCGGCAAGACAGTCATGCGCAAGAACGCAAGCAGCGCGCGCGCATCATGCAGCAGGCGTGCGGCAGATCCAGGCGCGTTAGCGCGCGCATCGAGCGCGCGCGACATTGCTGCGCAAGACAGAACAGCGCGGCATCAGCGCGACACGCGCGATGAAAGCACAGCGCGCGCGCGCGCATGCGCGCGCGCGACGAGCGCGCGCATGGCGCGCGCGACGCGCGCAAAGACGAGCGCGCGCGCAGCGCGTGCGCGCACCATAACACCAGTATCTTTCGAACTGAATCCAGGCCGGCGGTCTAAACTTTCCCCACAATGCAACAGGAGACAGTCCTTCCGCGGCAGTGCTCCATATACCCCTGTGGCCGACAGAGGCACTGCATACACAGTCCTGGTTCAGTCCTGGTTCAGTCCTGGTTCAGTCCTGGTTCAGTCCTGGTTCAGTCCTGGTTCAGTCCAGGTTCAGTCCTGGTTCAGTCCAGGTTCAGTCCTGGTTCAGTCCTGGTTTAGTCCTGGTTCAGTCCTGGTTCAGTCCAGGTTCAGTCCTGGTTCAGTCCAGGTTCAGTCCAGGTTCAGTCCTGGTTTAGTCCTGGTTCAGTCCAGGTTCAGTCCTGGTTCAGTCCTGGTTCAGTCCTGGTTCAGTCCAGGTTCAGTCCTGGTTCAGTCCTGGTTCAGTCCAGGTTCAGTCCTGGTTCAGTCCAGGTTCAGTCCAGGTTCAGTCCTGGTTCAGTCCTGGTTCAGTCCTGGTTCAGTCCTGGTTCAGTCCTGGTTCAGTCGTCTGCCCAGGTTCAGTCCAGGTTCAGTCCAGGTTCAGTCCAGGTTCAGTCCTGGTTCAGTCCTGGTTCAGTCCTGGTTCAGTCCTGGTTCA
>CM060674.1:33658019-33765519 GCA_030686955.1 Odontamblyopus rebecca
GCATGGGGTATGCATCAAATTCAGAGATAGAGTTCAGTTTGCGAAAGTCAATGCATATCCGTAGGGAGCCATCCTTCTTGAAAACAATGACCACTGGACTGCACCATTCCGAAATGGACGGTTCAATTACACCCAACTTCAACATCTCCTGCACCTCCTGGTGCAGCTTCGCCACAAGCTGCTGAGGTACCCTGTAGGGCCTCTGTCGGATTGGTTTACAGTCTTTCAGGCGAATAACATACTCCACCAGGGTGGTCTTTCCAGGTCTGGGTGCAAAGAGAGAGGGAACTTCCTGGAAGACACAGAGAACACTTGCAGCTTGCTCAGGTGTCAGGTGATGGAGTGATGGTGGGGCATTGCTGGTCAGAGTCTCTAGAGTGGTGTCCACCTCCTCTTCTTCCTCCCTTTCTAAGTCCCCTCTCTGGACAACTAGGGCGCAGACTGGGGTGGACCGTTCTTTCCACAGCTTCAGCAAGTTCACATGGTAAGTCTGCTTTTGTCTTTTCTTTTCAGGATGGAGGATTTCATAAGTGACAGGACCCATCTTGCGGACCACAGTGTAGGGTCCCTGCCACTTAGCCAGAAGCTTATTGGAGGAGGATGGGAGTAACAGTAGGACTCTCTCACCAGGTTTGAATTCACGGTGCCGGGCCTGCTGGTCGTACCAGGCCTTCTGTGCTTTCTGGGCCTCCAGCAAGTTCAGCTCCGCCTGGTCCAGGTAAGTCGCCAGCCGCTCCCGCATCTCTAGAACAAACGGTACAATCCCTTTGTGAGTGTCCGGGGTGGATGGAGCCCCCCAGGTTTTGCGTAGTAAGTCCAGTGGGCCCTGGACATCCCAGCCATATAACAGTTCAAAAGGTGAGAAACCAGTGGATGCTTGTGGTACTTCCCTGTATGCGAATAGGAGGAAAGGCAGCCAGCGGTCCCAATCTTTCCCAGTGTCATCAACGAACCGCTGCAGCATTCGCTTGAGGGTCTGGTTGAAGCGCTCTACGAGCCCATCAGTTTGTGGGTGGTAAGGTGTTGTTTTGAGGCTGGAGATGCCAAGCTGGCGGTAGAACAGCTGCGTCAGTCGAGATGTAAAGTTAGTACCTTGGTCTGTTAGGATCTCATCTGGGATGCCGACTCTCGAAAACAGCTGAACTAGAGCTCGTAAAACAGCAGGTGCCGTGATGTTGCGGAGTGGAAACGCTTCTGGGAACCGGGTGGCATAGTCCGAGAGGACCAGGATATATTGGTACCCGCTGCTGCTTTTCACCAGGGGGCCTACAATGTCCATTGCGATTCTGCGGAAAGGGGTAGAGATCACAGGCAGTGGTTGAAGGAGAGCACGATCAGACTTGCGCGGAACGCTCAGTTTTTGACAAGTGGGACAACTAGCACAGTACTGTTGTACATCCTTGTACATTGAGGGCCAGTAAAATCGCGAGCCAATGCGCAGGTAAGTTTTGTGCCGACCAAGGTGTCCGGCCCACGGAAGTGAGTGTGCTAGATGTAAAACTACCGGTCGACATTGTAAAGGTACAACAAGGCGTTTGCAGTCACCATCAACAGAAAACAAGATACCATCATCAATCACAAACACTTCCTTCCCCACACAGCCCCCCTTAGTACTGGCTCCCACCTTAGCAAACAACCCCTTCAGTGTTTCATCATCTCTCTGCAACACAGTTATGTTCTCAGGCACCTCCCATTCATTCAAAGATGACAATGCACCCATATCAGGATTCTCAGACCACAGTGTTTTCTCAAAGCGTCTCTGACTTCTCGATTTTCTGGGCCCTTTGGTGCCCCCCTCAACCAGACTACTGTCCAAGTCAGGTAGAGGTTCAACACCAGCCTTAGCTTGGGCACGAGTAACCACAGGACAGGAGACAACAGCAGCACAAGACACTTCAGCTACATGTTTCCCTATCCCCCCAGAGTCACAGTCTGTTACGGGCACATTCCCATTTAACAGTTCTGGTAAATCACACTGGTAAATCACACCCCAGGATTGCCTCCACCGGTAGATTGTCCACTACCCCCACAGTCAAAAGGTATTGTTGCCCATCAATGTTCACAGTCACCTCAATAGTAGGGTAGGGGTGTGTATCTCCATGAACACAGTGAACGTCAACAGTTTTGCGGTAATCCAAACTGCCTAGTGGCACTAGTTCACTTTTGATCAGAGAAGTAAAACTCCCCGTATCCAACAGAGCAGTCACATTTTGTCCATTAATCCCCACAGTCTTGTAATGCTGTACCACACCCTCAAGATCCCCGGGAACCCCTGTCTCTGAACGGGATGGGTAACACGCACCAGTAACCTTAGATTTCCGCAGTGGGCACACTGGAAGCTTTGTGCCCCACCTGCTGGCAATAGAAACAAACCAGTTCCTTACCCGGTCCTCGTAGGTTTGGGGCAGAGGTACCTGGTTGCTCCCGGAACTCTCTCTGTGCTGGCCGTGGTGGGGGTGGCTGGACGGGCAGGCGAGGTGTAGTTGAAGACTGGCGAAGGGATGGTACTCCTCTGCGAGCGTTGACATATTGCAGGGCCAGCCTGGCAGCAGATAGACCATCCCCCGGCTCGTGCTCCTTGACCCACGTCCGAACATCCATTGGTAGGACGCGCAGAAGCTGCTTTCGAGTACGATGGTCTCTCCGATTTCCTCCTTGGTGTGTTCCTCCGGACGCACCCAGCGACGATAGAGGCCCTTGAGGCGATGGTATGTCTCCGTCGGATTCTCACCAGGGGGCACTATGGCGGAACGAAACTGTTGCCGGTAGGTTTCAGGTGAGATATCAAATTTCAACAGTAACGCCTCCTTTAGATCCCCATAGCAATGGGCCCTTTCCTCATCCATGGAGGTGTAAGCATCCAGTGCCTTGCCTGTCAGCAGTGGAACAAGGCGGCAGGCCCACTCATTTTCTGGCCACCTCCAGGTTTTTGCAATACGTTCAAACCGCAATAAAAAGTTTTCAATGTCCTCCCCCACTTGATATTGGGGTATCTTAGGGTCGCTGTAGTTTCTCCACTCTGGCCTTGGTCCAACCTCCGACTCATGGTGGAAGAGAGGCACGTTCTCTGCATCGAACTCCCTGGGCTGCAACCTCGTCCTGGAGCCCCCAGGGGTTGGCAGACCTAGCCTTGGACTATTTCCTATGTCCGTCGGCGTAGGTGATGCTAGCGGAGGTGCTGAGGACAGGGGGTGCAATGGAGAGGGCTGCACACTAGGAAGAGCCGCTCTCAGTCCTCGAAGCTCCGCCATTAAGCCTTCCTCTCTCCGTAGCTGCCCAGCCAGGAAGTCCTTCATTATGGACACCAGCTTTCCCTCTGGAGCTGCAGATCCACTTCTCCGAGCAGTTGAATCCAGCTCCCCTGCTCCATCTGAGTCGGCCATTTCCTCCTCACATTTACAGGGCCCTTTACGCTTTCGGCGACTGGCCATCCCACTTCTGACACCAACTGTGGCGGGATTCTTCAAAAACACTCAGGCTCAGTCAGGAAATGCGTTTTGGTGATTTTATTGTGAGCTCCCACAGTGAAAAAAAAGGTGCAATATTTACAGGCAACAAAAAACAACAACAAAAAAAACAGAATAGACTTCCCCTTTAAGTCTCTCTCTAGTCTTTCTGCACGTTCTCTCGCTCCTGCGCTCTTAGAAGACGTAGGGAGAGGAAAGCGCTGGTTCACTGGTGCGCCTAAGGAGGCGCGGTCTACGCACGGCCTTACCTGGGATATGCCTTTCCAATGTTCGCTCACTCCGGAACAAAATGGACGAGCTGGCCCTGATGAGAAGCATCAACAGAGACTTTTCCTCATCCTGTGTCTTGTGTTTTACGGAATCGTGGCTTGGTGAGGACATCCCGGACTGCGCGCTCCAGTTGGAGGGGTTTCAACTCTACCGCGCTGACCGACAAGCGGCTCCTCTCTCCGGCAAGACCACAGGTGGAGGCGTATGTTTCTTCATTAACAGCGGCTGGTGTACAGATGTGACAGTGATTGCGCAGCACTGCTCTCCCTCTCTGGAATATCTTTTCATTCACTGCAAACCGTTTTACTCTCCGCGGGAGTTCGCTTCATTCATTCTGGCTGCTGTTTACATCCCGCCAGACGCGGACGTGCACGCGGCTCAGTGCGCGCTCGCAGAGCAGACACTGCGTATGGAGCGGACATACCCGGACTCTCTCGTCATTGTTCTTGGGGACTTTAACAAAGCCAATTTAAGCCAGGAACTTCCCAAATACAAACAGTACATCAAATGCCCAACCAGAGAGGAGAGGACGCTGGATCACTGTTACAGCACGATAAGTGGGGCTTATCACGCAGTGCCCCGCGCTGCACTCGGACTTTCTGACCACGTAATGATCCACCTTATCCCCGCGCACAGACAGAGACTGAAACACTCTAAACCTGTCGTGAGGACGACGAAAGGTGGAGCAGCGAGGCTATGGAGGAGCTGCGCACGTGTTTGGAAACCACAGACTGGGACGCTATGAGGGTCCCTCTGACAGTTTGGATGAGCACACGGACACTGTCACCTCGTATATCCACTTCTGCGAGGACAGCATTGTGCCATCACGCACCAGGGTGAGTTATAACAATGACAAACCCTGGTTTACTCCCCAAAACTCAAACGGCTGTGGCTAGTAAAAAGGAGGCTTTCAGAAGTGGGGATAAAGACTCTACAAGGACGCCAAGTACCGGTTTAGCAGGGAAGTGGGCACTGCTAGACTCCAGTTCTCTCAGAACATGCAGCAGCAGATTTCAGAGGATGACTCGGCTTTCTGTGTGGAGGAGTTTTAGGAAAAATCACCAACTACAAACCTAAAACTCCACACTCCACGGATGACCTGTCCCTAGCCAACAGTCTTAACGACTTCTACTGCCGTTTGATGAGTCATCAAGCAGCTCTCACACCTCCAACTGTCCCAACAATAGAGACAATAGAGACAACCCGGACACTCATCCCCCCACCGTTTCCCCCTCACCAGAGCCATCTCCACCCTTTCACATTCATGAGGCAGATGTGAAGAAGCAGTTCAAGAGGATGAATGCCCAGAAGGCGTCAGCCCAGATGGCGTCTCTGCTGCCACCCTGAGACACTGTGCTAACGAGCTGGCCCCAGTGTTTACGGACATCTTCAATTCTTCACTGCAGGCTTGTCATGTGCCTGTCTGCTTCAAAACTTCCACCATTGTTCCTGTCCCCAAGAAGCCAAGGACCACCGGACTCAATGACTACAGACCTGTGGCTCTGACATCTGTGGTCATGAAGTCATTGGAGCGCCTGGTTCTACCCACCTCAAGACCCTCACGGCCCCCCTCCTGGACCCCCTGTAGTTTGCCTACAGAGCCAACAGGTTCGTAGACGACGCCCATCAACATGGCTCTACACTTCACCCTGCGGCATCTGGACTCCCCGGAACCTACGCCAGGATCCTGTTTGTGGACTTCAGCTCTGCCTTCAACACCATCCGCCCTGACCTCCTCCAAGGCAAGCTGTCCCAGATGAACGTGCCTGATCCTCTCTGCAGGTGGATCACTGACTTCCTGACAGACAGGAAGCAGCACGTGAGGCTGGGGAAGAATGTCTCGGACTCCCGGACCATCAGCACCGGCTCTCCCCAAGGCTGTGTTCTTTCTCCTCTGCTCTTCTCCCTGTACACCAACTGCTGCACCTCTTCCCATCAGTCTGTCAAGCTCATCAAGTTTGCAGATGACACCACGGTCATCGGGCTCATCTCGGACGGGGATGAGTCTGCCTCACAGGACGGAGGTTGATCGCCTGGTGTCCTGGTGCAGCCAGAACAACCTGGTGCTTAATGCCCAGAAGACAGTGGAGATGATTGTGACTTCAGGAAGCACACAGCCCCACTCCCCCTCCATCATCCTGACCGACACCCCCATCACCACTCTGGACTCATTCCGCTTCCTGGGGATCACCATCACCCAGGACCTCAAATGGGAGCCCACCATCACCTCCATCATAAAGAAGGCCCAGCAGAGGATGTACTTCCTGAGGCAGCTGAAGAAATTCAACCTGCCAGCACGGACAATGGTGCAGTTCTACACTGCCATCATCGAGTCCATCCTCACCTCCTCCATCACCGTGTGGTATGCTGGAGCCACCACCAGGGACAAACAGAGACTGCAACGTGTTGTGCGCTCTGCTGAGAAGGTGATTGGTTGCAGCCTTCCATCTCTACAGGACCTGTACACTTCCAGGACTCGGACACGTGCAGGTCGAATTGCAGCTGATCCTTCTCACCCTGGACATGGACTTTTGACCTACTTCCCTCAGGCAGGAGGCTACGGTCCATTCGGACCAGAACCTCGCCACAAAAACAGTTTCTTCCCTCTGCTGTTGGACTCATAAATAATAACACTCGGACTGGTCCCACCCCCACTCTGCTTCTGTCACATGACCCTGTGTTCTCGCACCTGCCTGCACCTGCCTGTTTTGCACTCTCACACTCTATATTATTATACTCCTGTAAATTTGTAAATTTTGTTATATTATAGCTTTATTTTATTCTATTATTTGTTGCATGTCAGTGTTTGTCTACATCCTGCTCCAAGTACCGCAGCAATTTCTAATGTTGTGAACCTGTTCACTGTATATGGCAATAAAACACATTCTGATTCTGATTCTGATTCTGATTACAGGCATGTTACCGTCACTGTAACCACAACCAGACTGAGAGCTGAGCTGCAGAGCGCACCTATATTCCCCCATTTGCCCCTCCCACATTTCATAATTCACCACCTGAAACATTCTTTACTCCATTCCTACCACTAAACGGGTACTAACTTAGGGGTCCAAAATAGCGCATAGGCAACAGCTCCTATTTAACATAAATACAACACATGAAATCACATTAAATAAAGTGAGAATATAGATAATTGGCCATGTGAATCACTTCTGGCTCACATGACCCCGGAACCCGCGCAACGGGAGGATTTAAACTACAGGCGCGGATGTGTCCGGGTTTGCCAGCCCGCACCACGGAAGGAGGGAGAAGACGGCAGCGCGAGGGTGAGTAATTGACCGATTCTAGCAAGGGTTTTTAGGACAAAACTGACGCTCTAAGTGTGCACCCTTAGGCGTGACAGAACCCGCTGGTAAGTTATGGAAATGTTTGTGTATGCTCGGTAAAAAGAGTTTGGCGCGCGGGGCGCGCCGTGAAACGGGTGCGCGCGTCTTCACGTGCTCTCCCCCGGGGCAGCGTTCTTAGGGACGGGTCTGCTCCGTCACACACACACACACACACACTATACACACACACACACACACACACACACACACACACACACACACACACACACACACACACAGAGCTCTAATCAGATCTGAGTACGGCCATAACAACAAACAGAAAGAAGAACAAGTGGAACAAGAAGGGGTTTACTGCACTAACACTCCCACACTCAGAGGAAGAGTGGAACTCACCTCAGAAGGGGTTTACTGCACTAACACTCCCACACTCAGAGGAAGAGTGGAACTCACCTCAGAAGGGGTTTACTGCACTAACACTCCCACACTCAGAGGAAGAGTGGAACTCACCTCAGAAGGGGTTTACTGCACTAACACTCCCACACTCAGAGGAAGAGTGGAACTCACCTCAGAAGGGGTTTACTGCACTAACACTCCCACACTCAGAGGAAGAGTGGAACTCACCTCAGAAGGGGTTTACTGCACTAACACTCCCACACTCAGAGGAAGAGTGGAACTCACCTCAGAAGGGGTTTACTGCACTAACACTCCCACACTCAGAGGAAGAGTGGAACTCACCTCAGAAGGGGTTTACTGCACTAACACTCCCACACTCAGAGGAAGTGATACAGATGCAGTAAAGTACTGCAGTGATACAAGTGACACTGGGCGCAGCCGTTGTTCACTTCTGTTAAATCTTAGCAAAAATGCAAAAACAGCCCAGAGGCACAGAGATCATCCTTCCAGAAGCTTTACTGATGTTACAGCATGAATTCAAGGCATCAGGGCGACAAAGGCAACATGTCAGAGTCTACAGAATCTACCCGAGGGTTCTGATGCTCTGAGCCAGTCTGAGAGGCCAGGTGTCTGACAAACCTTTGTATATTGTAATGATGAATGTGATTTTTTAGCTGATACATAAGTCTGGGCAAAAACACAAATTTATTCTAAATGTTTTAGCTGATAGTTACCCAGGGAAGATCCCAGAATTTCTACAGTTTATCCCTTAGAAACAGAGCACTGTCCATTGTCAGGGCTGCAGCTGGAGTTTGGACCATTTGAAGTGACTGAACAGTACATTTTGCACTTTATCTGTAACAGCATTAAGTCTGAAATTCATATAATGTCCTGGATTCGGTCTCGGAAACCTCGCTCGGTCTCCGAGCTCTTCCGAGTTCCGCCGTCCAATGAAAAGGGATGTGTCAGTGCTTGTTGCTAGGCGACGGCCTCGGATCTCCTAGTGGGAGGAGCCAAACGAACACAGCAGAATTCTAGAATGCTGCAGTGCAACTACGTTCTTTTTATTATGTTCCATGCGGTTACCGTGGCAACAGGCACTACAGGAACTGTATGACATCAAGGGTAAAGCTTTGACCAATTTGAAGCTTTATAAGTTGAAAGCAGCGATATTTAGTGGGCCGTACCCTGTCCACTCACCTCCCACAGTCACTACTGTTATCGTACAGCCCAGCAGAGAAAGAGAGGAACACATTTATTCACTTTTGACTTACTTTGGATTATTTTCGATTTTATTTTTCAAAAAACACACACACTCAAATAACAAATATGTCACTGTTGGGCAGTGAAATCATTTCTGGCACATTCGGCTCCTATCAGATCAAGGAGATGGTGGGTGAAGGAGATTATGGACGCGTGGCTCTGTGCACAGACCTGTCCTTCAAACCCCTCAGCTGGTCTTCAAAGGAAGATACAAACTCACACTTGTCAAGTTCAGAGAGTGAATGCAGCAGTGGGAGTGGCAGCAGCACATTTACAAAAGGACTGCCCATAGGACGTTTCCTGGAGACCCGTATCTCCTCGGAAGAGGAGTCGTCAGCAACCAAAACCGAAGGGGTTATCGGTGCAACAACAAAGGCGAAGAAAGTCGGCAAAGAGGCCCACCCTCCAGTTCCTGGCAGAACAGATCAAAGTGGCTCTTTGTGGTGCACTGAACTCGCCGTGGTCAGACAGCAAATGATCACATGGCCAAGACCAAAAGAAAAGACCAAAACACCAGTAAGTGAAACCAAAGCCGACCCAAGCAAAGCAAAAGCTAAGACGAAGAAATCGCTGTTTGGAAGGATTGGCGAACGCTTTCAAGACAAATGTGCACGGCTGACACGCTTCACAAACTCCATAGCTCAGTCTGTATTTCACTTTCGTGTCACGTTTTTCAGATTTTTGCTTTTCTTACTTGATTATTTTGACCTTTAGAAGAAACAAACTCACCGTCAGTACAAAGACAAAGGCGCCAGCCCGGTAAAAGTATCTGACGTGTGAGTCAAAAAGATTTGAATCATAACAAACAGCGCGGCGTAGCCATGGGAGGAGATGTGTGGTTGAGATCCGGTAAAATCCTGATTTAGTCCTGATTTAGTACTGACTTTAGTACACACGGGAAGAGGCGTGGTCCATGCGCCCAACTGGACAAGATGAGAGAAGAGAAGAGTCATGTCGTCTCTACAGAAATGAAACATCAAATCACATGGACTAGGAGTGGTGGAAGAACAGCTCCTTGCTGCACAGAGAAAGGTGTGAGCAGCTGGTGTGAGCAGCTGGTGTGAGCAGCTGGTGTGAGCAGCTGGTGTGAGACCTGCTGTGCACCTTCACACCTCTGGACTCAAGAAAACTTTCATCCATTTTAGTCCGGCGGATAGCTGCCAAAATCCATCACTTTGCGATAAAAGCATGAAAATTGGTATGAAGACTCTCAAATGGGGTCTGATCAGATTTGGAACCGTAGGTGCTCAAGATCTGGCCCTTGGGGGCCATGGCGGCCATTTTGGAAAATGGGGAAATGGATTAAAAGCACCCAGAAACATCACATATTTGTACCAAATTTGGTGGGAAGGTTCCCAAAAGGAGACTTAGATTTAGAACCATAGGCATTCAATATGGCGGCCATTTTCCAAAATGGCCGCCAAATATGGATTCCATAATGATAAAATGAATTGAAAACAGCCAGAAACACAACATATTTGTGTCAAAGTTGGTAGGATGTCACAAAGGGGGACTGAATAGATTTAGAACTATTGACATCCAATATGGCGGCCATTTTGGAAAATGGCCGTCATAAATGGAGTTCCTAATTGGAAAACAGATTAAAAACAGTGCAATAATACAACAGAAATACATGTCAATATAAACATACTTCACAAAAATGGCTATTGATATGTCTTTAAATTATTTATGTGATCCAAATCATGGAAAATGTGATCACCATGAAAACTGATTAAGAGCTGATCTTTGTCTCAGCCAAAGAAATTCACAAATGGTGAAACAGAAAGTTCAGTTGGCATAAGAAGAGACACGCAAGCTGATCCACCACGGCAACGTGCCAGCTCATTAGGATTAGGTTGTTTTGTTTTTGTTTGTTTTTACTTTTTTTGGCTTTTAGATATTGATGTAGGACTGCATAACAACAAACAGAACGAAGAACAAGTGGCTCAACCCTTCAGCAGTTGAGTTTTGAACATTCATACAAGATTCAACTCACAACATGTCATATAACATACGTATATAAAGATGTTACATTTATTCAACCACTACACCAAGCCAACGACCAGTCTCAGCCAAGAAGCACAAAAACCTCACCAACTCACCACCAGGTGGTGCTCTACAGCTCTGCCCCTCTCTTCACCCGAGTGTCCAAGACACACGGCCGGAGGTCAGATGACACGACAACAAAGTCGATCATCGACCTCCGGCCTCGGGAGTCCTGGTGCCACGTGCACCGATGGACCCCCTTGTGCTCGAACATGGTGTTCGTTATGGACAAACTGTGAGTAGCACAGAAGTCCAATAACAGAACACCGCTCGGGTTCAGATCAGGGAGGCCGTTCCTCCCAATCACCCCTCTCCAAGTGTCACTGTCGTTGCCCACGCCCATACTGAACTGGCCCACGGGCCTGGACATCTATAGCCTGTCCGTCCATGGGAGTGGATCCCTCCTTCACTGTAGTTCTCCCCGAGGTTTCTTCTTTTTCCCAGGACCCTGGGTTTTTTGGAGTTGTTCCTTGCTGAGAAGGAGGGTCTAAGGACAGGGGATGACTGGACCATGTTTCATTTGCTGCTTTACATGAATGTTGTTTATTCCTGTGTTGATATGTCTGTGTGTATGTTTTACTCATCCAGATCTTGGAACGGCCTTAGAGGAAACTGCTGTTGTGATTTTGGGCGCTACAAAAATAAATTAAATTGAAATTGAATTGAATTACAGCCCGGTTGCGGCTTGTATGACTTTTTTCTTAATTTTCTAAAGAAATGAGTGGATGCGGCTTATATACCGGCGCCTCTATAGTCGGGAAAATACGGCAGTCGTATTGTCCTAAAAGTACTAAAGGAAACATATGTTACAATAAATGATAATACAAAGTGTGAAGTGTTGGGACAAAATCCATTTAGTACAAAATAAAATTGTATTTACAATTACCAAAATTATTTTAGAATCTTTTTTCTACATATTTTACAAAAACACAAAATGCACAAGAAACTTTCTCTGCTCAGAACCAGAAACACAAAGGACGAGTCAAACTGTGAGAACAGGTTTCCTTTGGAATTTGGTGGAAATAATAATAATAATGATGATGATGATGATGATGATGATGATGATGATGATGATGATAATAACAATAATAATAATCATAATCATAATAATGAGGGTGGAGTTTTCAGCATATTTCAGTTTATTCCCAACAGACTGAAAATGAACCCGTTCTTCAGTCTCTCTCATTTCTCTTGTAAGTCACAGGACTCTGGACGCTCACACTCATCACGGCTTTTGCAAATTTGAGCCCATCTGAACTCTGGCTGAACATTCTGCCATAGACACACATGTAGAACCCAAAGAGCGAGAGGTTCATTCTGAGGTCCTCACTTCCACCTGCGTCAGCTCCGTGTCCTCCTCCAGAACATGCACCTCCTCTGCGCTCACGTAATCGTGCTCCAGTATCACCACCTCACCTGCTGCACCTGCTGCACCTGCTGCACCTGCCTGCACCTCCACAAGCTCACCTGTCTCACCTGCCTGCACCTCCACAAGCTCACCTGTCTCACCTGCCTGCACCTCCACAAGCTCACCTGTCTCACCTGCCTGCACCTCCACAAGCTCACCTGTCTGCACCTCCACAAGCTCACCTGTCTGCACCTCCACAAGCTCACCTGTCTCACCTGCCTGCACCTCCACAAGCTCACCTGTCTCACCTGCCTGCACCTCCACAAGCTCACCTGTCTGCACCTCCACAAGCTCACCTGTCTGCACCTCCACAAGCTCACCTGTCTCACCTGCCTGCACCTCCACAAGCTCACCTGTCTCACCTGCCTGCACCTCCACAAGCTCACCTGCTGCACCTGTCTGCACCTCCACAAGCTCACCTGTCTCACCTGCCTGCACCTCCACAAGCTCACCTGCTGCACCTGTCTGCACCTCCACAAGCTCACCTGTCTCACCTGCCTGTACCTCCACAAGCTCACCTGTCTCACCTGTCTCACCTGTCGCACCTGTACTGACCTCCCCGATCAACACTTTCTCAAACACAACCACGTCCCTCCTTTCTCCGACCACCAAAACACTGTTTGAGAGCACACCTGAGCTCTGCTCTTTCACAAGCCCCGCCCCTCCTGCTACAGGCTCCTCCCCCTTACCTACAAGCTCCTCCCCCTTAGCTGCAGGCCCCTCCCTCTCTGCCCCCATCTCTGCCCCCTCTCCTATCTCCGCCCCTTCTCCCTGTGTCTCCGCCCCTGTCTCCACCCCTGTCTCCGCCCCCTCTCCCTGTGTCTCCACCCCCTCTTCCCCTGTCTCCGTCCCTGTCTCCGCCCCTGTCTCCGCCCCTGTCTCCTCCTCCTCGCTCCTCTCCTGTTTGAACCCGTTGAACCTGTCCGTTGGAAGGTCCTGGTGGTTTTCCGGTTCGTTCTCTTCGTCGCTGAAGATGATGGGGGGCGTGTCGTCGTCGGGGTCCCAGCCGTATCTATGGCGACGCCTCTGGATGCGGTCGCCGTGCATGCGCCGCTTGTGCTGCTGCAGGTTACCGAGGCGACCGAAGCTCTGACTGCACCTGATGCAAGAAAGAGACTCAGGTATAGTACTGTCTCAGACCTGATCTAGTCCTGGTTCACTCCTGGTCCAGCCCCGGTCCAGCCCCGGTCCAGCCCCGGTCCAGCCCCGGTCCAGCCCCGGTCCAGCCCCCGGTCCAGCCCCCGGTCCAGCCCCCGGTCTAGCCTCACCTGTCGCAGCTGTAGGGCCGCTCCCCAGAGTGCACCAGCAGGTGGCGCTGTAGTTTGGACCTGAACTTCTGGTCGGTGCCGCAGACGGGGCAGATGTGCGTGGGGCGGGGCAGGCCGTCGGGGTGCACGGCCTCCACGTGGCGCTTCAGGTGGCTCCCGCGGCGGAAGGAGCGCGGGCACAGGTGGCAGGTGAAGGGCCGCTCGTCCGAGTGTGTGGACATGTGGGCCGAGAGCAGCGAGGGGAACCTGAAGGAGCGGCCGCACACCGAGCAGGGGAAGGAGCAGGGCCGCGCCGGGGTCCGAGCACCGGCCCCGGGGCCCGACCGAGGCGCAGCATGGAAGTGCATCTGAGGAGGATGAGGCATTTTATCTGTTCATGTTCAGATGTTGAGATAAACGTGCTGCCACCTGTGGGTCTTCTGTCTTAATCCAGTGTTTAAATGTTGTAATAACTGTGTAATACCTGTTGTCCTCTCACTTAATGCCTGTTCTATGCTTTTTATCTGCACTTTTATCAACAGCACTTTGATCTATTTTGCTGTTTTTCTATATTTGTATTAGTCACTGTTTAATGTTTTTTACTGTTGTTTTTATGGCTTTTCATGTGTCCAGGGACAACGGATGAAAAAGGCCTTTTGGCTCATGGTGCATTTGCAGTGATGCTGTTCATGTTACACTGTCCCTGTCAAATAAACCAATAAATAAATAAAATGACTCAAAATGGATCCAGGTGAGATTCAGGGCACTTAGATCATTATAATGAAGATTTTACTGCAAATAAAATAATCCCCATTCTTTAGGCTTCAAATTGCACGTCCTGGTTGGAAATCGTGACATCACAGAGGGGAATTCTGTGGCCAAGGAACCGTATGGTACCAGAGCCAAACTCCAGGCGTCTGTATCCGGGTCTGATCGGGTTTGGACGTCCCGGTGTCGTGGTGCAGGTGTGAGTCTAACCCCAACTGTTACTGCAGCATGAGTCAAACAGAAACAAACACAGACTCATGTGCTGGAGTTTGGGTTTGTTTCTGTCTCCAGTCAAATGAAGCTCACAGCTGTGTGAGGTGTGTGTGTGTGTGTTAGGTGTGTGTGTGCGTGTGTGTGTGTGTGTGTGTGTGTGAGGTGTGTGTGTGTGTGTGTGTGTGGTGTGTGTGTGTGTGTGAGGTGTGTGTGTGTGTGTTAGGTGTGTGTGTGCGTGTGTGTGTGTGTGTGTGTGTGTGTGTGTGAGGTGTGTGTGTGTGTGAGGTGTGTGTGTGTGTGTGTGTGTGTGTGTGTGTGTGTGTGTGTGTGTGTGAGGTGTGTGTGTGTGTGAGGTGTGTGTGTGTGTGTGAGGTGTGTGTGTGTGTGTGAGGTGTGTGTGTGAGAGGTGTGTGTGTGTGTGTGAGGTGTGTGTGTGTTAGGTGTGTGTGTGTGAGGTGTGTGTGTGTGAGGTATGTGTGTGTGAGGTGTGTGTGTGTGTGGGGTGTGTGTGTGTGTTAGGTGTGTGTGTGTGTGTATGAGGTGTGTGTGTGTGTGTGTGTGTGTGTGTGGTGTGTGAGGTGTGTGTGTGTTAGGTGTGTGTGTGTGGTGTGTGTGTGTGTGTGTGTGTGTGTGTGTGGTGTGTGTGTGTGAGGTGTGTGTGTGTGAGGTGTGTGTGTATGTGTGAGGTGTGTGTGTGTGTGAGGTGTGTGTGTGTGTGAGGTGTGTGTGTGTGTGTATGAGGTGTGTGTGTGTGGTGTGTGTGTGTTTTGTGTGTGTGTGTGTGTGGTGTGTGTGTGTGAGGTGTGTGTGTGTTAGGTGTGTGTGTGTGAGGTGTGTGTGTGAGAGGTGTGTGTGTGTGTGTTAGGTTAGTGTGTGTGTGCGTGTTTTTGTGTTTGTTGTGTGTTATATGTGTGTGTGTGTGAGGTGTGTGTGTGTGTGTGTGTGTGTGTGTGTGTTGTGTGTTAGTTGTGTGTGTGTGTGGTGTGTGTGTGTGTGTGTGTGGTGTGTGTGTGTGTGTGTGTGTGTGGTGTGTGTGTGTGTGAGGTGTGTGTGTGTGTGAGGTGTGTGTGTGTGTGTGAGGTGTGTGTGTGAGAGGTGTGTGTGTGTGTGTGAGGTGTGTGTGTGTGTGTGTTGGTGGTGTTTGTTTGTGAGGTGTGTGTGTGTTAGGTGTGTGTGTGTGTGGTGTGTATGTGCGTATAGGTGTGTGTGAGGTGTGTGTGTGTGTGTGAGGTGTGTGTGTGTGTGTGAGGTGTGTGTGTGGTGTGTGTGTGTGTGTGTGTGTGTGTGTGTGTGTGTGTGTGTGTGTGTGTGTGTGTGTGTGGTGTGTGTGTGTGGTGTGTGTGTGTGTGGTGTGTGTGTGTGTGTGGTGTGTGTGTGTGAGGTGTGTGTGTGTTAGGTGTGTGTGTGTGTGTGAGGTGTGTGTGTGTGTGTGAGGTGTGTGTGTGTGTGTGTGTGGTGAGTGTGTGTGAGCTGTGTGTGTGTTAGGTGTGTGTGTGTGAGGTGCGTGTGTTTTATGTGTGTGTTTGGTGTGTGTGTGTTAGGTGTGTGTGTGTTAGGTGTGTGTGTTAGGTGTGTGTGTTAGGTGTGTGTGTGTGTGTGTTAGGTGTGTGTGTGTGTGTTAGGTGTGTGTGTGTGTGTTAGGTGTGTGTGTTAGGTGTGTGTGTAAGGTGTGTGTGTGTGTGTTAGGTGTGTGTGTGTGTGTTAGGTGTGTGTTGGGGTGTGTGTGTGTGGTGTGTGTGTGTGTGAGGTGTGTGTGTGTGAGGTGTGTGTGAGGTGTGTGTGAGGTGTGTGTGTGTGAGGTGTGTGTGTGTGTGTGAGGTGTGTGTGTGTGTGTGTTAGGTGTGTGTGTGTGTGTGTTAGGTGTGTGTGTGTGGTGTGTGTGTGTGAGGTGTGTGTGTGAGGTGTGTGGTGTGTGTGTGTGTGTGTGGTGTGTGTGTGTGTGGTGTGTGTGTGTGTGGTGTGTGTGTGTGTGGTGTGTGTGTGTGTGTGAGGTGTGTGTGTGTGTGTGTGTGAGGTGTGTGTGTGTGTGTTAGGTGTGGGTGTGTGTGTGTGTTATGTGTGTGTGTGTGTTTGGTGTGCGTGTGTGTGTGTGTTTGGTGTGTGTGTGTGTTTGGTGTGTGTGTGTGAGGTGTGTGTGTGTGTGTGTGTGTGAGGTGTGTGAGGTGTGTGTGTTAGGTGTGTGTTAGGTGTGTGTGTGTGTGTGTGTGTGTGTGTGTTAGGTGTGTGTTAGGTGTGTGTTAGGTGTGTGTGTGTGTGTGTTAGGTGTGTGTGTGTTAGGTGTGTGTGTGTGTTAGGTGTGTGTGTGTTAGGTGTGTGTGTGTTAGGTGTGTGTGTGTTAGGTGTGTGTGTGTGTGTGTGAGGTGTGTGTGTGTGTGAGGTGTGTGTGTGAGGTGTGTGTGTGTTAGGTGTGTGTTAGGTGTGTGTGTGTGTGTTAGGTGTGTGTTAGGTGTGTGTGTTAGGTGTGTGTTTGTGTGTGTTAGGTGTGTGTGTGTGTGTGTTAGGTGTGTGTGTGTGTGTGTGTGTGTTAGGTGTGTGTGTGTTAGGTGTGTGTGTGTGTGTGTTAGGTGTGTGTTAGGTGTGTGTGTGTTAGGTGTGTGTGTGTGTGTTAGGTGTGTGTGTGTGTGTTAGATGTGTGTGTGTGTGTGTTAGGTGTGTGTGTGTGTGTTAGGTATGTGTGTGTGTTAGGTGTGTGTGTGTTAGGTGTGTGTGTGTTAGGTGTGTGTGTGTGTTAGGTGTGTGTGTGTGTTAGGTGTGTGTGTGTGTGTTAGGTGTGTGTGTGTGTGTTAGGTGTGTGTGTGTGTGTGTGTGTGTGTGTGAGGTGTGTGTGTGTGTGAGGTGTGTGTGTGTGTGAGGTGTGTGTGTGTGTGTGTGTTAGGTGTGTGTGTGTGTGTGTGTGTGTGTGTGTGGTGTGTGTGTGTGTGTGTGGTGTGTGTGTGTGTGTGGTGTGTGTGTGTGTGTGTGGTGTGTGTGTGTGTGTGTGTGGTGTGTGTGTGTGTGTGTGTGTGTGTGTGTGGTGTGTGTGTGTGTGTGTGTGTGTGGTGTGTGTGTGTGTGTGGTGTGTGTGTGTGTGTGTGTGGTGTGTGTGTGTGAGGTGTGTGTGTGTGAGGTGTGTGTGTGTGTGTGTGTGGTGTGTGTGTGTGTGTGTGTGTGTGTGTGTGTGGTGTGTGTGTGTGTGTGTGTGTGTGTGTGTGTGTGTGTGTGTGTGTGTGTGTGAGGTGTGTGTGTGTGTGTGTGAGGTGTGTGTGTGTGTGGTGTGTGTGTGTGGTGTGTGTGTGTTAGGTGTGTGTGTGTTAGGTGTGTGTGTGTGTGTGTGAGGTGTGTGTGTGTGTGTGAGGTGTGTGTGTGTGTGTGTGTGTGTGTGTGTGTGTGTGTGTGTGAGGTGTGTGTGTGTGTGTGTGTGTGTGTGTGTGTGTGTGTGTGTGTGTGTGTGTGTGTGTGTGAGGTGTGTGTGTGTGAGGTGTGTGTGTGTGTGTGTGAGGTGTGTGTGTGTGTGTGTGTGAGGTGTGTGTGTGTGTGGTGTGTGTGTGTGTGTGTTAGGTGTGTGTGTGTTAGGTGTGTGTGTGTGTACCTGGTGCTGTTTCAGCGTCTGTGCTCGGATGAAGCTTTTGCCGCAGAAGCTGCAGTGAAACGGTTTCTCTCCAGAGTGAATCGTCCTGTGAGACTCGAGCAGGACGAGAGAACGAAGCCTCTGACCACACACTACACCCTGAAAACACACACACACCCTGGCTACACACACACTGGCTACACACACACCTGGCTGCCTCACACACCTCACACACACCTGGCTACGCACACACACACCTGAAACACACCTCACACCCTGGCTGCACGCACACACCTGACACACCTCACACCTGGCTACACACACCTGAAACACACACACCTGTACACCTACACACACACCCTGAGTACACACACACCTGAAACACACACACACCTGTACACTGCACACACACCTGAGCACACACACACCTGAATACACCTCACACCACTGAAACACCTCTCACCACCTGGCTAGAACACCTCACACACACCCCTGGCTGCACACACACACCTGACATACACACACACACCTGTACACCTCACACCTGGCACATACGCACCCCTGAACGCACGCCACACCTGAACATCAGCCGCCCCTGAACAACACGCGCCTCCGCGCCCCTGAAAACACGCCTCTATCGCCTCCGCCGCACCCTGAACGCTGCCGCACGCCTGGTGCCATCGTTGCCTGCCTGGAACGCAGCCTATCCTCGCCGCCCCTGAACGCGCGCGCACCTGAACGCGCGCCGCGCCCTGGTGCCGCACGCACGCAACCTGCGCGCGGTGCCGCGCCTGCCGCCGCACGCGCGCGAACGCCTCGCCGCACGCGCCTGGAACGCGCACTACCGCTCGCGCCCTGGTGCGCGCCTTACGCGCCGCACCCCTGGAACGCGCGCGCGACGCACTGCGCGCCTGGTGCGCACGCGCGCCTGGACGCGCGCGCGCCTGGTACGCACGCGCCTGCGCCTGAACGCGCACGCGCGCCTGAACGCGCGCGCCTGGTACGCCGCGCATACGCGCGGCCGCACTTACGCGCGCCGCCTGGAGACGCGCGCCGCCTGAACCTGCGCCGCCCCTGAACCGCGCGCGTACGCCTGGAACGCACGCCGCCCTGGAACGCACGCGCGCCCCTGGAACGCGCGCACGCCGGAACGCGCGCGCCTGAACACGCACGCCCTGGGAACGCGCACGCGCCTGGTGCGCGCCGCCCCTGGAACCACGCGCGCACCTGAGCGCGCCTGCCGCACGCGCCCTGAACCTGACGCACGCGCATTGCGCCTGCGCGCACGCCTGGAACCGCGCACGCGCACCCTGGTACGCACGCACGCCTGGTACGCGCCGCACCTGGGCCTGCGCCGCCTGAACGCGCACGCCTGGTACGCCGCCCCTGGTACGCACGCGCACCCTGAAACGCGCGCGCGCATTAGTGCCTGGACCTGCCGCGCATGACATATCGCGCCGCCCTGGAGCCATGGTCGCCGCGAACGCACGCCCTGGAACGCACCCTGAACGCTGCCTGCCGCCTGAACCTGCACACACGCGCGCTGGTGCAAGCACGCACCCTGGAGCCGCCTGCGCGCCTGAACACACCTCCTGAACGCGCACCCTGACGCACCGCCCTGGAAACACACGCACCTGGGCACGCTCACCTGCACCCTGAACACGCACGCCGCCCTGGAGCACACACCCCTGACGCACGCACCGCGCCTGGAGCACGCACACCGCCTCGCAGGCTGCCGCGCCTGCGCACACACACCTGAACGCACCTCACCTGGTGCACACACACACACCTGGAGCACGCACACGCACCTGGAGCACACACGCCTGGGCAGCCTCTGCCTGGAGCACACACACCTGGTGCACACTCACACACCTGAGCACACACACACGCACGCGCACACACACCTGAACACACACACACCTGAACACCTCCGCCGCGGAGCACACGCACACCCTGGAGCACGCATGCACACGCCTGGAACACGCACACACACACCTGGAGCACGCACACGCACCTGGAGCACACGCCGCCTTACACACCTGCGCACGCACCTGGTGCACACACACGCATGAACACACACACACGCCTGGAGCACACACCCTGAACACACACACACCTGAACGCACACACGCATAAGACACGCACCTGCACCTGAACGCAACGCACCTGGACGCGCGCGCCTGGACGCAGACACGCGCACCTGGAACACGCCTCACGCCTGGACACGCCTCACACCTGGCACACCTCCTGGACACGCACCATGCACCTGGACACACGCACCTAGACACCTGGAACACGCACGCACGCGAGCCGCGCACCGCGGACACACACCCTCCTGGACGCGCCTGAACGCACGCGCACCTGGTTGCGCACGCAGACGCGCACCTGGAACCTGCACACACCTAGACACACACTGCACGCAGACACACACACACGCACCTGGAACCTGCACCTGAACACACACGCACCTGGACATGCGCGCAGACGCACGCGCGCCTGGACGCACCTGAACGCACGCACGCCTGGAGCACGCACCTGGACGCACACACCTGAACGTGCCTGGACGCGCACACACCTGGACGCACCTGAACCACACTTGCACCTGGAGCACGCCGCTGGAGCGCGCACACGCACGCACCTGGAATGCCGCACGCCTGGACGCACATGCACCTGGACGCGCAGCCTACCTGCGCCGCAGACGCACGCACGCCTGGAACATGCGCACCTGGACGCACGCACACCTTGCACACACACCGCGCACCTGAACACGCACCTGCCCGCAGACGCACGCTGAACTGCAGACGCACGCACCTCAGACACGCACGCACGCGCCTGGACCTGCACCTGAACCGCACACACACCTGGACGCGCGCACACGCACCTGGACGCACACGCACGCCTGAACGCACGCCTGGACATGCACCTGAGACCGCACGCACACACCTGGAATGTGCACCTGGAACACACACGCACCTGGACACACACACACCTGGAATGAACGCACACACACACCTGGACGCACACACACCTGACACACACACCTGGATGTGCACCTGGACACACACTGCACACACACCTGAAACATACACGCACCTGGACACGCACACACACCTGGACATGCACCTGGAAACACACACCCTGGACACACACACACCCTGGAAGCACACACACACACACCTGGAGCCTGCACCTGAAACACACACACACCTGGACATGCACCTGAACCTGCACCTGGACACACACCTGGACACACACACACACCTGAAACACACACACACCTGAAGCACACACACACACACCTGAAACACACACACACCTGAAGCACACACACACACACACCTGAAACACACACACACCTGAAACACACACACACACACACACACCTGAAGCACACACACACACACCTGAAGCACACACACACACCTGAAACACACACACACACCTGAAACACACCACCCCTGAAACACACACACACACCTGAAACACACCACCCCTGAAACACACACACACCTGAAACACACCACCCCTGAAACACACACACACCTGAAACACACACACACCTGAAACACACCACCCCTGAAACACACACACACCTGAAACATACACCTGAAACACACACACACACCTGAAACACACCACCCCTGAAACACACACACACCTGAAACACACCACCCCTGAAACACACACACACCTGAAACACACCACCCCTGAAACACACACACACCTGAAACACACACACACACCTCACACACCAGCCTCTGTGTTGGGAAAGTTCATTTCAAAATATACTCTGTTCATCATTCCTAATTGTTCGTCGTTCATCGTTCGCTCATAGTTCGCTCATAATTCATCGTTCGCTCATAGTTTGCTCATCATTCGCTCATAGTTCATCGTTCGCTCATAGTTCGCTCATCGTTCGCTCATCGTTCGCTCATCGTTCGCGTACAATTCGCTCATAGTTCGCTCATCGTTCGCTCATAATTCATAGTTCGCTCATAGTTCGTTCATAGTTCGCTCATCGTTCGCTCATAATTCATAGTTCGCTCATAGTTCGCTCACAGTTCATAGTTCGTTCATCGTTCGCTCATAGTTTGCTCATCATTCGCTCATAGTTCATTGTTCGCTCATAGTTTGCTCATAATTCATAGTTCGCTCATCGTTCGCTCATCGTTCGCTCATCGTTCGCGTACAATTCGCTCATAGTTTGCTCATCGTTCGCTCATAATTCATAGTTCGCTCATAGTTCGCTCATAGTTCATAGTTCGTTCATAGTTCGCTCATAGTTCGCTCATAGTTCATAGTTCGCTCATAGTTCGCTCATAGCTTGCTCATAATTCATAGTTCGCTCATAGTTCGCTCATAGTTCATAGTTCGCTCATAATTCATAGTTCGCTCATAGTTCGCTCATAGTTCATAGTTCGCTCATAATTCATAGTTCGCTCATAGTTCGCTCATAGTTCATAGTTCGCTCATAGTTCGCTCATAATTCATAGTTCGCTCATAGTTCGCTCATAGTTCACGCTCATAGTTCGTTCATAGTTCGCTCATCGTTCGCTCATCGTTCGCTCATAGTTCATAGTTCGCTCATAGTTCGCTCATAGTTCATAGTTCGCTCATAGTTCATAGTTCGCTCATAGTTCGCTCATAGTTCATCGTTCGCTCATAATTCATAGTTCGTTCATCGTTCGCTCATAATTCATCGTTCGCTCATAGTTCGCTCATAGTTCGCTCATAGTTCGCTCATCGTTCGCTCATAATTCATCGTTCGCTCATCGTTCGCTCATCGTTCGCTCATCGTTCGCTCATCGTTCGCTCATCGTTCGCGTATAAATCGCTCATAGTTCGTTCATAGTTTGCTCATCGTTCGCTCATCGTTCGCTCATAATTCATCGTTCGCTCATCGTTCGCTCATCGTTCGCTCATAGTTCGCTCATAGTTCGCTCATAGTTCGCTCATAGTTCGCTCATAGTTCGCTCATCGTTCGCTCATCGTTCGCTCATAATTCATAGTTCGCTCATCGTTCGCGTATAATTCGCTCATAGTTCGTTCATAGTTTGCTCATCGTTCGCTCATAGTTCGCTCATAGTTCATTGTTCGCTCATAGTTCATCGTTCGCTCATAGTTCGCTCATAGTTCATAGTTCGCTCATAGTTCATAGTTCGCTCATCGTTCGCTCATAGTTCGCTCATAGTTCGCTCATCGTTCCCTCATAGTTCGTTCATCGTTCGCTCATAATTCATAGTTCGCTCATAGTTCGCTCATAGTTCGCTCATAGTTCATCGTTCGCTCATAGTTCGCTCATAATTCATAGTTCGCTCATAGTTCGTTCATAGTTCGCTCATCGTTCGCTCATAATTCATAGTTCGCTCATAGTTCATTCATAGTTCGCTCATAGTTCGTTCATCGTTCGCTCATCGTTCGCTCATAATTCATAGTTCGCTCATAGTTCGCTCATAATTCGCTCATAATTCATAGTTCGCTCATAGTTCGCTCATAATTCGCTCGTAGTTCGCTCGTAGTTCGCTCGTAGTTCGCTCGTAGTTCGCTCATAGTTCGCTCATAGTTCGCTCATAGTTCGCTCATAGTTCGCTCATAGTTCGCTCATAGTTCGCTCATAGTTCGCTCATAGTTCGCTCATAGTTCGCTCATAGTTCGCTCATAGTTCGCTCATAATTCGCTCATAGTTCGCTCATAATTCGCTCATAGTTCGTTCATAGTTTGCTCATCGTTCGCTCATAGTTCGCTCATAGTTCATTGTTCGCTCATAGTTCATCGTTCGCTCATAGTTCGCTCATAGTTCATAGTTCGCTCATAGTTCATAGTTCGCTCATCGTTCGCTCATCGTTCGTTCATCGTTCGCTCATCGTTCGCTCATAATTCATAGTTCGCTCATAGTTCGCTCATAATTCGCTCATAATTCATAGTTCGCTCATAGTTTGCTCATAATTCGCTCATAGTTCGCTCATAGTTCGCTCATAATTCGCTCATAGTTCGCTCATCGTTCGCTCATAATTCATAGTTCGTTCATAGTTCGTTCATCGTTCGCTCATCGTTCGCTCATCGTTCGCTCATAATTCATAGTTCGCTCATAGTTCGCTCATAATTCGCTCATAATTCATAGTTCGCTCATAGTTCGCTCATAATTCGCTCGTAGTTCGCTCGTAGTTCGCTCGTAGTTCGCTCGTAGTTCGCTCATAGTTCGCTCATAGTTCGCTCATAGTTCGCTCATAGTTCGCTCATAATTCGCTCATAGTTCGCTCATAATTCGCTCATAGTTCGCTCATAGTTCGCTCATAGTTCGCTCATAGTTCGCTCATAATTCGCTCATAGTTCGCTCATAGTTCGCTCATAATTCGCTCATCGTTCGCTCATAATTCATAGTTCGCTCATAGTTCGCTCATAATTCGCTCATAATTCATAGTTCGCTCATAGTTCGCTCATAATTCGCTCGTAGTTCGCTCGTAGTTCGCTCGTAGTTCGCTCGTAGTTCGCTCATAGTTCGCTCATAGTTCGCTCATAGTTCATAGTTCGCTCATAGTTCGCTCATAGTTCGCTCATAATTCATAGTTCGCTCATAGCTTGCTCATAATTCATAGTTCGCTCATAGTTCGCTCATAGTTCATAGTTCGCTCATAGTTCGCTCATAATTCATAGTTCGTTCATAGTTCGTTCATCGTTCGTTCATCGTTCGCTCATCGTTCGCTCATCGTTCGCTCATAATTCATAGTTCGCTCATAGTTCGCTCATAATTCGCTCATAATTAAATGTAAGATCATAGTTCGCACATAGTTCGCTCATAGTTCGCTGGCAAGTAGTTCCGCTCGTAGTTCGCTAGTAGTTCGCTCGTAGGATTAAGCTCATAGTTCGCTCATAGTTCGCTCATAATTCGCTCATAGTTCGCTCATAGTTCGCTCATAGTTAAGCTCATATTTCGCTCATAGTTCGCTCATAATTCGCTCTTAGTTCGCTCTTAGTTCGCTCATAGTTCGCTCATGGTTAAGCTCATAGTTCGCTCATAGTTCGCTCATAATTCGCTCATAGTTAAGCTCGTAGTTCGCTCATAGTTCGCTCATAATTCGCTCATAGTTCGCTCATAGTTCGCTCATAGTTCGCTCATAGTTCGCTCATAGTTCGCTCATAATTCGCTCATAGTTCGCTCATAATTCGCTCGTAGTTCGCTCGTAGTTAGATCATATTTCGCTCATAGTTCGCTCATAGTTCGCTCATAATTCGCTCATAGTTCGCTCATAGTTCGCTCATAGTTCGCTCATAGTTCGCTCATAGTTAAGCTCATAGTTCGCTCATAGTTCGCTCATAGTTAAGCTCATAGTTCGCTCATAGTTCGCTCATAATTCGCTCATAGTTCGCTCATAATTCGCTCATAGTTCTCTCATAGTTCGCTCATAGTTCGCTCATAGTTCATAGTTCGCTCATAGTTCGCTCATAGTTCATAGTTCGCTCATAGTTCGCTCATAATTCATAGTTCGCTCATAGTTCGCTCATAGTTCGCTCATAGTTCGCTCATAGTTCGCTCATAGTTCGCTCATAGTTCGCTCATAGTTCGCTCATAGTTCGCTCATAATTCGCTCATAGTTCGCTCATAGTTCGCTCATAATTCGCTCATAGTTCGCTCATAGTTCGCTCATAGTTCGCTCATAGTTCGCTCATAGTTCGCTCATAGTTCGCTCATAGTTCGCTCATAGTTCGCTCATAGTTCGCTCATAGTTCGCTCATAATTCGCTCATAGTTCGCTCATAGTTCGCTCATAGTTCGCTCATAGTTCGCTCATAGTTCGCTCATAATTCGCTCATAGTTCGCTCATAGTTCGCTCATAATTCGCTCAAATTTATTTTAGTATATTGAGCATAATTTGGGAGGGTTTTAGCTTTCATATGAGGCATTTCTAAAACCAATCGATTAATTTAAAGTCAGGTTATAAACTTTTGTTTCTACAAAATGGATCAGACAAGACTTTTGTCAGGGACTGTAGTCAAGTTTTCTCCAGGAACAGTAAAGAAATCTGGAACTGTCCTGAACGAAGTTAAACAGAAGCTCAGGCCAGTCACAGACACCAGAACCATCACAGAGCGTTCAGTTCACCCAGAATAAGCACACAGAGGTGAGGGAGGGCATCTGACACACAGAGGTGAGGGAGGGCATCTGACACACAGAGGTGAGGGAGGGCATCTGACACACAGAGGTGAGGGAGGGCATCTGACACACAGAGGTGAGGGAGGGCATCTGACACACTGAGGTGAGGGAGGGCATCTGACACACTGAGGTGAGGGAGGGCATCTGACACACTGAGGTGAGGGAGGGCATCTGACACACAGAGGTGAGGGAGGGCATCTGACACACAGAGGTGAGGGAGGGCATCTGACACACTGAGGTGAGGGAGGGCATCTGACACACTGAGGTGAGGGAGGGCATCTGACACACAGAGGTGAGGGAGGGCATCTGACACACAGAGGTGAGGGAGGGCATCTGACACACTGAGGTGAGGGAGGGCATCTGACACACTGAGGTGAGGGAGGGCATCTGACACACTGAGGTGAGGGAGGGCATCTGACACACAGAGGTGAGGGAGGGCATCTGACACACAGGGTTCTTACCAGTGTTCTGTCCATTCTCCTCCGGTCCTCTCTCTTCACCCTCGTCTCCCTCATCCCCTCCTTGTAGCCCCGCCCCTCGCGGTAGCCCCGCCCCCTGCTCTGGCCCCTCCCCTCGCTGTAGCTCCGCCCCCGGGTGCACGGCGGCCCGGTGCACCTGCAGCTGCTGTTTGCGGCTGAACTTGCGGCCGCACAGGTGGCACAGGTGGGGCCGCTCGCCCGGGTGCTTCTGCAGGTGGAGGGAGAGGAGGGACTTGCAGCTGAAGCTCCGCCCACACAGGTGACAGAGCAGCTGCGGGGGCGGCGGGGGGGAGGCGGAGCCGTGAGGGTGGAGCCTTTTCAGGTGATGCTCCAGGTCGTTCATCCTGAGACACAGAAGAGATGCACAGATTCTGAAGGAATGACTCCGGAACACACGAGAGTAAAGATCTACAACTGTAGGTCTAAACCCGGTCTAAACACAGCCTAAACCCGGCCAAAACCAGGTCTAAACCCGGTCTAAACACAGCCTCAACCTGGCCAAAACCAGGTCTAAACCCGGTCTAAACACAGCCTCAACCCGGCCAAAACCAGGTCTAAACCCGGTCTAAACCCGGTCTAAACCCGGTCTACACCCGGTCTAAACCCGGTCTAAACCCGGTCTAAACCCGGTCTAAACTCGGTCTATCTCAGGCCTAAACCCGTCTCACCTCATGTAGGCCTTGGGGCACAGCGGGCACTGGCAGGGCTTGATCCCCGTGTGGATTTCCTCGTGGGTCTTGAGCCTGGAGCGGTGACTGAAGGTTTTCCCGCAGGTGTGACAGAGCCAGGTGAGCGCAGGGGGGCGGAGCTTCACTCTGGGGGCGGGGCCGTTCGGGTGCATGATGCGCAGGTGATGACGCAGGTTATCTGAACCAGGAATACTCATTTAAAACACCCATACACTGGAGGTACTTTTATGTTTCCTACTTTTATAGTTTTAAATAAATCTATTTCTGTGACAGTTTCGAATGGACAAGATCCAAATGAGTCAGAAAAGAGACAGAAAACACAGAGGACAAAACAGGGACAGAAAACACAGAAGACAAAACAGGGACAGAAAACACAGAAGACAAAACAGGGACAGAAAACACAGAGGACAAAACAGGGACAGAAAACACAGAAGACAAAACAGGGACAGAAAACACAGAAAACAAAACAGGGACAGAAAACACAGAGGACAAAACAGGGACAGAAAACACAGAGGACAAAACAGGGACAGAAAACAGAGGACAAAACAGGGACAGAAAACACAGAGGACAAAACAGGGACAGAAAACACAGAAGACAAAACAGGGACAGAAAACACAGAGGACAAAACAGGGACAGAAAACACAGAAGACAAAACAGGGACAGAAAACACAGAGGACAAAACAGGGACAGAAAACACAGAAAACAAAACAGGGACAGAAAACACAGAGGACAAAACAGGGACAGAAAACACAGAGGACAAAACAGGGACAGAAAACACAGAAAACAAAACAGGGACAGAAAACACAGAGGACAAAACAGGGACAGAAAACACAGAGGACAAAACAGGGACAGAAAACACAGAAGACAAAACAGGGACAGAAAACACAGAAAACAAAACAGGGACAGAAAACACAGAGGACAAAACAGGGACAGAAAACACAGAGGACAAAACAGGGACAGAAAACAGAGGACAAAACAGGGACAGAAAACACAGAAAACAAAACAGGGACAGAAAACACAGAAGACAAAACAGGGACAGAAAACACAGAAGACAAAACAGGGACAGAAAACACAGAGGACAAAACAGGGACAGAAAACACAGAAGACAAAACAGGGACAGAAAACACAGAAAACAAAACAGGGACAGAAAACACAGAGGACAAAACAGGGACAGAAAACACAGAAAACAAAACAGGGACAGAAAACACAGAGGACAAAACAGGGACAGAAAACACAGAGGACAAAACAGGGACAGAAAACACAGAAAACAAAACAGGGACAGAAAACACAAAACAGGGACAGAAAACACAAAACAGGGACAGAAAACACAGAAGACAAAACAGGGACAGAAAACACAAAACAGGGACAGAAAACACAAAACAGGGACAGAAAACACAGAAGACAAACTTATGTGATTTATTTCAGTTCAGTCCTGCTTTAGTCCTGGTCCAGTCCCTGGTTTAGTCCTGGTCCAGTCCTGGTCCAGTCCTGGTCCAGTCCTGGTCCAGTCCCGGTCTAGTCCCAGACCTTTCCTGTTGAACCTCAGGGGGCAGAACCTGCAGCTGTGGGGCTGTTTGCCGCTGTGGACCAGAGCGTGTCGGGACAAACTGGATTTGGTCTTCAGGACTTTTCCACAGACGTCACAGACCACGCCCCCCGCAGACACAAGCCCCGCCTCCTCCTTCACGTGCACTGCGGCATCATGGGAGACGCAGTTCTGAGGGGCCGCTGCAAACAGACACATGATTCTCCTTCATAAGACATATACTCAGTCCTGATGTTTGAATCCCTCACACCGATACTCCGCAGTCACATCACACTGGGGTGTTCTGCATGTGTCTCTGTGGTGAAATGTTCAGCGGAATCCATGGAGACACAATGCACACGTGAGCAAACGCTGTCAAAAACATTTAAAGCTTGTCTGAAGACTCGACACTGTGATTTAAGGAGCACGTTTTCCTGTGACGAGTCTGAGCTTTGAAAACCCAGAGCCTGAGGACACATCAGCTGCACCTTCTGATTTAGACACAGAACACTGGAGATATCGACCTGAAGGAACACAGAACACTGGAGATATCGACCTGAAGGAACACAGAACACTGGAGATATCGACCTGAAGGAACACAGAACACTGGAGATATCGACCTGAAGGAACACAGAACACTGGAGATATCGACCTGAAGGAACACAGAACACTGGAGATATCGACCTGAAGGAACACAGAACACTGGAGATATCGACCTGAAGGAACACAGAACACTGGAGATATCGACCTGAAGGAACACAGAACACTGGAGATATCGACCTGAAGGAACACAGAACACTGGAGATATCGACCTGAAGGAACACAGAACACTGGAGATATCGACCTGAAGGAACACAGAACACTGGAGATATCGACCTGAAGGAACACAGAACACTGGAGATATCGACCTGAAGGAACACAGAACACTGGAGATATCGACCTGAAGGAACACAGAACACTGGAGATATCGACCTGAAGGAACACGGAACACTGGAGATATCGACCTGAAGGAACACGGAACACTGGAGATATCGACCTGAAGGAACACGGAACACTGGAGATATCGACCTGAAGGAACACGGAACACTGGAGATATCGACCTGAAGGAACACGGAACACTGGAGATATCGACCTGAAGGAACACGGAACACTGGAGATATCGACCTGAAGGAACACGGAACACTGGAGATATCGACCTGAAGGAACACGGAACACTGGAGATATCGACTGAAGGAACACAGAACACTGGAGATATCGACCTGAATCAACACGGAACACTGGAGATATCGACCTGAAGGAACACGGAACACTGGAGATATCGACCTGAAGGAACACAGAACACTGGAGATATCGACCTGAAGGAACACGGAACACTGGAGATATCGACCTGAAGGAACACAGAACACTGGAGATATCGACCTGAAGGAACACGGAACACTGGAGATATCGACCTGAAGGAACACAGAACACTGGAGATATCGACCTGAAGGAACACGGAACACTGGAGATATCGACCTGAAGGAACACAGAACACTGGAGATATCGACCTGAAGGAACACGGAACACTGGAGATATCGACCTGAAGGAACACAGAACACTGGAGATATCGACCTGAAGGAACACAGAACACTGGAGATATCGACCTGAAGGAACACGGAACACTGGAGATATCGACCTGAAGGAACACGGAACACTGGAGATATCGACCTGAAGGAACACGGAACACTGGAGATATCGACCTGAAGGAACACGGAACACTGGAGATATCGACCTGAAGGAACACAGAACACTGGAGATATCGACCTGAAGGAACACAGAACACTGGAGATATCGACCTGAAGGAACACGGAACACTGGAGATATCGACCTGAAGGAACACAGAACACTGGAGATATCGACCTGAAGGAACACAGAACACTGGAGATATCGACCTGAAGGAACACAGAACACTGGAGATATCGACCTGAAGGAACACAGAACACTGGAGATATCGACCTGAAGGAACACGGAACACTGGAGATATCGACCTGAAGGAACACAGAACACTGGAGATATCGACCTGAAGGAACACAGAACACTGGAGATATCGACCTGAAGGAACACAGAACACTGGAGATATCGACCTGAAGGAACACAGAACACTGGAGATATCGACCTGAAGGAACACGGAACACTGGAGATATCGACCTGAAGGAACACAGAACACTGGAGATGAAGGAACACAGAACACTGGAGATGAAGGAACACAGAACACTGGAGATGAAGGAACACAGAACACTGGAGATGAAGGAACACAGAACACTGGAGATGAAGGAACACAGAACACTGGAGATGAAGGAACACAGAACACTGGAGATGAAGGAACCATTTCTGTGGGTTTAACACTTTTTAACGTATTAAAGATTTTCAAACTCACCTCTGTTTGTTGGAGTCCAGTTTGGGTCGTCCCTGGTTCTGCTCTCGTCCTCTACAGACACAACAGTTTATTTAGAACGATTCAGGCTTAAACCCTACAGACCTGACCCCTGACCTCTGACCCCTGACCCCTGACCTCTGACCCCTGACCCTGTGGATCCTTCTGTTCTCTGACCTTTTACACCTCAATATTTGATCTAAAAACACTTCACAAAGAAACAAGTGCAAAGACAGAGTTAGAAAACTGTGGAGTCCGACGAAGCTGGACTAGACCGGGACTAGACCGGGACTAGACCGGGACTAGACCGGGACTAGAGCGGGACTAGAGCGGGACTAGAGCGGGACTAGAGCGGGACTAGAGCGGGACTAGAGCAGGACTAGAGCAGGACTAGAGCAGGACTAGACCGGGACTAGACCGGGACTAGAGCAGGACTAGAGCAGGACTAGAGCAGGACTAGAGCAGGACTAGAGCAGGACTAGAGCAGGACTAGTCCAGGACTAGTCCAGGACTAGACCGGGACTAGAGCGGGACTAGAGCGGGACCAGAGCGGGACTAGACCAGGACTAGTCCGGGACTAGAGCGGGACTAGAGCGGGACTAGAGCGGGACTAGAGCGGGACTAGAGCGGGACTAGAGCGGGACTAGAGCGGGACTAGAGCGGGACTAGAGCGGGACTAGAGCAGGACTAGAGCAGGACTAGAGCAGGACTAGAGCAGGACTAGAGCAGGACTAGAGCGGGACTAGTCCGGGACTAGACCTGGACTAGACCTGGACTAGACCTGGACTAGACCTGGACTAGACCTGGACTAGACCTGGACTAGACCAGGCTGTGGGCCCCTCCTGAGGATATCTTTTTTTTCCCATTTGGACCAAAATGAGCCGTTAAGATCATCAAACTGGAGAAATATTTGTAGGTCTCAGTTGGCGCCTACGTCATCCACAAAGATGTAATTTTCATTCCCGCTCCCGCCTGCAAATCCCTCAGGACGGGGACGACAGGGTTCAGCAGAGCAGCTCTGTTCTTCTGCCATGAGTTTGGAGCTTCAAACATGGAGAAGCAGAAAGTGACTGTAGTCCGGCGGATAGCTGCCAAAATCCATCACTTTGCGATAAAAGCATGAAAATTGGTATGAAGACTCTCAAATGGGGTCTGATCAGATTTGGAACCGTAGGCGCACAAGATCTGGCCCTTGGGGGCCATGGCGGCCATTTTGGAAAATGGGGAAATGGATTAAAAGCACCCAGAAACATCACATATTTGTACCAAATTTGGTGGGAAGGTTCCCAAAAGGAGACTTAGATTTAGAACCATAGGCATTCAATATGGCGGCCATTTTCCAAAATGGCCGCCAAATATGGATTCCATAATGATAAAATGAATTGAAAACAGCCAGAAACACAACATATTTGTATCAAAGTTGGTAGGATGTCACAAAGGGGGACTGAATAGATTTAGAACTATCGACATCCAATATGGCGGCCATTTTGGAAAATGGCCGCCATAAATGGAGTTCCTAATTGGAAAACAGATTAAAAACAGTGCAATAATACAACAGAAATACATGTCAATATAAACATACTTCACAAAAATGGCTATTGATATGTCTTTAAATTATTTATGTGATCCAAATCATGGAAAATGTGATCACCATGAAAACTGATTAAGAGCTGATCTTTGTCTCAGCCAAAGAAATTCACAAATGGTGAAACAGAAAGTTCAGTTGGCATAAGAAGAGACACGCAAGCTGATCCACCACGGCAACGTGCCAGCTCATTAGGATTAGGTTGTTTTGTTTTTGTTTTTTTGTTTGTTTTTACTTTTTTTTGGCTTTTAGATATTGATGTAGGACTGCATAACAACAAACAGAACGAAGAACAAGTGGCTCAACCCTTCAGCAGTTGAGTTTTGAACATTCATACAAGATTCAACTCACAACATGTCATTGTTTTGTCAGTTTTTTGTGGGGGGGTCGGTGTATCCTGAATTGTATACTTTAAATGTTTTTGCCATTGCATTGGGTCGCAGTATGTTACTGATTGGGTTGCTAATTTTAACCGAAAAATAAAAAAAGTATTCAATTTCCTGTTCCTCTCTTAACGTTCTCCGAAATGCCAGCAAAGTCTTGCACATATACCTCTATACCTTCTAATTCGTTCGATTAAGCTACCCAGGGAGTGCTGAAATATTGTACAGGCTACAGGCTTTGGCGTCAGCTAGAGGACTTGGGGTGCAGATTTGCACTTTAACAAGTCAACATAATTTGAATAGTAAGAAATGTCACCAATTAACCTCACACCCTCTTCACTGGATGAAATACAGTAGGTAAAGACTATGTAGAATTAGTAGACAATAAATGAAAACTAAATTCTCAAGACTGACCTCTCACACCCCTAAAAGCTACAACTAAATGAAATTTGGAATGACTATTAACATTATCAAAAGCAAAATTACATGAAAGAAAAAAATCTCACTGACTCTATGGCTCACACCATCACAATGTGTCACTGAATGAAATGTGAAGGTGTTACTGCTTATATTCCATTTTCCATGGAAGTTAGTTTCCCAGTTCACAATTACTGTACTTTTTTCATCCTAAAGGACAGTTCAGACCCGAGCGGAAAGCGAAAATGCAGAAAAGCGAAAAATGCTAAAGCGGAAAAATCGTCCACCGGTGGAGCGAAATTGCTGAGCGATTTTTCTGATCTATCGACTCTTAGCGACTTTTCAGAGAGCCAGTAGCGACTTTCTGCGACTTTTCAACACTGTCCGGCATTCCAATTGGCTGCAGCGACTGTTGACAAAACGCATCATAGCACGTTAGCTCGTTAGCACAATATTCGCTGAATTAATTACTGCATGAAAACTAGCTCATGACTTGGTTGAGCACAGAGAACATTTCAGAGATCATGCAAGATTTACAATTACTGACAATCTATGTTTCCCAAATAATTTGTAGTGGGTCTTGCTGCGTGTAATCCATTGGCTCTTGCTAGCTGAGCTACATACTCCCCCAAGACAGTTTAAAACAACACAACGCCTAACATGAAAAATAAGACCCTCTACCACCTTTATAAACCCAGAGCAACAATTTTAACCATATCTAGCCCCAAATAGTAGCATACACCTTTAAATCTGATGAGTCCCAGTTTGTGAACATACTTACCAAATTTGATAGTAATATGTTATTGCATGCTGTGTTTCTGGCATACATTTTCCCATTATGGAATCCATATTTGAAAAACTATAGTTCCTAATATAATTGAAATGGCCACCAGATTGAAAAACTATGGTTCCTAATATAATTGGATGCCCTTTGTGAAACTTCCTACCAAATTTGATACACATATGTTGTGTTTCTGGCTGTTTCATCTATTTTCATCCATAATTTTACCATACAAAATAAATATTTGGTGGCCATTTTGGAAAATGGCCACCATATTTAACGCCTATGGTTCTAGATCTAATCAGATCCCTTTTGGGAACCAAAATTGATCCAAATATATGATGTTTCTGGGTGCTTTTAATCCATTTTCCCATTTCCATGGCGGCCATTTTGGAAAATGGCCGCCATGGCCCCCAGGGCCCAAATCTTGAGCGCCTACGGTCCCAAATTTGATCAGAACCCCTTTGTGAGTCATCATACCAAATTTGACGCTTTTATCGCAAAGTGATCGATTCGCATGAAAATCTGCATCTATCGGCCGGACTACTGTTTAAAATGTGCACTTAGACCAGAGCTGCAGGTTTACGCTTCAGATGTTTCAGACGTTTTACTGAAGCCAAATCAAATGTCCAGCACAAATGTTTGACAGGCAAACATGAATCATTTGTGTATTTTACTTTATACTCAGATTTAGCTTGTGCAGTCCCGCCCACAATGAGCTTTCAAACATGTCCTGTGCCGCACTTTGGCGTCAGGTGCAGGACTCTAGCACAACGGGATGAATGAACCCTTCATAAAAAGTCACTAAGGCCGACTCGTTTTCTTATTCAGACGAATTAAAGAAAACTCCAGTGACTCAGGCGTAGATTTCGTAGATTTCGTACCTGTAGATTTGTCGGCCGCTGGGCCTCGCTCCTCTTCCGCTCCTCTCCTTCTTTTCCGTTCTGGACTTCCTGGGGTCTCGTAATCCTGGTACCGCCGTGAAGGCCGGATCTCACGAGTCCGAGTCCTGGTTTTAGTCCTGGTCTGGTCCTCGGTGTCTGGTCTGGTCTGGGTTGGAGCCCCCTGGTGCAGGTCTCCGGTCTCTGGTATAGTCCTGGTCTTGTCTCCTGTCTCTGGTATAGTCCCGGTTGGGTTCTCGGTCTCTGGTGTAGTCCTGGTCGGGTTCTCGGTCTCTGGTATAGTCCTGGTCGGGTTCTCGGTCTCTGGTGTAGTCCCGGTCGAGTTCTCGGCCTCAGATCCCGTCCTGGGTCGGTCCCGGTTGAGTCTGGGTCGGCCTCTGGGTCGGGGTTTGTGGCAGAGCTGCAGGAGAGCGCCCCCCTGTGGTCCCTCTGGTCTCACGCTCACACACTGAAGAACCATCGAAGGACCTGAACAAACCCAGAGAGGAAAAGTGAAGCTAACGTGAAGCCGACGCCGTGTTTCCCATTCTGTTTCAGAGCCTCAAAGTCTCTGTCCTGACTTTTACGAGTCTGACGATACGACACACGATTCACACGTCACCATCACAATAAACTATCATCACACTAAAGCACTGGAGGAGACACTGCAAGAACATATCAATAAACTATCATCACACTAAAGCACTGGAGGAGACACTGCAAGAACATATCAATAAACTATCATCACACTAAAGCACTGGAGGAGACACTGCAAGAACATATCAATAAACTATCATCACACTAAAGCACTGGAGGAGACACTGCAAGAACATATCAATAAACTATCATCATCCTAAAGCACTGGAGGAGACACTGCAAGAACATATCAATAAACTATCATCACACTAAAGCACTGGAGGAGACACTGCAAGAACATATCAATAAACTATCATCATCCTAAAGCACTGGAGGAGACACTGCAAGAACATATCAATAAACTATCATCACACTAAAGCACTGGAGGAGACACTGCAAGAACATATCAATAAACTATCATCATCCTAAAGCACTGGAGGAGACACTGCAAGAACATATCAATAAACTATCATCACACTAAAGCACTGGAGAAGACACTGCAAGAACATATCAATAAACTATCATCACACTAAAGCACTGGAGGAGACACTGCAAGAACATATCAATAAACTATCATCATCCTAAAGCACTGGAGGAGACACTGCAAGAACATATCAATAAACTATCATCACACTAAAGCACTGGAGGAGACACTGCAAGAACATATCAATAAACTATCATCACACTAAAGCACTGGAGGAGACACTGCAAGAACATATCAATAAACTATCATCGCACTAAAGCACTGGAGGAGACACTGCAAGAACATATCAATAAACTATCATCATCCTAAAGCACTGGAGGAGACACTGCAAGAACATATCAATAAACTATCATCACACTAAAGCACTGGAGGAGACACTGCAAGAACATATCAATAAACTATCATCACACTAAAGCACTGGAGGAGACACTGCAAGAACATATCAATAAACTATCATCATCCTAAAGCACTGGAGGAGACACTGCAAGAACATATCAATAAACTATCATCACACTAAAGCACTGGAGGAGACACTGCAAGAACATATCAATAAACTATCATCACACTAAAGCACTGGAGGAGACACTGCAAGAACATATCAATAAACTATCATCACACTAAAGCACTGGAGGAGACACTGCAAGAACATATCAATAACATCTCCAACTTCATGAGAAGCAAACTGTGAAATATAATTTATGACTTTGATTTGAATAATGAGGACGGGAAGAGCTGCCCCCACGATCCAGCCGGAGAAAGTGGAAGAAGAAGATGGATCATTTATGAATTCATGAGAGATGAATTTAATTTTAAACACTCGATGCTTTTAGAAACAATTCAAGAATTGTGCAATGAAGTATCGCAATATACAGAATTTATACGGACTCACAAAAGTGGCAAAAGGAGAAATTCAATTTGTCAGACAAAAGTTTGTTGAGTCGAATATGTTTCTCAGCTTCTTCAGTTCTGCTCAGACGCTGGAGCCTTAAATCTGCTGAAGGAGGAGCTGACGACTATGAAATGACTCTGAAACTAACTCCCTTCTGTTTACAGTTCCTGTTGCAGCTCTGTTGATCTGCCCTGAGTGCGGCTCTCGGGGTCTGAGTGCGGCTCTCGGGGTCTGAGTGCGGCTCTCGGGGTCTGAGTGCGGCTCTCGGGGTCTGAGAGCGGCTCTCGGGGTCTGAGAGCGGCTCTCGGGGTCTGAGAGCGGCTCTCGGGGTCTGAGTGCGGCTCTCGGGGTCTGAGTGCGGCTCTCGGGGTCTGAGTGCGGCTCTCGGGGTCTGAGAGCGGCTCTCGGGGTCTGAGTGCGGCTCTCGGGGTCTGAGTGCGGCTCTCGGGGTCTGAGAGCGGCTCTCGGGGTCTGAGAGCGGCTCTCGGGGTCTGAGTGCGGCTCTCGGGGTCTGAGTGCGGCTCTCGGGGTCTGAGTGCGGCTCTCGGGGTCTGAGTGCGGCTCTCGGGGTCTGAGTGCGGCTCTCGGGGTCTGTTCTTCTCTTAGTTTGTCTGGATTTCGGTCTGAGGACGGAGTTACAAACAGGAGACAGAAGCAGTTTGAATCCTCCATTTCTGTTTAAAGACTGATTCTCTTTTCTGAACAAAAACAGCCTTTTTAACTCCTCCTCAAAACACTTCCTGTGTGTGGCTCAGATCTGCCCCTCACTGTCCACTTCCTGTGTGTGGCTCAGATCTGCCCCTCACTGTCCACTTCCTCTGTGTGGCTCAGATCTGCCCCTCACTGTCCACTTCCTGTGTGTGGCTCAGATCTGCCCCTCACTGTCCACTTCCTGTGTGGCTCAGATCTGCCCCTCACTGTCCACTTCCTCTGTGGCTCAGATCTGCCCCTCACTGTCCACTTCCTCTGTGGCTCAGATCTGCCCCTCACTGTCCACTTCCTCTGTGGCTCAGATCTGCCCCTCACTGTCCACTTCCTGTGTGGCTCAGATCTGCCCCTCACTGTCCACTTCCTGTGTGGCTCAGATCTGCCCCTCACTGTCCACTTCCTCTGTGGCTCAGATCTGCCCCTCACTGTCCACTTCCTGTGTGGCTCAGATCTGCCCCTCACTGTCCACTTCCTCTGTGGCTCAGATCTGCAGCTCACGGTCCACTTCCTCTGTGGCTCAGATCTGCCCCTCACTGTCCACTTCCTCTGTGGCTCAGATCTGCCCCTCACTGTCCACTTCCTCTGTGGCTCAGATCTGCCCCTCACTGTCCACTTCCTGTGTGGCTCAGATCTGCCCCTCACTGTCCACTTCCTCTGTGTGGCTCAGATCTGCCCCTCACTGTCCACTTCCTCTGTGTGGCTCAGATCTGCCCCTCACTGTCCACTTCCTCTGTGTGGCTCAGATCTGCCCCTCACTGTCCACTTCCTGTGTGGCTCAGATCTGCCCCTCACTGTCCACTTCCTCTGTGTGGCTCAGATCTGCCCCTCACTGTCCACTTCCTGTGTGGCTCAGATCTGCCCCTCACTGTCCACTTCCTGTGTGGCTCAGATCTGCCCCTCACTGTCCACTTCCTGTGTGGCTCAGATCTGCCCCTCACTGTCCACTTCCTGTGTGGCTCAGATCTGCCCCTCACTGTCCACTTCCTGTGTGGCTCAGATCTGCCCCTCACTGTCCACTTCCTGTGTGGCTCAGATCTGCCCCTCACTGTCCACTTCCTCTGTGTGGCTCAGATCTGCCCCTCACTGTCCACTTCCTGTGTGTGGCTCAGATCTGCCCCTCACTGTCCACTTCCTGTGTGGCTCAGATCTGCCCCTCACTGTCCACTTCCTGTGTGGCTCAGATCTGCCCCTCACTGTCCACTTCCTGTGTGGCTCAGATCTGCCCCTCACTGTCCACTTCCTCTGTGGCTCAGATCTGCCCCTCACTGTCCACTTCCTGTGTGGCTCAGATCTGCCCCTCACTGTCCACTTCCTGTGTGGCTCAGATCTGCCCCTCACTGTCCACTTCCTCTGTGTGGCTCAGATCTGCCCCTCACTGTCCACTTCCTGTGTGGCTCAGATCTGCCCCTCACTGTCCACTTCCTGTGTGGCTCAGATCTGCCCCTCACTGTCCACTTCCTCTGTGGCTCAGATCTGCAGCTCACTGTCCACTTCCTGTGTGGCTCAGATCTGCCCCTCACTGTCCACTTCCTGTGTGTGGCTCAGATCTGCCCCTCACTGTCCACTTCCTGTGTGGCTCAGATCTGCCCCTCACTGTCCACTTCCTCTGTGTGGCTCAGATCTGCCCCTCACTGTCCACTTCCTGTGTGGCTCAGATCTGCCCCTCACTGTCCACTTCCTGTGTGGCTCAGATCTGCCCCTCACTGTCCACTTCCTGTGTGGCTCAGATCTGCCCCTCACTGTCCACTTCCTGTGTGGCTCAGATCTGCCCCTCACTGTCCACTTCCTGTGTGGCTCAGATCTGCCCCTCACTGTCCACTTCCTCTGTGTGGCTCAGATCTGCCCCTCACTGTCCACTTCCTCTGTGGCTCAGATCTGCCCCTCACTGTCCACTTCCTCTGTGTGGCTCAGATCTGCCCCTCACTGTCCACTTCCTCTGTGGCTCAGATCTGCCCCTCACTGTCCACTTCCTCTGTGGCTCAGATCTGCCCCTCACTGTCCACTTCCTCTGTGGCTCAGATCTGCCCCTCACTGTCCACTTCCTCTGTGGCTCAGATCTGCCCCTCACTGTCCACTTCCTGTGTGGCTCAGATCTGCCCCTCACTGTCCACTTCCTCTGTGTGGCTCAGATCTGCCCCTCACTGTCCACTTCCTGTGTGTGGCTCAGATCTGCCCCTCACTGTCCACTTCCTCGGTGTGGCTCAGATCTGCCCCTCACTGTCCACTTCCTGTGTGGCTCAGATCTGCCCCTCACTGTCCACTGCAGCAGGACTTCCACATGTTGGATGATGGATTCACCTAAATACACTTTTGTCCTTTTGCTTTTCCCCGGACGCCTGAGCGACTCGAGACGCTTCAGAAAGGGGAGAAAACCTCAGCTTCATCGTTAGTCGCTGCAATGATTCTAGAAGCTTTTTCTCTCGTCATTTAGAGATCATACCGACTAGCATGCTAACGGCGCACTGGCAGTAAAAGGAGCGTCTGACCTGAGAGGGCCTGTGTGACCAGATCCACCTGGACCCCAGACTCTGTGGTCTCGGTTCTGTCGCACTGAACTCCGACCTCTCTGTGGCCCCTGAGGGACGACTGCGCTTCAGCCGGACCCAGACCCCAGACCGGGTCCAAGTCCTGGTCCAAGTCCTGGTACCAGTCCGGGTCTGGAGGCTCCCACTGCACCCCCACGTCCTTCACTTTAGAGTCCATCAAGACCTGAGGCAAGAGAGCAGGTTAAACCAGGACTAAACCAGGACTAAACCAGGTCTAAACCAGGTCTAAACCAGGATTAAACCAGGTCTAAACCAGGTCTAAACCAGGTCTAAACCAGGACTAAACCAGGACTAAACCAGGTCTAAACCAGGACTAAACCAGGTCTAAACCAGGACTAAACCAGGACTAAACCAGGTCTAAACCAGGTCTAAACCAGGACTAAACCAGGTCTAAAACAGGACTAAACCAGGTCTAAACCAGGTCTAAACCAGGACTAAAGCAGGACTAAACCAGGTCTAAACAAGGACTAAACCAGGTCTAAACCAGGTCTAAACCAGGACTAAACCAGGTCTAAACCAGGTCTAAACCAGGACTAAAGCAGGACTAAACCAGGTCTAAACAAGGACTAAACCAGGTCTAAACCAGGTCTAAACCAGGACTAAACCAGGTCTAAACCAGGTCTAAACCAGGTCTAAACCAGGACTAAACCAGGTCTAAACCAGGTCTAAACCAGGACTAAACCAGGTCTAAACCAGGTCTAAACCAGGACTAAACCAGGTCTAAACCAGGACTAAACCGGGTCTAAACCGGGTCTAAACCAGGACTAAACATTTTTTGACTAATCTGATCCCCGCCAACACTAAAGCGGAGCATAAATGATCATTTGTTTCGCCAAAATGACCATAAAGTAAAAAATGACAGTTACAGAAGCTCCTCAGAGCATAACTGACACGAGACTGCACCTGCCCCCCAACCCGAACCCCAATATGCACCTGCCCCCCAACCCGAACCCCAATATGCACCTGCCCCCCAACCCGAACCCCAATATGCACCTGCCCCCCAACCCGAACCCCAATATGCACCTGCCCCACTGTTTTCACTGTTCTTTACACCAAACACCCCAATATGTCCCAGTGTAGAGTTTGTCAGCCTCCAAACCACACACATGTGACACGGTCTACAGTGAGTTTACAGCAGATAAACCACACACATGTGACACGGTCTACAGTGAGTTTACAGCAGATAAACCACACACATGTGACACGGTCTACAGTGAGTTTACAGCAGATAAACCACACACATGTGACACGGTCTACAGTGAGTTTACAGCAGATAAACCACACACATGTGACACGGTCTACAGTGAGTTTACAGCAGATAAACCACACACATGTGACACGGTCTACAGTGAGTTTACAGCAGATAAACCACACACATGTGACACGGTCTACAGTGAGTTTACAGCAGATAAACCACACACATGTGACACGGTCTACAGTGAGTTTACAGCAGATAAACCACACACATGTGACACGGTCTACAGTGAGTTTACAGCAGATAAACCACACACATGTGACACGGTCTACAGTGAGTTTACAGCAGATAAACCACACACATGTGACACGGTCTACAGTGAGTTTACAGCAGATAAACCACACACATGTTTGGTGCTTTTCTTCCCAAACTAATCCATGCTAACAGTGTTAGCCTGTTAGCTCCGCGGGCTTTTCCTTCACAAACTCCCGGACTCTGCGCTTAAACTGCACTTTTTACCGTCAGGCCCAGAGCGACGATGTATCCGGATCACGAAATGTAAAAACGGTGTAATGAAAGTGTAAAACAGAGACAAAAATAAAAGAATAAGTCCGAGGTTTGAGTTGAGAAACTGGAGCAACACAGCGCGGAAGTGCGTGTTCTTCAGCCGCCCTGAGGCGCAGCGGAGGCGGCGGAGTGCGGCGCGGGCGCCCCCTGGAGCCCGGAGCACCACACCACCTTTAGTTTACTCAATATTTCACTTTTTACACTTTATTTCAACGCGAATCAAGCCAAGAGCGTAAGCACGTTTATTGATATTCGTTTATATGCCGTTACATATTTTTTTGTTGAGAAAAAAGTCGTAAACGTCATCGAAATTATGACGAAACCATCAAATCAACAGTTTTCGGTGAGCCAAACCAGTGTAAAGAAGGATAAAACTGGGGCTAAAACAGGTCTAAACCAGAACTAAACCAGCTCCAGTAAAGCAACATATAGAGTAGGGCAAGAAAGCATCTCAAAGTTTCTGTTTGTTTGTTCTTTTCCCACAGTGAGGGAAGAGTCAAGTTCATCCTGAGGCGGGAAATGTGAAATAACATCCAGGTCTAACCCTGTGATTTAGTGTTGGGTTATCGTTTTTTTTGTTGGCTTTATGTGGTTAAGAATAGAACAGTTCTAACAGTCCCAGTCCTGATCCTGTGTCCCTCTGTCCCCACACATTTATACAAAACCACTGACTGGTCCCAGTTTTATACAAGAAATGTCCCAGTGTCCCTGTTTTTGGCCAGTCTGATCCTGCCAACACTAAACAGGGCGTCTGTTGCCATTAGTTTTGCCAAAATACAGAAAACCGGGTTTGAACAGAGCCACAAAGCACCAAAACGCACTGAAGGAAATGTCCTGGTGAAAGTTTGGCTCATACGTCTGCAGTTATAGAAACCCTGTCCCTGTTTTCACTCGTCACACAGTCGGGTCTGTGGAGCTGCAGTGTCGGTGTCTGTCCACAGGATGGAGCCGCTGCTCCGTCTGTCCCCTCTTTCTGCAGGGACCTCGTTTATCCTCATGGGGGCGCTGTTGCTCCGCTGTATCCCCTGTGAAAAGGCCTTTGTTCAGCTGCTGCTCCGACAGAGACACTGGAGCTTTCATGGCCACAGCTGCTGCAGAGAGACAGAGAAGAGAAGAGAGGAGGGAAGAAGAGGGAAGAGAGAGACAGAGAGAAGAGACGAGAGAAGAGAGACAGAGAAGAGAAGAGAGGAGGGAAGAAGAGGGAAGAGAAGAGAGAGACAGAGAGAAGAGACGAGAGAAGAGAGACAGAGAAGAGAAGAGAGGAGGGAAGAAGAGGGAAGAGAAGAGAGAGACAGAGAGAAGAGAGGAGAGAAGAGAGACAGAGAAGAGAAGAGAGGAGGGAAGAAGAGGGAAGAGAAGAGAGAGACAGAGAGAAGAGACGAGAGAGACAGAGGAGGGAAGAGAAGAGAGAGACAGAGAAGAGACGTGTCTCTGTCTCTCTCTCTGTCTGTGTCTCTGTCTCCGTCTCTCTGTGTCTCTGTCTGTCTGTCTGTGTGTCTCTGTCTCTGTGTCTCTCTGTCTCTGTGTCTCGGTCTCTGTCTGTGTCTCTGTCTGTCTCTGTCTCTCTGTCTGTGTCTCTGTCTCCGTCTCTGTGTCTGTCTCTCTCTCTCTGTCTCTCTCTGTCTGTGTCTCTGTCTCTCTCTGTCTGTCTCTCTGTGTCTCTCTGTCTCTGTCTCTCTCTGTGTCTCTGTGTCTGTCTCTCTGTCTCTGTCTCTCTCTGTCTCTGTGTCTCTCTGTCTCTGTGTATCTCTGTCTCTGTCTCTCTGTCTCTGTGTGTCTCTCTCTGTCTCTGTCTCTCTGTGTCTGTCTCTGTGTCTCTCTCTCTCTGTCTCTCTGTCTCTGTGTCTGTCTCTGTGTCTCTCTCTCTCTGTCTCTCTGTCTCTGTGTCTGTCTCTGTGTCTCTCTCTCTCTCTGTGTCTCTGTCTCTCTCTCTGTCTCTGTGTCTCTCTGTCTCTGTCTCTCTGTGTCTGTCTCTGTGTCTCTCTCTCTCTGTGTCTCTGTCGCTGTCTCTGTGTCTCTGTCTCTCTCTGTGTCTCTCTCTCTCTGTCTCTGTGTCTCTCTCTCTGTGTCTCTGTCTCTGTGTCTCTCTCTGTCTCTGTGTCTCTCTCTCTCCGTCTCTGTCTCTGTGTCTCTCTCTCTCTGTCTCTGTGTCTCTCTGTCTCTGTCTCTTCGTCTCTCTGTCTCTGTCTCTCTGTCTCTGTCTCTTCGCGGTCTCTGTGTCTCTCTGTCTCTGTGTCTCTGTCTCTGTGTCTCTCTCTCTCTGTGTCTCTGTCTCTGTGTCTCTCTCTCTCTGTCTCTGTGTCTCTCTGTCTCTGTGTCTCTGTCTCTGTGTCTCTCTGTCTCTGTGTCTCTGTCTCTGTGTCTCTCTGTCTCTGTGTCTCTGTCTCTGTGTCTCTCTCTCTCTGTGTCTCTGTCTCTGTGTCTCTCTCTCTCTGTCTCTGTGTCTCTCTGTCTCTGTGTCTCTGTCTCTGTGTCTCTCTGTCTCTGTGTCTCTGTCTCTGTGTCTTCGCGGTCTCGCTGGTTTTGTCTGAATCCAGTTAAAGTGAAACCGCTCTGGCCCCGATCGATCCACAACCGATTTATGAGGCCAATAAACGGTGCATCCTGGGAAATGCAGTCCATTAGAGCCACTGTAATGGACTAGAATCAAGAGACTGAGGAGCAGGACCAGTGCAGTCGGAGATCAGGTCTAAACCAGGACTAAACCAGGTCTAAACCAGGGCTAAACCAGGGCTAAACCAGGACTAAACCAGGTCTAAACCAGGACTAAACCAGGGCTAAACCAGGACTAAACCAGGGCTAAACCAGGGCTAAACCAGGGCTAAACCAGGGCTAAACCAGGACTAAACCAGGACTAAACCAGGGCTAAACCAGGACTAAACCAGGGCTAAACCAGGACTAAACCAGGACTAAACCAGGGCTAAACCAGGACTAAACCAGGGCTAAACCAGGACTAAACCAGGACTAAACCAGGGCTAAACCAGGACTAAACCAGGGCTAAACCAGGACTAAACCAGGACTGAACCAGGACTAAACCAGGACTAAATCCAGACTAATGCAGGACTGGACTGGGTCTAAACAAGGTCTTGAAAAGGAGCCTAACTATGAGGACCTTACCTGGACCTTACCTTGACAGAGCTGAAACCGTTTAAAACCTGGACTAAACTGGGACTAAACCAGCACCGATGCAGGACTAGACCAGGTCTAAAGTGGACTTAACTAAAATGTGGACTAAACCTGGACTAAAATATCACTAAAACTGGACTACATCTGTTCTAAACCTTGGACACAAAGAGGTAACTCGTGACCAAAACTAAACTAAACCCCCAGATCTAAACTGAATCTAAACCAGGACTAGATCTGGGCTAAACCGGGACTAAACCTGAACTAAACCTGAACTGAAGGACACCTAACCCAAAACTAAACCAGGTCTTCTTTCTGTTCTGGTGCTTGGAGCATGCGGTCTGAACTCTCGGATCAATCACAGCGATGGGCTCATGAATAAGAGTGAATTATGGGTAATGTAGTCCTGCCTGTGTCGGGCGGTTTATGGACAGTGTAAAGTTCACCGAGCGACAAGCAATAAAACCAGACGAAGAAGACGCCAGGAGACTAAACCCGGACTAAACCAGGGCTAAACCCGGACTAAACCAGGGCTAAACCAGGGCTAAACCCGGACTAAACCAGGGCTAAACCCGGACTAAACCAGGGCTAAACCAGGGCTAAACCAGGGCTAAACCAGGACTAAACCCGGACTAAACCCGGACTAAACCCGGACTAAACCAGGGCTAAACCCGGACTAAACCAGGGCTAAACCAGGGCTAAACCCGGACTAAACCAGGGCTAAACCAGGACTAAACCAGGGCTAAACCAGGGCTAAACCCGGACTAAACCCGGACTAAACCAGGGCTAAACCAGGGCTAAACCCGGACTAAACCAGGGCTAAACCCGGACTAAACCAGGGCTAAACCCGGACTAAACCAGGGCTAAACCCGGACTAAACCCGGACTAAACCAGGGCTAAACCCGGACTAAACCAGGGCTAAACCAGGGCTAAACCCGGACTAAACCCGGACTAAACCCGGACTAAACCAGGGCTAAACCCGGACTAAACCCGGACTAAACCAGGACTAAACCCGGACTAAACCAGGGCTAAACCCGGACTAAACCAGGGCTAAACCCGGACTAAACCAGGGCTAAACCCGGACTAAACCAGGGCTAAACCAGGGCTAAACCCGGACTAAACCAATACTAAACCCGGACTAAACCCGGACTAAACCAGGGCTAAACCCGGACTAAACCAGGACTAAACCCGGACTAAACCCGGACTAAACCAGGGCTAAACCCGGACTAAACCCGGACTAAACCAGGGCTAAACCCGGACTAAACCAGGGCTAAACCCGGACTAAACCAGGGCTAAACCCGGACTAAACCCGGACTAAACCAGGGCTAAACCCGGACTAAACCAGGGCTAAACCCGGACTAAACCAGGGCTAAACCCGGACTAAACCAGGGCTAAACCCGGACTAAACCCGGACTAAACCAGGGCTAAACCCGGACTAAACCAGGGCTAAACCCGGACTAAACCCGGACTAAACCCGGACTAAACCAGGGCTAAACCCGGACTAAACCCGGACTAAACCCGGACTAAACCAGGGCTAAACCCGGACTAAACCAGGGCTAAACCCGGACTAAACCAGGGCTAAACCCGGACTAAACCCGGACTAAACCCGGACTAAACCAGGGCTAAACCCGGACTAAACCAGGGCTAAACCCGGACTAAACCAGGGCTAAACCCGGACTAAACCCGGACTAAACCCGGACTAAACCAGGGCTAAACCCGGACTAAACCAGGGCTAAACCCGGACTAAACCCGGACTAAACCAGGGCTAAACCCGGACTAAACCCGGACTAAACCAGGGCTAAACCCGGACTAAACCAGGGCTAAACCCGGACTAAACCCGGACTAAACCAGGGCTAAACCCGGACTAAACCCGGACTAAACCCGGACTAAACCACGGCTAAACCCGTACTAAACCCGGACTAAACCCGGACTAAACCAGGGCTAAACCCGGACTAAACCAGGGCTAAACCCGGACTAAACCAGGGCTAAACCCGGACTAAACCCGGACTAAACCCGGACTAAACCAGGGCTAAACCCGGACTAAACCAGGGCTAAACCCGGACTAAACCAGGGCTAAACCCGGACTAAACCCGGACTAAACCCGGACTAAACCAGGGCTAAACCCGGACTAAACCAGGGCTAAACCCGGACTAAACCCGGACTAAACCAGGGCTAAACCCGGACTAAACCAGGGCTAAACCCGGACTAAACCAGGGCTAAACCCGGACTAAACCAGGGCTAAACCCGGACTAAACCAGGGCTAAACCCGGACTAAACCCGGACTAAACCAGGGCTAAACCCGGACTAAACCAGGGCTAAACCCGGACTAAACCAGGGCTAAACCCGGACTAAACCCGGACTAAACCAGGGCTAAACCCGGACTAAACCAGGGCTAAACCCGGACTAAACCAGGGCTAAACCCGGACTAAACCCGGACTAAACCAGGGCTAAACACGGACTAAACACGGACTAAACCAGGGCTAAACACGGACTAAACACGGACTAAACACGGACTAAACACAGACTAAACACGGACTAAACACGAACTAAACACGGACTAAACACGGACTAAACCAGGGCTAAACCAGGACTAAACCAGGGCTAAACACGGACTAAACCAGGGCTAAACCCGGACTAAACCAGGGCTAAACCCGGACTAAACCCGGACTAAACCCGGACTAAACCAGGGCTAAACCCGGACTAAACCAGGGCTAAACCCGGACTAAACCCGGACTAAACCAGGGCTAAACCCGGACTAAACCAGGGCTAAACCCGGACTAAACCAGGGCTAAACCCGGACTAAACCAGGGCTAAACCCGGACTAAACCCGGACTAAACCAGGGCTAAACCCGGACTAAACCAGGGCTAAACCCGGACTAAACCCGGACTAAACCAGGGCTAAACCCGGACTAAACCCGGACTAAACCCGGACTAAACCAGGGCTAAACCCGGACTAAACCAGGGCTAAACCCGGACTAAACCAGGGCTAAACCCGGACTAAACCCGGACTAAACCAGGGCTAAACACGGACTAAACACGGACTAAACCAGGGCTAAACACGGACTAAACACGGACTAAACACGGACTAAACACGGACTAAACACGGACTAAACCAGGGCTAAACCAGGACTAAACCAGGGCTAAACACGGACTAAACCAGGGCTAAACACGGACTAAACACGGACTAAACACAGACAAAACACGGACTAAACACGGACTAAACACAGACTAAACACAGACTAAACACGGACTAAACACAGACTAAACATGGACTAAACACGGACTAAACACGGACTAAACACAGACTAAACATGGACTAAACACGGACTAAACACGGACTAAACACGGACTAAACACGGACTAAACACAGACTAAACACAGACTAAACACGGACTAAACACAGACTAAACATGGACTAAACACGGACTAAACACGGACTAAACACAGACTAAACATGGACTAAACCAGGGCTAAACACGGACTAAACACAGACTAAACACGGACTAAACACAGACTAAACACGGACTAAACACAGACTAAACATGGACTAAACACGGACTAAACCAGGGCTAAACACGGACTAAACACGGACTAAACCAGGGCTAAACACGGACTAAACACGGACTAAACCAGGGCTAAACACGGACTAAACACGGACTAAACACGGACTAAACCAAGGCTAAACACGGACTAAACACGGACTAAACACGGACTAAACCAGGGCTAAACACGGACTAAACACGGACTAAACCAGGGCTAAACCCGGACTAAACACAGACTAAACACGGACTAAACACGGACTAAACCATGGCTAAACACGGACTAAACACAGACTAAACACGGACTAAACCAGGGCTAAACACGGACTAAATGAGGACTAAACATGGACTAAACCAGGGCTAAACCAGGGCTAAACCAGGACTGAACCAGGACTGAACCAGGGCTAAACCCGGACTAAACCCGGACTAAACCAGGGCTAAACCCGGACTAAACATGGTCTAAACAAGGACTAAGCATGGACTAAACCAGGACTAAACCAGGGCTAAACCAGGGCTAAACACGGACTAAACATGGACTAAACACAGACTAAACACGGACTAAACCAGGGCTAAACCCGGACTAAACACGGACTAAATCAGGGCTAAACCTGGACTAAACACGGACTAAACACAGACTAAACACAGACTAAACCAGGGCTAAACACAGACTAAACCAGGGCTAAACACAGACTAAACACAAACTAAACCAGGGCTAAACACGGACTAAATGAGGACTAAACATGGACTAAACCAGGGCTAAACCAGGGCTAAACCAGGACTGAACCAGGACTGAACCAGGGCTAAACCCGGACTAAACCCGGACTAAACCAGGGCTAAACCCGGACTAAACATGGTCTAAACAAGGACTAAGCATGGACTAAACCAGGACTAAACCAGGGCTAAACCAGGGCTAAACACGGACTAAACATGGACTAAACACAGACTAAACACGGACTAAACCAGGGCTAAACCCGGACTAAACATGGACTAAATCAGGGCTAAACCTGGACTAAACACGGACTAAACACAGACTAAACCAGGGCTAAACACAGACTAAACATGGTCTAAACAAGGACTAAACATGGACTAAACCAGGGCTAAACACGGACTAAACAAGGACTAAACACGGACTAAACACGGACTAAACACAGACTAAACACGGACTAAACATGGACTAAACCAGAGCTAAACACGGACTAAACACAGACTAAACACGGACTAAACCAGGGCTAAACCCGGACTAAACCCGGACTAAACCAGGGCTAAACCTGGACTAAACCAGGGCTAAACCCGGACTAAACACGGACTAAACCAGGGCTAAACCCGGACTAAACACGGACTAAACCCGGACTAAACACGGACTAAACCAGGGCTAAACCCGGACTAAACACGGACTAAACACAGACTAAACACGGACTAAACCAGGGCTAAACCCGGACTAAACACGGACTAAACCAGGGCTAAACCCGGACTAAACACGGACTAAACATAGACTAAACACGGACTAAACCAGGGCTAAACACAGACTAAACACGGACTAAACCAGGGCTAAACCCGGACTAAACACGGACTAAATACGGACTAAACCAGGGTTAAACCCGGGCTAAACACGGACTAAACTCGGGCTAAACACGGACTAAACACGGACTAAACAAGGACTAAACACGGACTAAACACGGACTAAACACAGACTAAACACGGACTAAACATGGACTAAACCAGAGCTAAACACGGACTAAACACAGACTAAACACGGACTAAACCAGGGCTAAACCCGGACTAAACCCGGACTAAACCAGGGCTAAACCTGGACTAAACCAGGGCTAAACCCGGACTAAACACGGACTAAACCAGGGCTAAACCCGGACTAAACACGGACTAAACCCGGACTAAACACGGACTAAACCAGGGCTAAACCCGGACTAAACACGGACTAAACACAGACTAAACACGGACTAAACCAGGGCTAAACCCGGACTAAACACGAACTAAACCAGGGCTAAACCCGGACTAAACACGGACTAAACCAGGGCTAAACCCGGACTAAACACGGACTAAACATAGACTAAACACGGACTAAACCAGGGCTAAACACAGACTAAACACGGACTAAACCAGGGCTAAACACAGACTAAACCCGGACTAAACCAGGGCTAAACCCGGACTAAACACGGACTAAACATGGTCTAAACATGGACTAAACACGGACTAAACCAGGGCTAAACACGGACTAAACACGGACTAAACATGGACTAAACACGGACTAAACACAGACTAAACACGGGCTAAACACAGACTAAACACGGACTAAACGAGGACTAAACACGGTCTAAACAAGGATTAAACATGGACTAAACACAGACTAAATACGAACTAAATGAGGTCTAAACACGGGCTAAATACAGGCTAAAACAATGACTGAACACGGACTAAACAAGGACTAAAACAGGGCTAAACGAGGACTAAACATGGACTAAACCAGGGCTAAACGAGGACTAAACACGGACTAAATACAGACTAAATGAGGACTAAACCAGGGCTAAACCAGGGCTAAACCCGGACTAAACCCGGACTAAACATAGTCCAGAACATGGAATAAACACAGACTAAACATGAACTAAACCAGGACTAAATGAGGACTAAACATAAACTAAACACGGACTAAATACGGACTAAACGAGGACTAAACACGGACTAAACAAGAACTAAATTAGGATTAAACATGGACTAAACCAGGGCTAAACACAGACTAAACACGGACCAAACCAGGGCTAAACGAGGACTAAACGTGGACTAAACACGGACTAAATACGGACTAAATGTGGACTAAACCACGACTAAACCAGGACTAAACGAGGATTAAACAAAGACTAAAGACAGATTAAACATGACCTAAACCTGGGCTAAACGAGGACTAAACATGGACTAAAACATGGACTAAACATGGACTAAACATGGACTAAACATGGACTAAACATGGACTAAACATAGACTAAAACATCGACTAAACATGGACTAAAACATGGACTAAACATGGACTAAACATGGACTAAACATGGACAAAACATGGAATAAACATGGACTAAACATAGACTAAAACATAGACTAAATGTGGACTAAACATGAACTAAACCAGGGCTAAACACAGACTAAACATGAACTAAAACAGGGCTAAATGAGGACTAAACACTGTTTAAACATGGACTAATCACGGACTAAACCAGGGCTAAACGACGACTAAACATGGACTAAAACATGGACTAAACATTGACCAAACACGGACTAAACGAGGACTAAACATGGACTAAAATATGGATTAAACATGAACGAGGACTAAAACACAGAATAAACACGGACTAAAACAGGTCTTTATGAGGACTAAACAGACTAAACATGGACTAAAACAGGGCTAAACCAGGACTAAAACAGGACTAAAAACGGACTACACATGGACTAAACATGGACTAAACAAGGACTAAACACGGACAAAACAAGGACTAAACCAGTGCTAAACGAGGACTAAACACGGACTAAATACGGACTAAACGAGGACTAAACACAGACTAAACCAGGGCTAAACATGGACTAAATGAGGACTAAACACGGACTAAACAAGGACTAAACATGGACTAAACCAGCGCTAAACACAGACTAGACACGGAGTAAACCAGGACTAAACCAGGGCTAAACGAGGACTAAATACGGACTAAATGAGGACTAAACACGGACTAAACCAGGGCTAAACATGGACTAAACGAGGACTAAACCAGGGCTAAACCAGGGCTAAACGAGGACTAAACATGGACTAAAACATGGACTAAAACATGGACTAAACACAGACTAAATATGAACTAAAACAGGGCTAAATGAGGACTAAACACTGTCTAAATATGGACTAATCACGGACTAAACCAGGGCTCAACAAGGACTAAACATGGACTAAAACATGGACTAAACACAGACTAAACACGAACTAAACATGGACTAAACGAGGACTAAAACGCAGAATAAACACGGACTAAAACAGGTCTTTATGAGGACTAAACATGGACTAAAACAGAGATAAACCAGGACTAAAACAGGACTAAATCAGGACTAAATCAGGACTAAATACGGACTAAACGAAGACTAAACCAGGACTAAACCAGGAACAAAAATAGGACTAGTCTTAGTCCAGGTCTAGCCAGCCCTGCAGGACTCGGGAGGTCCGTCGTGAGCAGTTGTCGGTCAGGACACGGTTAACGCGCCGCGCCTGGCTCTAATCACTGAAGAATGCTCCCTCTCCCCGCTCCACGCACCACCGGTGTCTCTCCACCGCGTGACGTCAGCGGCGCCGGGGCTCGGGACTTGGAGCTGCGCGAGGAGAAGGAGGAGACCGTGAGAGAGGCACGGAGCACCGGGACCACAGAGACCCGGGGACCGAGAGAGAGGCACGGAGCACCGGGACCACAGAGACCCGGGGACCGAGAGAGAGGCACGGAGCACCGGGACCACAGAGACCCGGGGACCGAGAGAGAGGCACGGAGCACCGGGACCACAGAGACCCGGGGCACGGAGCACCGGGAGGCAGAGGGACTTTGGGGCACTCCTCGGTCCCTCCTTGGTTCCTCCTCGGTTCCTTTTGGGTTCCCGTGCGCGCGCCATGGAGCTGTCGGGAACTTTACTTTTATTCCTCACGCACGCGCTCACGGGACTGCTGACGGGCACGCGCGGGGACAGCTTCAAAGGTAAGACCCGAAAAGACCCGAAAAGACCCGAAAAGCAGAACCGGGCCCGCACCGGGGGCTCCGCGCAGCTGTGGCCGGCGCTGGGGCGCTGTGGTCCGCCTGCGGTCAGCTCCACGAGTCGGTCCAAGTTTCCAGCCCTCCGTCTCTCCGCCTCTTTTCTGTCAGAGTCAGAACCTAAAGTTTAGCGCCCGAGGGAAGGAGGCGAGGAGACGAGACAACCGGGACAGAACCGGGGCACGACCGGGACTGGGGCAGGACCGGGACCAGGACCAGGACCGGGACCGGGACCGGGGTACGCGGAGAAGTGGCCGGGTTTAGGGCTCTGTTCCCGGGGAACGGAGAGCGGCAGGACTCGGTCCAAAATGTCTGCGCTCCTTAATGTGGTCCAGTTTTGGTTCGACTCCAGGTCTTAGTCACCTTTTAGTCCTGGTTTAGTTCTTTTTTAGACCTTGTTTAGTCCTGGTTTAGTTCTGGTTTAGTCCTGGTTTAGACTTTTTATTCTCAGTCCCTGTTTTGAGTCTCTGCATAAACATCTTTAGTTCTAAAGATGCGACTCCCAGACCCTAAACCGCTACGAGTCCTGGTGCAGTCCTGTTTTAGTCCTAGTTTGGTCCTGGTTTAGTCCTGGTTTAGTCCTGGTTTAGTCCTGGTTCAGTCCTGGTTTAGTCCTAGTTTAGTCCTGGTTTAGTCCTGGTTTAGTCCTGGTTTAGTCCTAGTTTAGTCCTGGTTCAGTCCTGTTTTAGTCCTAGTTTGGTCCTGGTTTAGTCCTGGTTTAGTCCTGGTTCAGTCCTAGTTTAGTCCTAGTTTAGTCCTGGTTTAGTCCTGGTTTAGTCCTGGTTTAGTCCTAGTTTAGTCCTGTTTTAGTCCTAGTTTGGTCCTGGTTTAGTCCTGGTTTAGTCCTGGTTCAGTCCTGGTTTAGTCCTGGTTTAGTCCTGGTTTAGACCTGGTTCAGTCCTGGTTTAGACCTGGTTCAGTCCTGGTTCAGTCCTGGTTCAGTCCTGGTTTAGTCCTAGTTTAGTCCTGGTTTAGTCCTGGTTTAGTCCTGGTTTAGTCCTAGTTTAGTCCTGGTTCAGTCCTGGTTCAGTCCTGGTTTAGTCCTGGTTTAGTCCTGGTTCAGTCCTGGTTCAGTCCTGGTTCAGTCCTGGTTCAGTCCTGGTTTAGTCCTGGTTCAGTCCTGGTTCAGTCCTGGTTTAGTCCTGGTTCAGTCCTAGTTTAATCCTGGTTCAGTCCTGGTTTAGTCCTGGTTTAGTCCTGGTTTAGTCCTGGTTCAGTCCTGGTTCAGTCCTGGTTTAGTCCTGGTTTAGTCCTGGTTCAGTCCTAGTTTAATCCTGGTTCAGTCCTGGTTCAGTCCTGGTTTAGTCCTGGTTTAGTCCTGGTTCAGTCCTGGTTCAGTCCTGGTTTAGTCCTGGTTTAGTCCTGGTTCAGTCCTGGTTCAGTCCTGGTTTAGTCCTGGTTTAGTCCTGGTTCAGTCCTAGTTTAATCCTGGTTCAGTCCTGGTTCAGTCCTGGTTTAGTCCTGGTTTAGTCCTGGTTCAGTCCTGGTTCAGTCCTGGTTTAGTCCTGGTTCAGTCCTGGTTCAGTCCTGGTTTAATCCTGGTTCAGTCCTGGTTCAGTCCTGGTTTAGTCCTGGTTTAGTCCTGGTTCAGTCCTGGTTCAGTCCTGGTTTAGTCCTGGTTTAGTCCTGGTTCAGTCCTGGTTCAGTCCTGGTTTAGTCCTGGTTTAGTCCTGGTTCAGTCCTAGTTTAATCCTGGTTCAGTCCTGGTTCAGTCCTGGTTTAGTCCTGGTTTAGTCCTGGTTCAGTCCTGGTTCAGTCCTGGTTTAGTCCTGGTTCAGTCCTGGTTCAGTCCTGGTTTAGTCCTGGTTCAGTCCTGGTTCAGTCCTGGTTCAGTCCTGGTTCAGTCCTGGTTCAGTCCTGGTTTAGTCCTGGTTCAGTCCTGGTTCAGTCCTGGTTTAGTCCTGGTTCAGTCCTAGTTTAATCCTGGTTCAGTCCTGGTTCAGTCCTGGTTTAGTCCTGGTTTAGTCCTGGTTCAGTCCTGGTTCAGTCCTGGTTTAGTCCTGGTTTAGTCCTGGTTCAGTCCTAGTTTAATCCTGGTTCAGTCCTGGTTCAGTCCTGGTTTAGTCCTGGTTTAGTCCTGGTTCAGTCCTGGTTCAGTCCTGGTTTAGTCCTGGTTTAGTCCTGGTTCAGTCCTGGTTCAGTCCTGGTTTAGTCCTGGTTTAGTCCTGGTTCAGTCCTAGTTTAGTCCTGGTTCAGTCCTGGTTCAGTCCTGGTTTAGTCCTGGTTTAGTCCTGGTTCAGTCCTGGTTCAGTCCTGGTTCAGTCCTGGTTTAGTCCTGGTTTAGTCCTGGTTCAGTCCTGGTTTAGTCCTGGTTTAGTCCTGGTTTAGTCCTGGTTCAGTCACATTTCTGGGCAGAGTCTCGGGGAAAAGACGTCGCAGTTTCGCGCCTCACGTTAGAAAAATGTAGAAATAATTCAGACATTTCATCATTTCAGAGCAAAGGGGGAAATCCTGAAATGTTTGGAGGGTTTCACATGTTCACGACGTTTGAGATCAAAATAAAAACTAAAGCAACAAAGATGAATAAGAATCTTTACATTTTTACATATTCACATATTTACAGACAGTTTATATGATTCTGTATTTCTCACAATAATTTGAGCAGGATTTTATTTGTCTTCACGCTGAAGCTGCTCCTGATGAACAGGATTCTGACACGACTGATCAACCTGCGTTTGTGTTCAGAGAAACGACCAGATCAGACAAACACGACCTGACCGGGTCTGGACCTGAGCCGGGTCTGGGTCTGTGGGTCCAGACCTGAGGTGGGTCTGGGTCTGTGGGTCTGGACCTGAGCCGGGTCTGGGTCTGTGGGCCCAGACCTGAGGTGGGTCCGGACCTGAGCCGGGTCGGTGGGTCCGGACCTGAGCCGGGTCTGTGGGTCCAGACCTGAGGTGGGTCCGGACCTGAGCCGGGTCTGGGTCTGTGGGTCCAGACCTGAGGTGGGTCTGGGTCTGTGGGTCCGGACCTGAGCCGGGTCTGGGTCTGTGGGTCCGGACCTGAGGTGGGTCCGGACCTGAGCCGGGTCTGTGCGTCCGGACCTGAGCCGGGTCCAGACCTGAGCCGGGTCTGGGTCTGTGGGTCCGGACCTGAGCCGGGTCTGTGCGTCCGGACCTGAGCCGGGTCCAGACCTGAGCCGGGTCTGGGTCTGTGGGTCTGGACCTGATCTCGTCTTTTACTGTTTGTGTTTTAATCTCTCGTTCTTTGTGAAACTTAATTTGATGCACAGAAGATTCACACACACAGGGAGGGCATCTGACACACAGGGAGGGCATCTGACACACAGGGAGGGCATCTGACACACGGGGAGGGCATCTGAGACACAGGGCAGGTTTGGAGAGGAAATTAGGTGAAACACTGCAGACATTTTGGATCATTTGTGCAGAGGATGTGTGTGAGTGTGTGTATCCCGTATCATTCCCGTACCGTTCCGTATCGTCCCGTATCGTTCCTGTATCGTTCCTGTATCGTCTCGTATTGTCCCGTATCGTCCCGTATCGTTCCTGTATTGTTCCTGTATCGTCTCGTATCGTTCCATATCGTCCAGTATCGTCTCGTATCGTCCCGTATGTCCCGTATCGTTCCGTATCGTCTCGTATCATTCAGTATCGTTCCTGTATCGCCTTGTATCGTCCCGTATTGTTCCGTATCGTCCCGTATCGTTCTGTATCGCCTCGTATCGTCTCGTATCGTTCCGTATCGTCTCGTATCGTCCCTGTATGTCTCGTATCGTCCCGTATCGTCTCGTCCCGTATCGTTCCGTATCGTCCCGTATCGTTCCGTATCGTCTCGTTTCGTCCCGTATCGTCCCGTATCTTCTCGTATCGTTCCTGTATCGTTCCGTATCGTCTCGTATCTTCCCGTATGTCCCGTATCGTTCCGTATCGTCTCGTATCATTCAGTATCGTTCCTGTATTGCCTTGTATCATTCAGTATCATTCCTGTATCGTCTCGTATCGTCCCGTATCGTTCTGTATCATCCCGTATCGTTCCTGTATCGTTACGTATCATTCCCGTATTCCATTCCATATTGTCCTGTATCGTATCGTTCTGTATCGCCCCGTATCGTTCCATATCGTATCGTTCCGTATTGTCCCGTATCGTTCCGTATCGTCCCGTATCATATCGTTCCGTATCATCCTGTATCGTATCGTTCCGTATCGTCCCTTATCGTATCGTTCCGTATCGTATCGTTCCGTATCGTATCGTTCCGTATCGTCCCATATCGTATCGTTCCGTTCCGTATCGTCCCGTATCTTTCCGTATCGTCCCATATTGTCCCGTATCGTTCCGTATCATCCCGTATCGTCCCATATCATATCGTTCCATATCGTCCCGTATCCCGTAACGTTCCGTATCATTCCGTATCGTCCCGTACGTCCCGTATTGTTCCGTATCGTCCCATATTGTTCCGTATCGTCCCGTATCATATCGTTCCGTATCGTCCTGTATCGTCCCGTATCGTTCCGTATCGTCCCGTATCCCGTAACGTTCCGTATCGTCCCATATCGTATCATTCCGTATCGTATCATTCCGTTCCGTATCATTCCATATCGTCCCGTATCGTTCCGTATCCTCCCGTATCGTTCCGTATCATCCCGTATCGTTCCGTATCGCCCCGTATCGTTCCGTATCATCCCGTATCCTCCCGTTTCGTTCCGTATCGTCCCGTATCATATCGTTCCGTATCGTCCCGTACCGTCCCGTATCGTTCCGTATTGTTCCGTATCGTCCCGTATCGTCCCATATCATATCGTTTCGTATCGTCCCGTATCCCGTAACGTTCCGTATTGTTCCATATCGTATCATTCCGTATCGTATCATTCCGTCCCGTATCGTTCCGTATCGTCCCGTATCGTTCCGTATAGTCCTGTATCGTTCCGTATCGTCCCGTATCGTTCAGTATCGTCCCGTATCGTCCCGTATCGTCCCGTATCCTCCCGTATCGTTCCGTATCCTCCCAGATCGGCCCCAGATCGTTCCGTATCGTCCCCAGATCGTCCCGTATAGTCCTGTATCGTTCCGTGATCGGCCCCAGATTGCTCGTTCGGCCCCAGATCGTCCCGATCGTCCCGTATAGTCCTGTATCGTTCCAGATCGTCCCATCGATTCCTGTGATCGTCCCGTATCATCCGTATCCTCCGTTTCGTTCCAGATCGTCCCGTATCATATCGTTCCAGATCGTCCCCAGACCGTCCCGTATCGTTCCGTGCTCGTCCCCAGACCGTCCCCAGATTGCTCGTTCCAGATCGTCCCCAGATTGGCCCCAGATCGTCCCGTATCGTCCCGTATCCTCCCGTATCGTCCCGTATCGTTCCGTATCGTCCCGTATCGTCCCGTATAGTCCTGTATCGTCCCGTATCGTCCCGTATCGTCCCGTATCGTTCCGTATCGTCCCGTATCGTCCCGTATCGTCCCGTACATGTTTGGGTTCGGGGACATCGTCGCGTCGGGACTCAGTGTTTCTGCGTAAAACTCGGGCGTAGAAAAAGCTGCTGAACAGATTCTTTTTCGCTCGTTTCTCTGACAGGAGCGGCTGCAGCAACATTAAACACAAAAGAAAATCAGATTTTAATTTCCAAAGCAGGAAATAGAAAAGTTCCACATTTCCTCCTAAAACAGTCAAAGTGCCTCTGAACTCTGTGACGGGACAGAGGGAAAAACCATTTAGTGCCGACGTATCTGTGGACTTAAAGGTTTGTGCATAATTGAAGTTCTGTGGGAGTTTATTCCGTTCTGTTTTTCTCTGTTCTTCGGTGTCGTCGTGTTGTTCAGACGGAAAGTGGCAAACGTCCTGATCCTTCCTGGAAATGTTCTGTCCTGAAGCTCTGCGTCTGAAAACACTTTGGACAGTTCGGAAAAACATGGCCAGAAATGTAAATGAAAATGTAGAACTGAAGGTCATTTTGTGAACCTTCAGAACTCGAAAAACAGAGGCCGAGAAAAAAGGTCTAAGACCAGGTCTCAGTCCTGGTCCGGTCTCAGTCCTGGTCTTAGGTCTCAGTCCTGGTCCAGTCTCAGTCCTGGTCTTAGGTCTCAGTCCTGGTCCGGTCTCAGTCCTGGTCCGATCTCAGTCCTGGTCTTAGGTCTCAGTCCTGGTCTTAGGTCTCAGTCCTGGTCTTAGGTCTCAGTCCTGGTCCAGTCTCAGTCCTGGTCTTAGGTCTCAGTCCTGGTCCGGTCTCAGTCCTGGTCCGGTCTCAGTCCTGGTCTTAGGTCTCAGTCCTGGTCCGGTCTCAGTCCTGGTCCGGTCTCAGTCCTGGTCCGGTCTCAGTCCTGGTCCGGTCTCAATCCTGGTCCGGTCTCAGTCCTGGTCCAGTCTCAGTCCTGGTCTTAGGTCTCAGTCCTGGTCCGGTCTCAGTCCTGGTCTTAGGTCTCAGTCCTGGTCTTAGGTCTCAGTCCTGGTCTTGGTCTCTGATTGAATCCGGAGCCTCTGAGGCTCTGATCAGGTTTAGTCTGATTCACTCTGAGTGTTTAAGTGATTTAGAACGATCGGCCCTTTCAAAATAAAACTCACCCCCCACTTTTACTCTGAAGGGGGAATAAACCAGGACTGAACCAGGACTGAATCCTGGTTTAGTCCTGGTTCAGTCCTGGTTTAGTCCTGGTTTAGTCCTGGTTTAGACCTGGTTTAGTCCTGGTTTATTCCTGGTTCAGTCCTGGTTCAGTCCTGGTTTAGACCTGGTTTAGTCCTGGTTCAGTCCTGGTTCAGTCCTGGTTTAGTCCTGGTTTATTCCTGGTTCAGTCCTGGTTTAGACCTGGTTTAGTCCTGGTTTATTCCTGGTTCAGTCCTGGTTCAGTCCTGGTTTAGTCCTGGTTTAGACCTGGTTTATTCCTGGTTTATTCCTGGTTCAGTCCTGGTTTAGTCCTGGTTTAGTCCTGGTTTAGTCCTGGTTCAGTCCTGGTTTAGTCCTGGTTTAGTCCTGGTTCAGTCCTGGTTTAGACCTGGTTTATTCCTGGTTCAGTCCTGGTTTAGTCCTGGTTTAGTCCTGGTTTAGACCTGGTTTATTCCTGGTTCAGTCCTGGTTCAGTCCTGGTTCAGTCCTGGTTTAGTCCTGGTTTAGTCCTGGTTTAGTCCTGGTTCAGTCCTGGTTTATTCCTGGTTTATTCCTGGTTCAGTCCTGGTTTAGTCCTGGTTCAGTCCTGGTTCAGTCCTGGTTCAGTCCTGGTTCAGTCCTGGTTTAGTCCTGGTTTAGTCCTGGTTTAGTCCTGGTTCAGTCCTGGTTTAGTCCTGGTTTAGTCCTGGTTCAGTCCTGGTTTAGTCCTGGTTTAGTCCTGGTTTAGTCCTGGTTCAGTCCTGGTTTAGTCCTGGTTTAGTCCTGGTTTAGTCCTGGTTCAGTCCTGGTTCAGTCCTGGTTTAGTCCTGGTTCAGTCCTGGTTTAGTCCTGGTTTAGTCCTGGTTTAGTCCTGGTTCAGTCCTGGTTCAGTCCTGGTTTAGTCCTGGTTCAGTCCTGGTTTAGTCCTGGTTTAGTCCTGGTTTAGTCCTGGTTTAGTCCTGGTAAATGTGGGTTAAACAGACTCAGGCCCCTGAAGGCTGCGCTCATTAACACCTCGTCTCCTAACGAGCCTCCTCGCTCGCTTCCTCTCCCGTTTCCTCTCTCCTCGTCTCCTCACTCCTCGCTTCCTCTCTCCTCACTTCCTCTCTCCTCACTTCCTCTCTCCTCGTCTCCTCTCTCCTCATCTCCTCTTTCCTCGCTTCCTCTCTCCTCGTCTCCTCTCTCCTCGCTTCCATTCTCCTCATCTCCTTGTCTCCTCTCTCCTCGCTTCCTCTCTTCTCGCTTCCTCTCTCCTCGTTTCCTCTCTCCTCGTCTCCTCGCTTCCTCGCTTCCTCTCTCCTCGCTTCCTCTCTCCTCGCTTCCTCTCTCCTCATCTCCTCGCTTCCTCGTCTCCTCGCTTCCTCGTCTCCTCGCTTCCTCTCTCCTCACTTCCTCGAAAATTAGACGATCTGTTTTTTGAGGTAAATCATGATTTTATGAACCCTAAAAACGACTCCGAAAAACAAAGAACTAAACCAGGACTAAACCAGGTCTAAACCAGGACCAAACCAGGTCTAAACCAGGACCAAACCAGGTCTGAACCAGGTCTGGGGCAGTTTTGGGGTCTCGGTGTAACAGGATTAGGGGGATTATAATCCATCTGATGCTGCTTCAGGATTAAACAAAAACCTGCTGATTTAATGTCTGAAAACACCTCCTCCTCGTCTCCTCCTCTCCTCCTCCTCGTCTCCTCCTCCTCATCTCCTCCTCTCCCCTCCTCCTCTCCTCCTCCTCTCCTCTCCTCCTCCTCTCCTCCTCTCCTACTCCTCCTCTCCTCCTCCTCTCCCCTCCTCCTCTCCTCCTCCTCTCCTCTCCTCCTCCTCTCCTCCTCTCCTACTCCTCCTCTCCTCCTAATCCTCCTCTCCTGTCCTCCTCCTCTCCTCCTCCTCCTCTCCTCTCCTCTCCTCCTCCTCCTCCTCCTCTCCTCCTCTGGTCTGTGTCAGATTAAACCGGATTATCAGGTTTGTAATGGACACAGGATTAGGCTAATCTCCCGCGTGTCGCCTCAGCGCGTCTCAAACTTTCTGTTTCTGAGCTTCAGTCCATCCTGAACCGGAGCAAAGCATCATGGGACATGTAGTTTACTGAGTGACAAGATACTGGACTGAACCAGGACTGAACCAGGACTGAACCAGGACTGAACCAGGACTAAACCAGGACTAGACCAGGACTAGACCAGGACTAGACCAGGACTAGACCAGGACTAGACCAGGCTCATTTGCATACAGCTCATTTGCATACAGTATAAGCGCTGATAAAACAGCTCGTGCGCTGATGCTGCAAAGTAGGGCTGCAACTAACGATTATTTTCATAATCGATTAATCTGGCGATTATTTTTCAACTAATCGATTATTAATCGGATAAAAAGAAGGAAAGTGCTCCAAAACTGTGCTAAAAGTAAGTTAGCCGTGCGTCCTGGGTTTACGCACAGAAGCTGTGCTCGCTCTGCCAACCCCTCTCTCTATTACGCACGCGGTCAGATCAACAAAGCTTTGACCAATCACGGTGTTCGTGGGCTTGTACCGCACACTCTGTGATGGACAGGAGCACCAGCCAATCACAGAGGGTTTAAGAGGTTAACTGGACTAGTTAATGGCTTAGAAACACATTGTTCCAATGCAATCGCGGCTAATATGTGCTAACTAGCTAACACCAAGCAACTTCGGTTTAACTTGTATAGTGTCAAACAATACGTTGTGATTAAAACGTTCCTATTAACTTGTACCAGTAATGCACCCAACTACTTTTCAAAAAACGGTTGCCAATATGTTTGTGAAATCTCACCAGAGTCCGACTGATTTTAAAGGGGAGACGCCATTTCTCAAGTGTCCTCTTTTTTCCCCCGTGTTAACCTTTCCTGTTCTCGCCCCCTAACCGTGGTTGGGGAGCACAGGGGAGATCGTCTTCTCCAGGGCCGGGGATTGCTTCCCTCCGGGGTTAACTCCCTTGAGGACCTCGTGCGTTTGCGGTGTATGAAAATGTAAATAAAAGGAGGCAGTTTCGCTGCAGAGTGGGGCTTTATTAGCTCACTACACTGTAGGAGTAGCACCTTTTACCCTCTACGTGCCCGATCGGCGTCTCTGTCTTTCCCTGAGAGCACACGGGACACACACACGGAGCGAGACCCGGCTCCACTGCTCCAGACATACATCCAGCACCAATCACTCCCCCTCTCTCTCTCTCTCCTGCACTGAGCTATAGACACAATATAGACACATCTCACAACACCCGATTCTCCGCTTGGACTTTGTCACGTGAACTAGTCAACTAATCGACTACTAAATTAGACGCCAACTATTTTAATAGTCGATTTTAATCGATTTAATCGATTAGTTGTTGCAGCCCTAGTGCAAAGTTTGGTTTTAGTGTGTGTGTCTATAGTGTGTGTGTGTGTGTGTGTGTGTGTATAGTGTGTGTGTGTATAGTGTGTGTGTGTATAGTGTGTGTGTGTGTGTATAGTGTGTGTGTGTGTATAGTGTGTGTGTGTGTGTGTGTGTGTGTATAGTGTGTGTGTGTGTGTATAGTGTGTGTGTGTATAGTGTGTGTGTGTGTGTATAGTGTGTGTGTGTGTATAGTGTGTGTGTGTATAGTGTGTGTGTGTGTGTGTGTGTGTGTGTGTGTGTGTGTAGTGTGTGTGTATAGTGTGTGTGACTTGGGGCCTGGTTTTGATGAGTCTCATTAAAGATAATTGGGGATAATTATTCTCAAACAGAAGCTTTTATAACGAAATGCTTCAGGCACAGACGCACACACAGACTCCAGAACCTCCTCCAGAACCCTCCAGAACCCTCCTCCAGAACCCCCCCCCAGAACCTCCTCCAGAACCCTCCTCCAGAACCCCCCCCCAGAACCTCCTCCAGAACCCTCCTCCAGAACCCCCCCAGAACCTCCTCCAGAACCTTCTCCAGAACCTCCCCCAGAACCTCCTCCAGAACCTCCTCCAGAACCCCCTCCAGAACCCTTCTCCAGAACCTCCCCCAGAACCTCCTCCAGAACCTACCCCAGAACCTCCTCCAGAACCTCCCCCAGAACCTCCCCCAGAACCCTCCAGAACCCTCCAGAACCTCCCCCAGAACCTCCTCCAGAACCTCCCCCAGAACCCCCCAGAACCTCCTCCAGAACTTCCTCCAGAACCACCTCCAGAACCTCCTCCAGAACCTGGTTCAGTCCTGGTTCAGGCCTGGTTCAGTCCTGGTCTAGTCCTGGTCTAGTCCTGGTCTAGTCCTGGTCTAGTCCTGGTTCAGAACCCCCCCCCAGAACCTCCTCCAGAACCTCCCCCAGAACCTCCTCCAGAACCCTCCTCCATAACCCCCCCAGAACCTCCTCCAGAACCTTCTCCAGAACCTCCCCCAGAACCTCCTCCAGAACCTCCTCCAGAACCCCCTCCAGAACCCTTCTCCAGAACCTCCCCAGAACCTCCCCCAGAACCTCCTCCAGAACCCCCCAGAACCTACCCCAGAACCTCCTCCAGAACCTCCTCCAGAACCTCCCCCAGAACCTCCCCCAGAACCCTCCAGAACCTCCCCCAGAACCTCCTCCAGAACCTCCCCCAGAACCCCCCCCAGAACCTCCTCCAGAACTTCCTCCAGAACCTCCTCCAGAACCTCCTCCAGAACCTGGTTCAGTCCTGGTTCAGGCCTGGTTCAGTCCTGGTCTAGTCCTGGTCTAGTCCTGGTCTAGTCCTGGTTCAGTTCTGGTTTGGTCCCTGACAGCTGTTGTTCCTTTAAAATGTTCAGATTATTTATGGAGATTAGATGAAAGATTACAGCATATCACGTGCACGCCCCCACACGTGCACGCCCTCCACACGTGCACGCCCTCCACAGCGCACGCCCCCACACATGCACGCCCTCCACACGTGCACGCCCTCCACACGTGCACGCTCCCACACGTGCACGCCGCCACACGTGCACGCCCTTCACACGTGCACGCCCCACACATGCACGCCCTTCACACGTGCACGCCCTCCACAAGTGCACGCCCCCACACGTGCACGCCCTCCACACGTGCACGCCCTCCACCCGTGCACGCCCTCCACAGCGCACGCCCCACACGTGCACGCCCCCACACGTGCACGCCCTCCACACGTGCACGCTCCCACACGTGCACGCCCTCCACACGTGCACGCCGCCACACGTGCACGCCCCACACGTGCACGCCCTTCACACGTGCACGCCCTCCACACGCGACGCCCCCACCCCTGCACGCCCTCCACACGTGCACGCCCTCCACACGTGCACGCTCCCACACGTGCACGCCGCCACACGTGCACGCCCTTCACACGTGCACGCCCCACACATGCACGCCCTTCACACGTGCACGCCCTCCACACGTGCACGCCCCCACACGTGCACGCCCTCCACACGTGCGCGCCCTCCACACGTGCACGCCCTCCACAGCGCACGCCCCCACACGTGCACGCCCTCCACACGTGCACGCCCTCCACACGTGCACGCTCCCACACGTGCACGCCCTCCACACGTGCACGCCGCCACACGTGCACGCCCTTCACACGTGCACGCCCCACACGTGCACGCCCTTCACACGTGCACGCCCTCCACATGTGCGCGCCCCCACACGTGCACGCCCTCCACACGTGCGCACCCTCCACACGTGCACGCCCTCCACACGTGCACGCCCCCACACGTGCACGCTCCCACACGTGCACGCCCTCCACACGTGCACGCCGCCACACGTGCACGCCCTTCACACGTGCACGCCCCACACGTGCACGCCCTTCACACGTGCACGCCCTCCACAAGTGCACGCCCCCACACGTGCACGCTCACACAGGTGCACGCCCCCACACGTGCACGCCCTTCACACGTGCGCGCCCCACACGTGCACGCCCTTCACACGTGCACGCCCTCCACAAGTGCACGCCCCCACACGTGCACGCTCACACAGGTGCACGCCCCCACACGCTCACTTCTGTGAAATCGGGACCATCAGACGCACAAACCCGTGTGTGTATAGTGTGTGTATAGTGTGTGTGTATAGTGTGTGTGTGTATAGTGTGTGTATAGTGTGTGTGTATAGTGTGTGTGTAGTGTGTGTGTATAGTGTGTGTGTATAGTGTGTGTGTGTGTATAGTGTGTGTATAGTGTGTGTGTAGTGTGTGTGTATAGTGTGTGTGTATAGTGTGTGTATAGTGTGTATAGTGTGTGTGTATAGGGTGTGTGTAGTGTGTGTGTATAGTGTGTGTGTGTATAGTGTGTGTGTATAGTGTGTGTGTAGTGTGTGTGTGTATAGTGTGTGTGTATAGTGTGTGTATAGTGTGTGTGTGTATAGTGTGTGTGTATAGTGTGTGTGTGTATAGTGTGTGTGTAGTGTGTGTGTATAGTGTGTGTGTGTATAGTGTGTGTATAGTGTGTGTGTGTGTATAGTGTGTGTATAGTGTGTGTGTATAGTGTGTGTGTAGTGTGTGTGTATAGTGTGTGTGTATAGTGTGTGTGTGTATAGTGTGTGTGTGTATAGTGTGTGTGTATAGTGTGTGTGTATAGTGTGTGTGTGTATAGTGTGTGTATAGTGTGTGTGTGTGTATAGTGTGTGTGTGTGTATAGTGTGTGTATAGTGTGTGTGTAGTGTGTGTGTATAGTGTGTGTGTATAGTGTGTGTGTGTATAGTGTGTGTGTGTATAGTGTGTGTGTATAGTGTGTGTGTATAGTGTGTGTGTGTATAGTGTGTGTGTGTATAGTGTGTGTGTATAGTGTGTGTGTGTATAGTGTGTGTGTATAGTGTGTGTATAGTGTGTGTGTATAGTGTGTGTAGTGTGTGTATAGTGTGTGTGTGTATAGTGTGTGTATAGTGTGTGTATAGTGTGTGTGTATAGTGTGTGTGTAGTGTGTGTGTATAGTGTGTGTATAGTGTGTGTGTGTATACTCCTGGTTCAGTCCTGGTTCAGTCCTGGTTTAGTCCTGGTTCAGTCCTGGTTCAGTCCTGGTTCAGTCCAGGTCTAGTCCTGGTCCTGGTCTTGCCTGGATCCTGCTCGAGGCTTTCACTCAGTTGGAGCTTAATGCAGTTGTGCCTCAGGCTGAACCCTCCCCACACCAGGACTAAACCAGGACTAAACCAGGACTAAACCAGGACTGAACCAGGACTAAACCAGGTCTAAACCAGGACTAAACCAGGACTGAACTAAGACTAAACCAGGTCTAAACCAGGACTGAACCAGGACTGAACCAGGACTGAACCAGGACTGAACCAGGAGTAAACCAGGTCTAAACCAGGACTAAACCAGGACTGAACCAGGACTGAACCAGGACTGAACCAGGACTAAACCAGGACTAAACCAGGACTAAACCAGGACTGAACCAGGACTAAACCAGGACTAAACCAGGACTGAACTAAGACTAAACCAGGTCTAAACCAGGACTGAACCAGGACTGAACCAGGACTGAACCAGGACTAAACCAGGACTAAACCAGGACTAAACCAGGACTGAACCAGGACTAAACCAGGACTGAACTAAGACTAAACCAGGTCTAAACCAGGACTGAACCAGGACTGAACCAGGACTGAACCAGGAGTAAACCAGGTCTAAACCAGGACTAAACCAGGACTGAACCAGGACTGAACCAGGACTAAACCAGGACTGAACCAGGACTAAACCAGGTCTAAACCAGGACTGAACCAGGACTGAACCAGGACTGAACCAGGACTAAACCAGGACTGAACCAGGACTAAACCAGGACTAAACCAGGAGTAAAACAGGTCTAAACCAGGACTAAAACAGGACTAAACCAGGTCTAAACCAGGACTAAACCAGGTCTAAACAAGGACTGAACCAGGTCTAAACCAGGACTGAACCAGGTCTAAACCAGGACTAAACCAGGACTGAACCAGGTCTAAACCAGGACTAAACCAGGTCTAAACCAGGACTGAACCAGGTCTAAACCAGGTCTAAACCAGGACTGAACCAGGTCTAAACCAGGTCTAAACCAGGACTGAACCAGGTCTAAACCAGGTCTAAACCAGGACTGAACCAGGTCTAAACCAGGTCTAAACCAGGACTGAACCAGGTCTAAACCAGGTCTAAACCAGGACTGAACCAGGCCCGTGTCAGGTCTGTGGAGCAGGTGTTGTATAAACAGGTGTTTTTGGACAGAACAGATTCACTAAAGAAACAAACACAAACACAACTCCTCCTCTTCCCTCGTCTCCTCTTCCCTCGTCTCCTCTTCCCTCGTCTCCTCTTCCCTCGTCTCCTCTTCCCTCGTCTCCTCTTCTCTCGTCTCCTCTTCTCTTGTCTCCTCTTCCCTCGTCTCTTCCCTCGTCTCCTCTTCTCTCGTCTCCTCTTCTCTCGTCTCCTCTTCTCTCATCTCCTCTTCTCTCGTCTCCTCTCTTCCTCTCCTCTTCCCTCGTCTCCTTTCCTCATCTCCTCTGTCCTATGTCCTTGCCCCAAGCTATGTTCTCTCCTCCTTCCTTCCTTGTTTCCTCTCCTCTTTGCGTCCTTCCCTCCTCCTCTTCTTCAGCTCTGTCTCCTCTTCTCCCTGTCCCCTCGTTTCCTTCCTTGCTTGTTTCCTCTCCTCCTCCTCCCCTCCTCCCTCGTTTCCTCTCCTCTTTTCTCTCGTTGCCTCCGGTTTATTTTTCAGGATAATTAGGAGCAATTAACAGAGTCTGAGAATGAAACGAGCAGCGTCCCCGAGCCAAACTCTGCATCTGCACCAGACCCGGCACAAACCCGGTCCAGACCCGAGACCCGAGACCCGAGACCCGGTCCAGACCTGAGACCCGAGACCCGAGACCCGAGACCCGGTCCAGACCCGAGACCCGAGACCCGAGACCCGAGACCCGGTCCAGACCCGAGACCCGAGACCCGAGACCCGAGACCCGGTCCAGACCTGAGACCCGAGACCCGGTCCAGACCCGAGACCCGAGACCCGAGACCCGAGACCCGAGACCCGAGACCCGGTCCAGACCCGAGACCCGAGACCCGGTCCAGACCCGAGACCCGGTCCAGACCTGAGACCCGAGACCCGGTCCAGACCCGAGACCCGGTCCAGACCTGAGACCCGCTCCAGACCCGAGACCCGGTCCAGACCTGAGACCCGGTCCAGACCCGGTCCAGACCCGAGACCCAGTCCAGACCTGAGACCCGGTCCAGACCAGGATCAGACCTCACATAGACCCCCACCCAAAACCAGTAGTGAACCAGGACTAAACCAGGACTAAACCAGGACTGAACCAGGACTAAACCAGGACTAAACCAGGACTGAACCAGGACTAAACCAGGACTGAACCAGGACTAAACCAGGACTAAACCAGGACTGAACCAGGACTAAACCAGGACTAAACCAGGACTGAACCAGGACTAAACCAGGACTAAACCAGGACTAAACCAGGACTGAACCAGGACTAAACCAGGACTGAACCAGGACTAAACCAGGACTGAACCAGGACTAAACCAGGACTAAACCAGGACTGAACCAGGACTAAACCAGGACTGAACCAGGACTGAACCAGGACTGAACCAGGACTGAACCAGGACTAAACCAGGACTAAACCAGGACTGAACCAGGACTAAACCAGGACTAAACCAGGACTAAACCAGGACTAAACCAGGACTAAAGCAGGACTAAAGCAGGACTAAACCAGGACTAAACCAGGACTAAACCAGGACTAAACCAGGACTAAACCAGGACTGAACCAGGACTAAACCAGGACTAAACCAGGACTGAACCAGGACTAAACCAGGACTAAACCAGGACTAAACAAGGACTGAACCAGGACTAAACCAGGACTAAACCAGGACTGAACCAGGACTAAACCAGGACTAAACCAGGACTAAACCAGGACTGAACCAGGACTAAACCAGGACTAAACCAGGACTAAACCAGGACTGAACCAGGACTAAACCAGGACTGAACCAGGACTAAACCAGGACTGAACCAGGACTAAACCAGGACTAAACCAGGACTGAACCAGGACTAAACCAGGACTAAACCAGGACTGAACCAGGACTAAACCAGGACTAAACCAGGACTAAAGCAGGACTAAACCAGGACTAAAGCAGGACTAAAGCAGGACTAAACCAGGACTAAACCAGGACTAAAGCAGGACTAAACCAGGTCTTGTATTTTCAGTCCTCTGTGGTCATATTATTTACTCTTTTATTCGTCTATAATCATTTCTTTAAATATCTCTGAGGTCTTTTTTATGTGGACAAGGAGCTGCTCCTCCTCTCTCCTCCTCTCTCCTCCTCCTCTCTCCTCCTCTCTCCTCCTCCTCTCTCCTTCTCTCTCCTCCTCTTCTCTCCTCTCTCCTCCTCCTCTTCTCTCCTCTCTCCTCCTCCTCTCTCCTCCTCTCTCCTTCTCTCTCCTCCTCTTCTCTCCTCTCTCCTCCTCTCTCCTCCTCTCTCCTCCTCCTCTCTCCTCCTCTCTCCTCCTCCTCTCAGTATCGGCTCTGGTCACATGACTCTGCCCTGGGGGATGCTGGGAGCTTTCCGTCGGCCATTGTCCCGTCCAATCACGTCAGAGCGCTAAAGGCTAAAGGCTAAAGGCTAAAGGCTAAAGGCTAAAGGCTAAAGGCTAACGCCGCGCTGACAGGAGCAGCTCCTGTCGGACAGGAGCAGCTCCTGACGCCTCCTCACACATGTTCTCCTCAAACCGGAGCTGCTGCTCAGATGTTTGTCCAGGCTGCAGGCCACGTTCACATGAAGCTTCAGTTCAGGGGAAAAAAGATGAGTTCCTCTTTAAAAAGTCCCTGTAAACTCTGAATTCTGCTGAAACTGATTCTTGTGAGTTAATCTTAGTCCTGAAGTCAGTGGGTTTGTTCTGATTTTAAAGCTGAATGAGTTTCTTCTGGATCCTGTAAACGTTTCTTCTTCTTCACAATAATCCCGGTGGTTGGAGCTCGTTGGCTCGTCCTTCTGATCCGGACGATCCGGCTCCTCCAGTCGTCTCTTGGGACTTTCCTCCACGTCTCTGTGGATTTGTGAGCGGGATGTGGGAGTGGGCTGAGGTGTGGCAGCCTCACACTCAGTTTGTCTTCTTCCTCCTTCTCCCACACTCTTCCCTTCTCCTCTTCAGCTCACAGACGGAAAGTGTGAGGACAGAATTCTCCAGCTGCTGCTTCATTATCATCAGAACCACTGCGGGAAAAGTTCTGATCGTGTTTGTGTCGGCGGCGAAACGACAAACGGAGATGACAGAAAAGAGCAGCTGAAGTGTGGGTTTTCTTCCCAAAGACGGAAATACGTTTGTGTCGCTGTCCGATCAGAACCTTCCCCACTACAGACGCTGAGAACTATTACATAAAGACCATTGAACCTGTTTCCATGGAAACCTCAACTCACTATTATTATTTCCACGGAAACTCCAAGAAGATTTGAATTCAGAAAAATTTAATTCAGAATTAAAAACCTCATGTGAACGTGGCCTGTTTGCTGACGTGTGCATTGTCACTATGGTAACAGCTGAACATTCCACCATAGACACACATGTAGAACTCCCCACATCAGTGTCTGTTCAGGTTTGTGGTTTTCTGGACGTGTTGAAAAGGTGAAATTTGAACAGAATCCTTTATTTAAGAGAGTTTAAAATGTGTCCAGCCCCTGTACTGTGTGTACTGTGTACTGTGTGTACTGTGTACTGTGTGTACTGTGTGTACTGTGTACTGTGTGTACTGTGTACTGTGTGTACTGTGTACTGTGTGTACTGTGTACTGTGTGTACTGTGTACTGTGTGTACTGTGTACTGTGTACTGTGTGTACTGTGTACTGTGTGTACTGTGTACTGTGTGTACTGTGTACTGTGTACTGTGTGTACTGTGTACTGTGTGTACTGTGTACTGTGTGTACTGTGTACTGTGTACTGTGTGTACTGTGTACTGTGTACTGTGTGTACTGTGTGTACTGTGTACTGTGTGTACTGTGTACTGTGTACTGTGTACTGTGTGTACTGTGTACTGTGTACTGTCTACTGTGTGTACTGTGTACTGTGTACTGTGTGTACTGTGTACTGTGTGTACTGTGTACTGTGTGTACTGTGTACTGTGTGTACTGTGTACTGTGTACTGTGTGTACTGTGTACTGTGTACTGTGTGTACTGTGTGTACTGTGTGTACTGTGTACTGTGTGTACTGTGTGTACTGTGTGTACTGTGTACTGTGTGTACTGTGTGTACTGTGTACTGTGTGTACTGTGTGTACTGTGTGTACTGTGTACTGTGTGTACTGTGTATACTGTGTGTACTGTGTGTACTGTGTACTGTGTGTACTGTGTGTACTGTGTATACTGTGTGTACTGTGTACTGTGTGTACTGTGTACTGTGTGTACTGTGTGTACTGTGTACTGTGTGTACTGTGTACTGTGTGTACTGTGTGTACTGTGTACTGTGTGTACTGTGTACTGTGTGTACTGTGTGTACTGTGTACTGTGTGTACTGTGTACTGTGTGTACTGTGTGTACTGTGTACTGTGTGTACTGTGTGTACTGTACAGAGTACACACAGTACACACAGTACAGAGTACACACAGTACACACAGTCTGAAGTTCAGGCCTCCAGGGGGCGCTCTTATCTTTCACACTGTTTGAACCAGATGAGTCCCAGTGGGTCTTTGGTCCAGTTTGAGTCCTGGCTCTGGTCCCGGTCCAGTCCTCAGAGTCCATGTCTGAGCCGGTGGTCTCAGGATAATCCCGGTCTAATTCAGTCCCAGTCCAGACTTTAGGCCTTTTCCTCATCCAGAATCCAGAGTCTGCACAACCAAGAGTCCTGCTCTAGTCCTGGTTTAGTCCTGCTCTAGTCCTGCTCTAGTCCTGCCCTAGTCCTGCCCTAGTCCTGCCCTAGTCCTGCTCTAGTCCTGGTTTAGTCCTGGTTTAGTCCTGGTCTAGTCCTGGTCTAGTCCTGGTCTAGTCCTGCTCTAGTCCTTGTTTAGTCCTGCTCTAGTCCTGCCCTAGTCCTGCTCTAGTCCTGCTCTAGTCCTGCTCTAGTCCTGGTCTAGTCCTGCTCTAGTCCTGCCCTAGTCCTGCCCTAGTCCTGCCCTAGTCCTGCTCTAGTCCTGGTTTAGTCCTGGTTTAGTCCTGGTCTAGTCCTGGTCTAGTCCTGGTCTAGTCCTGCTCTAGTCCTTGTTTAGTCCTGCTCTAGTCCTGCCCTAGTCCTGCTCTAGTCCTGCTCTAGTCCTGCTCTAGTCCTGCTCTAGTCCTGGTCTAGTCCTGGTCTAGTCCTGCTCTAGTCCTGGTCTAGTCCTGCTCTAGTCCTGCTCTAGTCCTGGTACCAAGACAAGTGTGTGTCAGGAGTGTGTGTGTATAGTGTGTGTGTGAAGGTTCTGAAGGTTCTGAAGGTTCTGAAGGTTCTAAAGGTTCTGAAGGTTCTGAAGGTTCTGAAGGTTCTAAAGGTTCTGAAGGTTCTAAAGGTTCTGAAGGTTCTGAAGGTTCTGAAGGTTCTAAAGGTTCTGAAGGTTCTAAAGGTTCTGAAGGTTCTGAAGGTTCTGAAGGTTCTAAAGGTTCTAAAGGTTCTGAAGGTTCTGAAGGTTCTAAAGGTTCTGAAGGTTCTGAAGGTTCTAAAGGTTCTGAAGGTTCTAAAGGTTCTGAAGGTTCTGAAGGTTCTAAAGGTTCTGAAGGTTCTGAAGGTTCTAAAGGTTCTGAAGGTTCTGAAGGTTCTAAAGGTTCTGAAGGTTCTGAAGGTTCTGAAGGTTCTAAAGGTTCTGAAGGTTCTGAAGGTTCTAAAGGTTCTGAAGGTTCTAAAGGTTCTAAAGGTTCTGAAGGTTCTGAAGGTTCTAAAGGTTCTGAAGGTTCTGAAGGTTCTAAAGGTTCTAAAGGTTCTGAAGGTTCTGAAGGTTCTGAAGGTTCTAAAGGTTCTGAAGGTTCTGAAGGTTCTAAAGGTTCTGAAGGTTCTGAAGGTTCTAAAGGTTCTGAAGGTTCTGAAGGTTCTAAAGGTTCTGAAGGTTCTGAAGGTTCTAAAGGTTCTGAAGGTTCTGAAGGTTCTAAAGGTTCTGAAGGTTCTGAAGGTTCTGAAGGTTCTGAAGGTTCTGTTCCCAGTGTGAGCATCCATAATGTTTGAAATGTTTTAGAACGTTTATCTCGTCACCTTCCGCCTGCGTTCTCATTCCTGCAGAAGCTCTCGCTCCTGTGTGTGTTTGGTCCTCGTGTGTGTGTTCGCTCCTCATGTGTGTTTGGTCCTTGTGTGCGTGTTTGGTCCTTGTGTGTGTGTGTTTGGTCCTTGTGTGTGTGTTTGGTCCTCATGTGTGTTTGGTCCTTGTGTGCGTGTTTGGTCCTCGTGTGTGTGTGTGTTAGGTCCTCGTGTGTGTGTGTTTGGTCCTCATGTGTGTTTGGTCCTTGTGTGTGTGTTTGGTCCTCGTGTGTGTGTGTGTTTGGTCCTCGTGTGTGTGTTTGGTCCTCATGTGTGTTTGGTCCTTGTGTGTGTGTTTGGTCCTCGTGTGTGTGTGTGTTAGGTCCTCGTGTGTGTGTGTTTGGTCCTCATGTGTGTTTGGTCCTCGAGTGTGTGTTTGGTCCTCGAGTGTGTGTTTGGTCCTTGTGTGTGTGTGTGTTAGGTCCTCGTGTGTGTGTGTTTGGTCCTCATGTGTGTTTGGTCCTCGAGTGTGTGTTTGGTCCTTGTGTGTGTGTGTGTTAGGTCCTCGTGTGTGTGTGTTTGGTCCTCATGTGTGTTTGGTCCTCGAGTGTGTGTTTGGTCCTTGTGTGTGTGTGTGTTAGGTCCTCGTGTGTGTGTGTTTGGTCCTCATATGTGTTTGGTCCTCGTGTGTGTGTTTGGTCCTCGTATGTGTGTTTGGTCCTCGTGTTTGGTGTTTGATCCTCATGTGTGTGTTTGGTCCTCGTGTGTGTGTGTTTGGTCCTTGTGTGTGTGTTTGGTCCGTGTGTGTGTGTTTGGTCCTTGTGTGTGTGTTTGGTTCTCGTGTGTGTGTGTTTGGTCCGCGTATGTGTGTGTTTGGTCCTCGTATGTGTGTGTTTGGTCCTCGTGTGTGTGTGTTTGGTCCTTGTGTGTGTGTTTGGTCCTTGTGTGTGTGTGTTTGGTCCTCGTATGTGTGTGTTTGGTCCTTGTGTGTGTGTGTTTGGTCCTCGTGTGTGTGTGTTTGGTCCTTGTGTGTGTGTTTGGTCCTCGTGTGTGTGTTTGGTCCTCGTGTGTGTGTTTGGTCCTCGTGTGTGTGTGTTTGGTCCGTGTGTGTGTGTTTGGTCCTTGTGTGTGTGTTTGGTCCTCGTGTGTGTGTGTTTGGTCCTCGTGTGTGTGTGTTTGGTCCTCGTATGTGTGTGTTTGGTCCTTGTGTGTGTGTTTGGTCCTCGTGTGTGTGTGTTTGGTCCTCGTGTGTGTGTGTTTGGTCCTCGTATGTGTGTGTTTGGTCCTTGTGTGTGTGTTTGGTCCTCGTGTGTGTGTGTTTGGTCCTCGTGTGTGTGTGTTTGGTCCTCGTATGTGTGTGTTTGGTCCTCTTAAACCAGGACACATCTGGGCTCAGTGTCTTGGGTCAGTTTTAATCTGAAACATGATTATTGTGAGATTATAATTCTAATCCCACAGACGCCCTCAGACACACAGGAGGGTGAAGGTGCAGCAGGATTAAACCTCCAAGAAACACACTTCACTAATCTGCAAAACCAAACCACAAATGTCCCCTCAACAGCTCAGGCCCGTGTGTCAGATGCCCTCCCCGTGTGTCAGATTGTGTCAGATGCCCTCCCTGGGTTCCATATGTCTATGTCTTATCTAGAATAAGTTAAAATGACCTAAATTAAGAATATTTTCTTTATTTGAGGCGATTCATCTTGACAAATGAAATGTTCTGCCAGTGGAATAAGTGTCTTTTTTCCTGAATTCAAGCAACATTTGATTTTTTTTCTTGTTTTAAGTGTTGCAAAACGTGTTTTCATATTCTAAGTACAAAAATCTTACTGCACTGGAAGATAATTTTATTTGTCAACTGAAATTTACTCAGATCAGAGTCAAACATTCCTAATCAAAGTCCTTTTACCTGGACTAGATTTTGTTTGTTGCAGTGTAAACATTAGCTTCAGGTCATCTCATTTCTCCCACTTTTGTTTTCTCCTGGTCGGAGCAGAGTCACTTTACAGTTTTTCAAACACTGGACTTTTCCAACGTGAATAATCTGTTATGAGCCTATTGTTGTTTCATTAGCCTGTTGTAGTTTCATTAGCCTGTTGTAGTTTCATTAGCCTGTTGTAGTTTCATTAGCCTATTATTGTTTCATTAGCCTATTGTAGTTTCATTAGCCTGTTGTAGTTTCATTAGCCTGTTGTAGTTTCATTAGCCTATTGTAGTTTCATTAGCCTATTGTAGTTTCATTAGCCTGTTGTAGTTTCATTAGCCTGTTGTAGTTTCATTAGCCTGTTGTAGTTTCATTAGCCTGTTGTAGTTTCATTAGCCTATTGTTGTTTCATTAGCCTGTTGTAGTTTCATTAGCCTGTTGTAGTTTCATTAGCCTGTTGTAGTTTCATTAGCCTATTATTGTTTCATTAGCCTATTGTAGTTTCATTAGCCTGTTGTAGTTTCATTAGCCTGTTGTAGTTTCATTAGCCTATTATTGTTTCATTAGCCTATTGTAGTTTCATTAGCCTGTTGTAGTTTCATTAGCCTGTTGTAGTTTCATTAGCCTATTATTGTTTCATTAGCCTATTGTAGTTTCATTAGCCTGTTGTAGTTTCATTAGCCTGTTGTAGTTTCATTAGCCTATTATTGTTTCATTAGCCTATTGTAGTTTCATTAGCCTATTGTAGTTTCATTAGCCTGTTGTAGTTTCATTAGCCTATTGTTGTTTCATTAGCCTATTGTTGTTTCATTAGCCTGTTGTAGTTTCATTAGCCTGTTGTAGTTTCATTAGCCTGTTGTAGTTTCATTAGCCTATTATTGTTTCATTAGCCTATTGTAGTTTCATTAGCCTATTGTAGTTTCATTAGCCTGTTGTAGTTTCATTAGCCTGTTGTAGTTTCATTAGCCTATTGTTGTTTCATTAGCCTATTGTAGTTTCATTAGCCTGTTGTAGTTTCATTAGCCTGTTGTAGTTTCATTAGCCTGTTGTAGTTTCATTAGCCTATTGTAGTTTCATTAGCCTGTTGTAGTTTCATTAGCCTGTTGTAGTTTCATTAGCCTGTTGTAGTTTCATTAGCCTGTTGTAGTTTCATTAGCCTGTTGTAGTTTCATTAGCCTATTGTTGTTTCATTAGCCTGTTGTAGTTTCATTAGCCTATTGTAGTTTCATTAGCCTGTTGTAGTTTCATTAGCCTGTTGTAGTTTCATTAGCCTATTGTAGTTTCATTAGCCTATTGTTGTTTCATTAGCCTATTGTAGTTTCATTAGCCTGTTGTAGTTTCATTAGCCTGTTGTAGTTTCATTAGCCTGTTGTAGTTTCATTAGCCTATTGTTGTTTCATTAGCCTATTGTTGTTTCATTAGCCTGTTGTAGTTTCATTAGCCTGTTGTAGTTTCATTAGCCTGTTGTAGTTTCATTAGCCTGTTGTAGTTTCATTAGCCTATTGTTGTTTCATTAGCCTATTGTTGTTTCATTAGCCTGTTGTAGTTTCATTAGCCTATTGTAGTTTCATTAGCCTGTTGTAGTTTCATTAGCCTGTTGTAGTTTCATTAGCCTGTTGTAGTTTCATTAGCCTGTTGTAGTTTCATTAGCCTGTTGTAGTTTCATTAGCCTATTGTAGTTTCATTAGCCTGTGAGAGACGACTCTCCGAACAATATGACCTGTCGGAATATCGATACTAAAGAGTGCGTGAAAAGCGTCTGAACAGAGGAGAGTCGGAATATCGATACTAAAGAGTGCGGGGAAAAGCGTCTGAACAGAGGAGAGTCGGAATATCGATACTAAAAAGAGCAAGAAAAGCATCTGAACAGAGGACAGTCGGAATATCGATACTAAAGAGTGCGAGAAAAGCGTCTGAACAGAGGACAGTCGGAATATCGATACTAAAGAGAGTGGGAAAAGCATCTGAACAGAGGACAGTCGGAATATCGATACTAAAGAGAGCGGGAAAAGCGTCTGAACAGAGGAGAGTCGGAATATCGATACTAAAGAGTGCGGGAAAAGCGTCTGAACAGAGGAGAGTCGGAATATCGATACTAAAGAGTGCGGGAAAAGCGTCTGAACAGAGGAGAGTCGGAATATCGATACTAAAGAGAGCGGGAAAAGCGTCTGAACAGAGGAGAGTCGGAATATCGATACTAAAGAGTGCGGGAAAAGCGTCTGAACAGAGGAGAGTCGGAATATCGATACTAAAGAGTGCGGGAAAAGCGTCTGAACAGAGGAGAGTCGGAATATCGATACTAAAGAGTGCGGGAAAAGCGTCTGAACAGAGGAGAGTCGGAATATCGATACTAAAGAGTGCGGGAAAAGCGTCTGAACAGAGGAGAGTCGGAATATCGATACTAAAGAGTGCGGGAAAAGCGTCTGAACGGAGGAGAGTCGGAATATCGATACTAAAGAGTGCAGGAAAAGCGTCTGAACAGAGGAGAGTCGGAATATCGATACTAAAGAGTGCGGGAAAAGCGTCTGAACAGAGGAGAGTCGGAATATCAATACTAAAGAGAGCGGGAAAAGCGTCTGAACAGAGGAGAGTCGGAATATCGATACTAAAGAGTGCGGGAAAAGCATCTGAACAGAGGAGAGTCGGAATATCGATACTAAAGAGAGCGGGAAAAGCGTCTGAACAGAGGAGAGTCGGAATATCGATACTAAAGAGTGCGGGAACAGCGTCTGAACAGAGGAGAGTCGGAATATCGATACTAAAGAGTGCGGGAACAGCGTCTGAACAGAGGAGAGTCGAAATATCGATACTAAAGAGAGCGGGAAAAGCGTCTGAACAGAGGAGAGTCGGAATATCGATACTAAAGAGTGCGGGAAAAGCGTCTGAACAGAGGAGAGTCGGAATATCGATACTAAAGAGAGCGGGAAAAGCGTCTGAACAGAGGAGAGTCGGAATATCGATACTAAAGAGTGCGGGAAAAGCATCTGAACAGAGGAGAGTCGGAATATCGATACTAAAGAGTGCGGGAAAAGCGTCTGAACAGAGGAGAGTCGGAATATCGATACTAAAGAGTGCGGGAAAAGCGTCTGAACAGAGGAGAGTCGGAATATCGATACTAAAGAGTGCGGGAAAAGCGTCTGAACAGAGGAGAGTCGGAATATCGATACTAAAGAGTGCGGGAAAAGCGTCTGAACAGAGGAGAGTCGGAATATCGATACTAAAGAGTGCGGGAAAAGCGTCTGAACAGAGGAGAGTCGGAATATCGATACTAAAGAGTGCGGGAAAAGCGTCTGAACAGAGGAGAGTCGGAATATCGATACTAAAGAGTGCGGGAAAAGCGTCTGAACAGAGGAGAGTCGGAATATCGATACTAAAGAGTGCGGGAAAAGCGTCTGAACAGAGGAGAGTCGGAATATCGATACTAAAGAGTGCGGGAACAGCGTCTGAACAGAGGAGAGTCGGAATATCGATACTAAAGAGTGCGGGAAAAGCGTCTGAACAGAGGAGAGTCGGAATATCGATACTAAAGAGTGCGGGAACAGCGTCTGAACAGAGGAGAGTCGGAATATCGATACTAAAGAGTGCGGGAAAAGCGTCTGAACAGAGGAGAGTCGGAATATCGATACTAAAGAGTGCGGGAAAAGCGTCTGAACGGAGGAGAGTCGGAATATCGATACTAAAGAGTGCGGGAAAAGCGTCTGAACAGAGGAGAGTCGGAATATCGATACTAAAGAGTGCGGGAAAAGCGTCTGAACAGAGGAGAGTCGGAATATCGATACTAAAGAGTGCGGGAAAAGCGTCTGAACAGAGGAGAGTCGGAATATCGATACTAAAGAGTGCGGGAACAGCGTCTGAACAGAGGAGAGTCGGAATATCGATACTAAAGAGTGCGGGAAAAGCGTCTGAACAGAGGAGAGTCGGAATATCGATACTAAAGAGTGCGGGAACAGCGTCTGAACAGAGGAGAGTCGGAATATCGATACTAAAGAGTGCGGGAAAAGCGTCTGAACAGAGGAGAGTCGGAATATCGATACTAAAGAGTGCGGGAAAAGCATCTGAACAGAGGAGAGTCGGAATATCGATACTAAAGAGTGCGGGAAAAGCGTCTGAACAGAGGAGAGTCGGAATATCGATACTAAAGAGTGCGGGAAAAGCGTCTGAACAGAGGAGAGTCGGAATATCGATACTAAAGAGTGCGGGAAAAGCGTCTGAACAGAGGAGAGTCAGAATATCGATACTAAAGAGTGCGGGAAAAGCATCTGAACAGAGGAGAGTCGGAATATCGATACTAAAGAGTGCGGGAAAAGCGTCTGAACAGAGGAGAGTCGGAATATCGATACTAAAGAGTGCGGGAACAGCGTCTGAACAGAGGAGAGTCGGAATATCGATACTAAAGAGTGCGGGAAAAGCATCTGAACAGAGGAGAGTCGGAATATCGATACTAAAGAGTGCGGGAAAAGCATCTGAACAGAGGAGAGTCGGAATATCGATACTAAAGAGTGCGGGAAAAGCATCTGAACAGAGGAGAGTCGGAATATCGATACTAAAGAGTGCGGGAAAAGCGTCTGAACAGAGGAGAGTCGGAATATCGATACTAAAGAGTGCGGGAAAAGCGTCTGAACAGAGGAGAGTCGGAATATCGATACTAAAGAGTGCGGGAAAAGCGTCTGAACAGAGGAGAGTCGAAATATCGATACTAAAGAGTGCGGGAAAAGCGTCTGAACAGAGGAGAGTCGGAATATCGATACTAAAGAGTGCGGGAAAAGCGTCTGAACAGAGGAGAGTCGGAATATCGATACTAAAGAGTGCGGGAAAAGCGTCTGAACAGAGGAGAGTCGGAATATCGATACTAAAGAGTGCGAGAAAAGCGTCTGAACAGAGGAGAGTCGGAATATCGATACTAAAGAGTGCGGGAAAAGCGTCTGAACAGAGGAGAGTCGGAATATCGATACTAAAGAGTGCGGGAAAAGCATCTGAACAGAGGAGAGTCGGAATATCGATACTAAAGAGTGCGGGAAAAGCGTCTGAACAGAGGAGAGTCGGAATATCGATACTAAAGAGTGCGGGAAAAGCGTCTGAACAGAGGAGAGTCGGGATGGGGGAGCGGGAATGCGCCTTTCTCTTTCTCAGTCTTTTCTTTTCTGGCAGTGGAAACTCCGTAAAGGTCGTGCGCTTGTGAAAGGTCAGAGGTCGTGACCCCAGCACACGCCTGTCGTCGCGGTAACCGGGCGACAGCGTCTCCATGGCAACAGCTGCAATAAACAGCTGACATTTGGAGACGACCTCACTTCCTGTCTGTCTGCCGCCCAGATTACAGAAGAGTATTAAACCTGAACTAAACCAGGACTAAAACTGGACTAAAGCAGGACTAAACCAAGACTCAACCAGGTCTAAACCAGGATTAAACAAGGTCTAAACCAGGACTGAACCAGGACTAAACCAGGACTAAACCAGGACTGAACCAGGACTGAACCAGGACTGAACCAGGACTAAACCAGGACTAAACCAGGACTAAACCAGGACTGAACCAGGACTAAACCAGGACTGAACCAGGACTAAACCAGGACTGAACCAGGACTAAACCAGGACTAAACCAGGACTGAACCAGGACTTGTGAATCAGGGCTCTACGCTAACTTTTTTTTTCAGGAGCACATGTGCCCCTAAGTAAAAAATTTTAGGAGCACAGAAAAAAAAATGGGGGCACAAGTAGTTTTTCATTTCGAACGATTATTACAGTGCAGAACTTGCGCACACCAACTTATTTGAATGAATTTAATACAAAAAACAAAAGAATTATTATGACTGTACTTTTCCTGCATGATCGCAGTGTTTTTATAAATATATCTTCATTTTATCTGATTAATATTTAGACTTAAAATAAGCCAAACAAACTGTTCTGCACTGAAACACTCTGTGGCCCTTTTTGGACCTTCACCACAGTTTGAGAACCTCTTCTTTAAGAGAACTTCCACTGCACTTTACACAAAACTGCTTCAAAGTGAAAAACATAGGTAAGATTTTTAAACCTGTATTTTCAAATTCCTTGGTGAAGTTACATTCTCTTCCTGGTTTTACAGTGGTTTTTAGCCTCTGCACATTTACCAAACTAAACGCACAGTGTGACAGAGTTATTTGGCATTTTCTTAGGCAAACTTCAGCCCACGTATCGCCTGCTCTGTGCTGTAGCTCTGCTCTGTGCGGACACTGACAGAAAATTAGTATTGGCGTATTTGACGTGAGGCGGAAGGATGGGTGGGATACCTGCCCTGTGACGCACGTTGGTACACAAGGGTGGCGCTGTGGACAAGCCGCGCGCTGCGGAGTCTGTGCTGACGGGCCGCACAGTGTCTGCGGGCTCCAGCGCACAGGCCGCAGAGACACGTCCCGCGTGGTCACGCACACCGGTGCAAGTTTATTGCAGCGGCCGTAAGGAAATATGATCACACTCAGTATTCAGACCTTGAGTCCGTGATAAGACCGAGTCCAAATGCGCTCGAGACAAGACCAAGACAAAGCTCTCGCTTTAGCTGAGAAGGAAGTTCAGCGGCGTGGGGGTGTTTACTGAGTGGTGGGACAGGTGTGGGTCCTGCTGCGGGGCGCTCCTTGTTGAAGGGGACGTGGGTGTGTTTTGAAGCGGAGTTTGTTCGTATGAGTGATATCGGCCACACGCGGAGCTCGTACGCTGGGGTCAGCGCTCGCGCTGGGAAAGCGTGCGGCGCTTTAGGGGCTCCAGGTTTGGGCACGATTCTGAAGTCCTAGTGTGAGTTTGCCCCTAATGTTTGATACATGTAGAACGTTTAACTCGTCACGCGAGTGAAATGGGCGCACTGTAGAGCCCTGTGAATGTGAGAAAAGTTACTTGTATCTCAGAGGTAAAGAGCATGAAGAGTTTAAAGTTCTGTAAATGTTCCATGTCCCTGTGTATAGTGTGTGTGTATAGTGTGTGTGTGAGTGTGTATAGTGTGTGTGTGTGTATAGTGTGTGTGTGTGTGTATAGTGTGTGTGTGAGTGTGTATAGTGTGTGTGTGAGTGTGTATAGTGTGTGTGTGTATACTGTGTGTGTGTGTATACTGTGTGTGTGTGTATACTGTGTGTGTGTGTGTATAGTGTGTGTGTGAGTGTGTATAGTGTGTGTGTGTGTGTGTATACTGTGTGTGTGTATAGTGTGTGTGTATAGTGTGTGTGTGAGTGTATAGTGTGTGTGTGAGTGTGTATAGTGTGTGTGTGTATAGTGTGTGTGTGTATACTGTGTGTGTGTGTATACTGTGTGTGTGTGTGTATAGTGTGTGTGTGAGTGTGTATAGTGTGTGTGTGTGTGTGTGTGTATAGTGTGTGTGTGTATAGTGTGTGTGTGTGTGTGTATACTGTGTGTGTGTGTATACTGTGTGTGTGAGTGAGTGCAGATGCATTAGGACTGCATGTGTGGATGAGTCTTGTTTTGAGTAGTAGTTTTAAGCCTTCTTTAAGTCCTGGTTCAGTCCTGGTTCAGTCCTGGTTCAGTCCTGGTTTAGTTCTGGTTTAGTCCTGGTTCAGTCCTGGTTCTGTGTTTGAGTTGTTGTCGGTGGAATGTGACAGATTCAAGTGGCACAAGACGTTTCCTGTCCAGACCTGCCCCCAGTCTAACATATATACAGAACATACACACACACACTATACACACACACGCACTATACACACACACACACACACACACACACACACACACTATACACACACACACACTATACACACACTATACACACACACACACTATACACACACACACACACTATACACACACACACACTATACACACACTATACACACACACACACATACACACACACACACACTCACACTATACACACACACACTATACACACTCACACACTATACACACACTATACATACACACACACATACACACACACTATACACACACACGCACACACACACTATACACACACACACACACACTATACACACACACACACTATACACCACAGCACACACTATACACACGCACACACACGCACTATACACACACACACGCACACACTATACACACACACACGCACACACTATACACACACGCACACACTATACACACACACTATACACACACACACACACACGCACACACTATACACACACACACACACACACGCACACACACACACGCACACACTATACACACACACACACACACACACACACACACACACACTATACACACACACACACACACTATACACACACACACACACACACACACACACTGTGGCGTCTCAGAGTTCAGTCAGATGAAGCTCAGTGAGGTTGGACTAAACTCAGGGTCCATCTCTGTGGACTGAGATCTGTCAGAACTATTCGTGTGCGTAGGACTTAAACCTGTGCGGATTTGGCTGGAGTCGAGCGTAAAATAAATATTCACAAACTCTCGAATGAATCCAGTCGTACATAAACTGTGTTGTGTGTATTTTTTTCATCAGAACATGAATTGAAAAGTTATAACATCAAGAATCACAATTACGGAACGAAAAGTTACGATTCCACTTTCTTCAACACGAATCCGAATCCACACACGGGACTTTCCTGTCAGAAACACGTCATCACGTCACAGATATGAACAGGAGACGTCACCTTCAGTCTCTTGGCCTTAATCCGGCCGCCATCTTGGTACTGGCTTCCCTGGTCTAAGTGTCACTGACCGAAGCTTTTACACAGGATCAGCGAGCGGAGATGCCGGACTTTTGCCAAACAGTTAAAGTGGGACAGGATTTCATTGATTGATTGTATTTAGCATTGTATTTAGCGCTGTATTTAGCGTTGTATTTAGCGTTGTATTTAGCGTTGTATTTAGCGTTGTATTTAGCGTTGTATTTAGCGCTGTATTTAGCATTGTATTTAGCGTTGTATTTAGCATTGTATTTAGCATTGTATTTAGCGCTGTATTTAGCGCTGTATTTAGCGTTGTATTTAGCGTTGTATTTAGCGTTGTATTTAGCGCTGTATTTAGCGTTGTATTTAGCGTTGTATTTAGCGTTGTATTTAGCGTTGTATTTAGCGTTGTATTTAGCGCTGTATTTAGCGCTGTATTTAGCATTGTATTTAGCGTTGTATTTAGCATTGTATTTAGCATTGTATTTAGCGCTGTATTTAGCGCTGTATTTAGCGTTGTATTTAGCGCTGTATTTAGCGTTGTATTTAGCGCTGTATTTAGCGCTGTATTTAGCGCTGTATTTAGCGTTGTATTTAGCGCTGTATTTAGCATTGTATTTAGCGCTGTATTTAGCGTTGTATTTAGCGCTGTATTTAGCGTTGTATTTAGCGCTGTATTTAGCGTTGTATTTAGCGCTGTATTTAGCACTGTATTTAGCGTTGTATTTAGCGCTGTATTTAGCGTTGTATTTAGTGTTGTATTTAGTGTTGTATTTAGCGCTGTATTTAGCGCTGTATTTAGCGTTGTATTTAGCGCTGTATTTAGCGCTGTATTTAGTGTTGTATTTAGTGTTGTATTTAGCGCTGTATTTAGCGCTGTATTTAGTGTTGTATTTAGCGCTGTATTTAGCGCTGTATTTAGCGTTGTATTTAGCATTGTATTTAGCGTTGTATTTAGCGCTGTATTTAGCGCTGTATTTAGCGCTGTATTTAGTGTTGTATTTAGTGCTATATTTAGCACTGTATTTAGCGTTGTATTTAGCGCTGTATTTAGTGTTGTATTTAGCATTGTATTTAGCGCTGTATTTAGCGCTGTATTTAGCGCTGTATTTAGCATTGTATTTAGCGTTGTATTTAGTGCTGTATTTAGCGCTGTATTTAGCGCTGTATTTAGTGTTGTATTTAGCATTGTATTTAGTGTTGTATTTAGCGCTGTATTTAGTGTTGTATTTAGTGTTGTATTTAGCGTTGTATTTAGCATTGTATTTAGCATTGTATTTAGCGCTGTATTTAGCGCTGTATTTAGCATTGTATTTAGCGCTGTATTTAGCGCTGTATTTAGCATTGTATTTAGCGTTGTATTTAGCATTGTATTTAGCGTTGTATTTAGCGCTGTATTTAGCGCTGTATTTAGCATTGTATTTAGCGTTGTATTTAGCATTGTATTTAGCATTGTATTTAGCGCTGTATTTAGCGCTGTATTTAGCGCTGTATTTAGCGCTGTATTTAGCGTTGTATTTAGCGCTGTATTTAGCACTGTATTTAGCGTTGTATTTAGCGCTGTATTTAGCGCTGTATTTAGCGCTGTATTTAGCATTGTATTTAGCGCTGTATTTAGCATTGTATTTAGCGCTGTATTTAGCGCTGTATTTAGCATTGTATTTAGCGCTGTATTTAGCGCTGTATTTAGCGTTGTATTTAGTGTTGTATTTAGCGCTGTATTTAGCACTGTATTTAGTGTTGTATTTAGCGCTGTATTTAGCACTGTATTTAGTGTTGTATTTAGCGCTGTATTTAGCGTTGTATTTAGCGTTGTATTTAGCGCTGTATTTAGTGTTGTATTTAGCGCTGTATTTAGCGCTGTATTTAGCGCTGTATTTAGCGCTGTATTTAGCACTGTATTTAGTGCTGTATTTAGCACTGTATTTAGCGTTGTATTTAGCGCTGTATTTAGTGTTGTATTTAGCATTGTATTTAGCGCTGTATTTAGCATTGTATTTAGCGTTGTATTTAGTGCTGTATTTAGCGCTGTATTTAGCGCTGTATTTAGTGTTGTATTTAGTGTTGTATTTAGCGTTGTATTTAGCGTTGTATTTAGCGCTGTATTTAGCGCTGTATTTAGTGTTGTATTTAGTGTTGTATTTAGCGCTGTATTTAGCGCTGTATTTAGTGTTGTATTTAGCACTGTATTTAGCACTGTATTTAGTGTTGTATTTAGCGCTGTATTTAGCGCTGTATTTAGCACTGTATTTAGTGTTGTATTTAGCATTGTATTTAGCGCTGTATTTAGCGCTGTATTTAGCGCTGTATTTAGCATTGTATTTAGCGTTGTATTTAGCGCTGTATTTAGCGTTGTATTTAGCGCTGTATTTAGCGTTGTATTTAGCGTTGTATTTAGCGTTGTATTTAGCGCTGTATTTAGCACTGTATTTAGCGTTGTATTTAGCGCTGTATTTAGCGTTGTATTTAGTGTTGTATTTAGTGTTGTATTTAGCGCTGTATTTAGCGCTGTATTTAGTGTTGTATTTAGCACTGTATTTAGTGTTGTATTTAGCGCTGTATTTAGCGCTGTATTTAGCACTGTATTTAGTGCTGTATTTAGCACTGTATTTAGTGTTGTATTTAGCGCTGTATTTAGCGTTGTATTTAGCGCTGTATTTAGTGTTGTATTTAGCATTGTATTTAGCGCTGTATTTAGCATTGTATTTAGCGCTGTATTTAGCGTTGTATTTAGCGCTGTATTTAGTGTTGTATTTAGCATTGTATTTAGCGTTGTATTTAGCGCTGTATTTAGCATTGTATTTAGCGCTGTATTTAGCGTTGTATTTAGCGCTGTATTTAGCGTTGTATTTAGCGCTGTATTTAGTGTTGTATTTAGCGCTGTATTTAACGCTGTATTTAGCGTTCTATTTAGCGCTGTATTTAGCACTGTATTTAGTGTTGTATTTAGCGTTGTATTTAGCACTGTATTTAGTGTTGTATTTAGCGCTGTATTTAGCGTTGTATTTAGCGTTGTATTTAGCGCTGTATTTAGTGTTGTATTTAGCGCTGTATTTAGTGTTGTATTTAGCGTTGTATTTAGTGTTGTATTTAGTGTTGTATTTAGTGTTGTATTTAGCGCTGTATTTAGTGTTGTATTTAGCGCTGTATTTAGCGTTGTATTTAGCGTTGTATTTAGCGCTGTATTTAGCGTTGTATTTAGCGTTGTATTTAGCGCTGTATTTAGCGCTGTATTTAGTGTTGTATTTAGCGCTGTATTTAGCATTGTATTTAGCGCTGTATTTAGTGTTGTATTTAGCGCTGTATTTAGCGCTGTATTTAGCGTTGTATTTAGCATTGTATTTAGCGCTGTATTTAGCGTTGTATTTAGCGCTGTATTTAGCATTGTATTTAGCGCTGTATTTAGCGTTGTATTTAGCGTTGTATTTAGCGCTGTATTTAGCGTTGTATTTAGCATTGTATTTAGCGCTGTATTTAGCGTTGTATTTAGCGCTGTATTTAGCGCTGTATTTAGCGTTGTATTTAGCGCTGTATTTAGCGTTGTATTTAGCGTTGTATTTAGCGCTGTATTTAGCGCTGTATTTAGCGTTGTATTTAGCGTTGTATTTAGCGCTGTATTTAGCGCTGTATTTAGCGTTGTATTTAGCGCTGTATTTAGCGCTGTATTTAGTGTTGTATTTAGCATTGTATTTAGTGTTGTATTTAGCGCTGTATTTAGTGTTGTATTTAGCGCTGTATTTAGCGTTGTATTTAGCGCTGTATTTAGCGCTGTATTTAGCGTTGTATTTAGCGCTGTATTTAGTGTTGTATTTAGCACTGTATTTAGTGTTGTATTTAGCGTTGTATTTAGCGCTGTATTTAGCATTGTATTTAGCGTTGTATTTAGTGCTGTATTTAGCGCTGTATTTAGCGCTGTATTTAGCATTGTATTTAGCGCTGTATTTAGCGCTGTATTTAGCATTGTATTTAGCGCTGTATTTAGCGTTGTATTTAGCGCTGTATTTAGCGTTGTATTTAGCGCTGTATTTAGCGTTGTATTTAGCGCTGTATTTAGCGTTGTATTTAGCGTTGTATTTAGCGCTGTATTTAGCGCTGTATTTAGCATTGTATTTAGCGCTGTATTTAGCGTTGTATTTAGCATTGTATTTAGCGCTGTATTTAGCGTTGTATTTAGCGCTGTATTTAGCGCTGTATTTAGCATTGTATTTAGCGCTGTATTTAGCGTTGTATTTAGCGCTGTATTTAGCGCTGTATTTAGCATTGTATTTAGCGCTGTATTTAGCGTTGTATTTAGCGTTGTATTTAGCGTTGTATTTAGCGCTGTATTTAGCGCTGTATTTAGCGCTGTATTTAGCGTTGTATTTAGCGTTGTATTTAGCGCTGTATTTAGCGTTGTATTTAGCGCTGTATTTTATCAGTATTTAGTCGTGTCCATCCACCTTCTCCGGTTTATCCGGCTGGGTCACGGGGGCCCCGGACCCCCTGAACCCCTCTGTGCCACAGGAGGAGACGTCATGGTCCTGGATGTGAGTTCAGGCGCTGCAGGTTTTGGGTTGAGCCTGGAGGAAACCAGACACGGGCAGAACATGCAAACTCCACACAGAAAGGATAGAACCTGCAACCTTCTGCTGTGAGGCATGAGCCACTCAGCCACCGTCATGTATAAGACAGTATTAGAATTGATTGTTTTTAATTGACTTACATTAGTTATCAAGCGCTGGTGTGTGTTTGTGTGTGTGTGTATAGTGTGTGTGTATAGTGTGTGTGTGTATAGTGTGTGTGTATAGTGTGTGTGTGTATAGTGTGTGTGTATAGTGTGTGTATAGTGTGTGTGTATAGTGTGTGTGTGTATAGTGTGTGTGTATAGTGTGTGTGTGTGTATAGTGTGTGTGTGTATAGTGTGTGTGTGTATAGTGTGTGTGTGTATAGTGTGTGTGTATTGTGTGTGTGTATAGTGTGTGTGTATAGTGTGTGTGTATAGTGTGTGTGCATTAGACTCCCGTCTCTCTCAGTAACAGTATTATGGACTTAGCAGCTGCAGACTGTTCATCCACTGCACTATTGCCCCCCCCCCACACACACTCACGCTCACGCACACACTCACGCTCACGCACACACTCACGCTCAGATACACACACACACACACTCAGAGACAGTGCTTCTCGCTGGTTCATAAATCAGCCTGAGTTTAAATATTGATCTGGGTTTAACAGACTCCGACTCAGCGCTGAGAAAGTGCTGCAGTTTGGATCCTGCTGTGTGTGTGTGTATAGTGTGTGTGTATAGTGTGTGTGTATAGCGTGTGTGTATAGTGTGTATGGTGTGTGTATAGTGTGTGTGTGTATAGTGTGTGTGTATAGTGTGTGTGTGTGTGTATAGTGTGTGTGTATAGTGTGTGTGTGTGTATAGTGTGTGTGTATAGTGTGTGTGTGTGTATAGTGTGTGTGTATAGTGTGTATGGTGTGTATAGTGTGTGTGTATAGTGTGTGTGTATAGTGTGTGTGTGTGTGTATAGTGTGTGTGTATAGTGTGTGTGTATAGTGTGTGTGTGTGTGTATAGTGTGTGTGTATAGTGTGTGTGTGTGTATAGTGTGTGTGTATAGTGTGTATGGTGTGTATAGTGTGTGTGTATAGTGTGTGTGTGTATAGTGTGTGTGTATAGTGTGTATGGTGTGTATAGTGTGTGTGTATAGTGTGTGTGTGTATAGTGTGTGTGTGTATAGTGTGTGTGTATAGTGTGTGTGTATAGTGTGTATGGTGTGTATAGTGTGTGTGTGTGTGTATAGTGTGTATGTGTGTGTATAGTGTGTGTGTATAGTGTGTGTGTGTGTATAGTGTGTGTGTATAGTGTGTGTGTGTGTATAGTGTGTGTGTGTGTGTATAGTGTGTGTGTGTGTGTGTATAGTGTGTGTGTATAGTGTGTGTGTATAGTGTGTGTGTGTGTATAGTGTGTGTGTGTATAGTGTGTGTGTGTGTATAGTGTGTGTGTGTATAGTGTGTGTGTGTGTGTATAGTGTGTGTGTATAGTGTGTGTATAGTGTGTGTGTGTATAGTGTGTGTGTGTATAGTGTGTGTGTGTGTATAGTGTGTGTGTGTATAGTGTGTGTGTATAGTGTGTGTGTGTATAGTGTGTGTGTATAGTGTGTGTGTGTATAGTGTGTGTGTATAGTGTGTGTGTATAGTGTGTGTATAGTGTGTGTGTATAGTGTGTGTGTGTGTATAGTGTGTGTGTATAGTGTGTGTGTGTGTATAGTGTGTGTAGTGTGTGTGTATAGTGTGTATAGTGTGTGTGTGTATAGTGTGTGTGTGTATAGTGTGTGTGTATAGTGTGTATAGTGTGTGTGTATAGTGTGTGTGTATAGTGTGTGTGTGTGTATATTGTGTGTGTATAGTGTGTGTGTGTATAGTGTGTGTATAGTGTGTGTGTGTATAGTGTGTGTGTGTATAGTGTGTGTGTGTGTATAGTGTGTGTGTGTATAGTGTGTGTGTATAGTGTGTGTGTGTGTGTATAGTGTGTGTGTATAGTGTGTGTGTGTGTGTATAGTGTGTGTGTATAGTGTGTGTGTGTGTATAGTGTGTGTGTGTATAGTGTGTGTGTATAGTGTGTGTGTGTATAGTGTGTGTGTGTATAGTGTGTGTGTGTATAGTGTGTGTATAGTGTGTGTGTGTGTATAGTGTGTGTGTATAGTGTGTGTGTGTGTGTGTATAGTGTGTGTGTGTGTGTATAGTGTGTGTGTATAGTGTGTGTGTATAGTGTGTGTGTATAGTGTGTGTGTGTGTATAGTGTGTGTGTGTATAGTGTGTGTATAGTGTGTGTGTATAGTGTGTATGTGTATAGTGTGTGTGTGTGTATAGTGTGTGTGTGTGTATAGTGTGTGTGTGTATAGTGTGTGTGTATAGTGTGTGTATAGTGTGTGTGTGTATAGTGTGTGTATAGTGTGTGTGTATAGTGTGTGTGTGTATAGTGTGTGTGTATAGTGTGTGTGTGTATAGTGCGTGTGTATAGTGTGTGTGTGTATGTGTGTGTATAGTGTGTGTGTATAGTGCGTGTGTGTGTGTATAGTGTGTGTGTATAGTGTGTGTGTGTGTATAGTGTGTGTGTGTATAGTGTGTGTGTATAGTGTGTGTGTGTATAGTGTGTGTGTATAGTGTGTGTGTGTATAGTGTGTGTATAGTGTGTGTGTATAGTGTGTGTGTGTATAGTGTGTGTGTGTATAGTGTGTGTATAGTGTGTGTGTATAGTGTGTGTGTGTATAGTGTGTGTGTATAGTGTGTGTGTGTATAGTGTGTGTGTGTGTATAGTGTGTGTGTGTGTATAGTGTGTGTGTGTATAGTGTGTGTGTGTATAGTGTGTGTGTATAGTGTGTGTGTATAGTGTGTGTGTATAGTGTGTGTATAGTGTGTGTGTATAGTGTGTGTGTATAGTGTGTGTGTGTATAGTGTGTGTGTATAGTGTGTGTGTATAGTGTGTGTGTATAGTGTGTGTGTGTGTATAGTGTGTGTGTGTATAGTGTGTGTGTATAGTGTGTGTGTGTATAGTGTGTGTGTGTATAGTGTGTGTGTGTATAGTGTGTGTGTGTGTGTATAGTGTGTGTGTGTGTATAGTGTGTGTGTATAGTGTGTGTGTATAGTCTATAGTGTGTGTGTGTGCAGAGTGTGTGTGCAGAGTGTGTGTGCAGAGTGTGTGTGTATGAATTATTATTGTATAGTGTGTGTGTATCGTGTGTGTGTGTGTTGTGTGTGTGTGTGTGTATAGTGTGTGTGTGTGTGTATAGTGTGTGTGTGTATAGTGTGTGTGTGTATAGTGTGTGTGTATAGTGTGTGTGTGTATAGTGTGTGTGTGTATAGTGTGTATGGTGTGTATAGTGTGTGTGTATAGTGTGTGTGTGTATAGTGTGTGTGTATAGTGTGTATGGTGTGTATAGTGTGAGTGTATAGTGTGTGTGTGTATAGTGTGTGTGTGTATAGTGTGTGTGTGTGTATAGTGTGTGTGTGTATAGTGTGTGTGTGTATAGTGTGTGTGTATAGTGTGTGTGTGTATAGTGTGTGTGTGTATAGTGTGTGTGTGTATAGTGTGTGTGTGTATAGTGTGTATGGTGTGTATAGTGTGTGTGTATAGTGTGTGTGTGTATAGTGTGTGTGTATAGTGTGTATGGTGTGTATAGTGTGTGTGTATAGTGTGTGTGTGTATAGTGTGTGTGTATAGTGTGTGTGTGTGTATAGTGTGTGTGTATAGTGTGTATGGTGTGTATAGTGTGTGTGTATAGTGTGTGTGTGTATAGTGTGTGTGTGTATAGTGTGTGTGTATAGTGTGTATGGTGTGTATAGTGTGTGTGTATAGTGTGTGTGTGTATAGTGTGTGTGTGTATAGTGTGTGTGTGTATAGTGTGTGTGCTCCTCGCTGCAGTTTCACTTCACAAATCCCTGTTGTTTCATGTTCATCCCTGTTCAAGTTCGGTTCAGTTTCAGTCACCAGGACCAGGCCAACAGCACATGTGAACAGGGAAGAGTTTATGACATGGAGTCAGGGCGGCTGAGACTCTGGGGGGGGGGGGGTCAGTCTCACATGTTCCAGCAGGACGGGACCTCCTCACAAGAGGCTCAGGTCTGGAGGAGGCAAGGGCGGAGGAGGCAAGGGCGGAGGAGGTGAGGGCGGAAGAGGTGAGGGCGGAGGAGGCGAGGGAGGAGGAGGCGAGGGCAGAGAAGGAGGCAAGGGCGGAGGAGGCGAGGGAGGAGGAGACGAGGGCGAAGAAGGAGGCAAGGGCGGAGGAGGCGAGGGCAGAGGAGGAGGAGAGGGAGGAGAAGGAGAGGGAGGAGGAGGTGAGGGAGGAGGAGACGAGGGCGGAGAAGGAGGCAAGGGTGGAGGAGGTGAGGGTGGAGGAGGCGAGGGAGGAGGAGGTGAGGGTGGAGGAGGTGAGGGAGGAAGAGGTGAGGGTGGAGGAGGGGAGGGTGGTTCCTGTGGAAACTGAGACTGTGAACCACAGGAAACTGAGACTCTGAACCACACGAAACTGAGACTCTGAACCACAGGAAACTGAGACTCTGAACCACAGGAAACTGAGACTCTGAACCACAGGAAACTGAGACTCTGAACCACAGGAAACTGAGACTCTGAACCACAGAAAACTGAGACTGTGAACCACAGGAAACTGAGACTGTGAACCACAGGAAACAGACTCTGAACCACAGGAAACTGAGACTGTGAACCACAGGAAACTGAGACTCTGAACCACAGGAAACTGAGACTCTGAACCACAGGAAACTGAGACTGTGAACCACAGGAAACAGACTCTGAACCACAGGAAACTGAGACTGTGAACCACAGGAAACTGAGACTGTGAACCACAGGAAACTGAGACTCTGAACCACAGGAAACTGAGACTCTGTACCACAGGAAACTGAGACTGTGAACCACAGGAAACAGACTCTGAACCACAGGAAACTGAGACTGTGAACCACAGGAAACTGAGACTCTGAACCACAGGAAACTGAGACTCTGAACCACAGGAAACTGAGACTGTGAACCACAGGAAACAGACTCTGAACCACAGGAAACTGAGACTGTGAACCACAGGAAACTGAGACTGTGAACCACAGGAAACTGAGACTCTGAACCACAGGAAACTGAGACTCTGAACCACAGGAAACTGAGACTGTGAACCACAGGAAACTGAGACTGTGAACCACAGGAAACTGAGACTCTGAACCACAGGAAACTGAGACTCTGAACCACAGGAAACTGAGACTGTGAACCACAGGAAACTGAGACTCTGAACCACAGGAAACTGAGACTCTGAACCACAGGAAACTGAGACTCTGTACCACAGGAAACTGAGACTGTGAACCACAGGAAACTGAGACTCTGAACCACAGGAAACTGAGACTGTGAACCACAGGAAACTGAGACTGTGAACCACAGGAAACTGAGACTGTGAACCACAGGAAACTGAGACTCTGAACCACAGGAAACTGAGACTCTGTACCACAGGAAACTGAGACTCTGAACCACAGGAAACTGAGACTGTGAACCACAGGAAACTGAGACTCTGAACCACAGGAAACTGAGACTGTGAACCACAGGAAACTGAGACTGTGAACCACAGGAAACTGAGACTCTGAACCACAGGAAACTGAGACTGTGAACCACAGGAAACTGAGACTGTGAACCACAGGAAACTGAGACTCTGAACCACAGGAAACTGAGACTCTGAACCACAGGAAACTGAGACTCTGAACCACAGGAAACTGAGACTGTGAACCACAGGAAACTGAGACTCTGAACCACAGGAAACTGAGACTCTGAACCACAGGAAACTGAGACTCTGTACCACAGGAAACTGAGACTCTGAACCACAGGAAACTGAGACTGTGAACCACAGGAAACTGAGACTGTGAACCACAGGAAACTGAGACTGTGAACCACAGGAAACTGAGACTCTGAACCACAGGAAACTGAGACTCTGAACCACAGGAAACTGAGACTGTGAACCACAGGAAACTGAGACTCTGTACCACAGGAAACTGAGACTCTGAACCACAGGAAACTGAGACTCTGAACCACAGGAAACTGAGACTGTGAACCACAGGAAACTGAGACTGTGAACCACAGGAAACTGAGACTCTGAACCACAGGAAACTGAGACTCTGAACCACAGGAAACTGAGACTGTGAACCACAGGAAACTGAGACTCTGAACCACAGGAAACTGAGACTGTGAACCACAGGAAACTGAGACTGTGAACCACAGGAAACTGAGACTCTGAACCACAGGAAACTGAGACTCTGAACCACAGGAAACTGAGACTGTGAACCACAGGAAACTGAGACTCTGAACCACAGGAAACTGAGACTCTGAACCACAGGAAACTGAGACTGTGAACCACAGGAAACTGAGACTGTGAACCACAGGAAACTGAGACTGTGAACCACAGGAAACTGAGACTGTGAACCACAGGAAACTGAGACTGTGAACCACAGGAAACTGAGAATCTGTACCACAGGAAACTGAGACTCTGAACCACAGGAAACTGAGACTGTGAACCACAGGAAACTGAGACTGTGAACCACAGGAAACTGAGACTGTGAACCACAGGAAACTGAGACTCTGAACCACAGGAAACTGAGACTGTGAACCACAGGAAACTGAGACTCTGAACCACAGGAAACTGAGACTCTGAACCACAGGAAACTGAGACTCTGAACCACAGGAAACTGAGACTCTGAACCACAGGAAACTGAGACTCTGAACCACAGGAAACTGAGACTCTGAACCACAGGAAACTGAGACTCTGAACCACAGGAAACTGAGACTGTGAACCACAGGAAACTGAGACTCTGAACCACAGGAAACTGAGACTCTGAACCACAGGAAACTGAGACTGTGAACCACAGGAAACTGAGACTGTGAACCACAGGAAACTGAGACTCTGAACCACAGGAAACTGAGACTGTGAACCACAGGAAACTGAGACTGTGAACCACAGGAAACTGAGACTGTGAACCACAGGAAACTGAGACTGTGAACCACAGGAAACTGAGACTGTGAACCACAGGAAACTGAGACTGTGAACCACAGGAAACTGAGACTCTGAACCACAGGAAACTGAGACTCTGAACCACAGGAAACTGAGACTGTGAACCACAGGAAACTGAGACTGTGAACCACAGGAAACTGAGACTGTGAACCACAGGAAACTGAGACTGTGAACCACAGGAAACTGAGACTGTGAACCACAGGAAACTGAGACTCTGAACCACAGGAAACTGAGACTGTGAACCACAGGAAACTGAGACTCTGAACCACAGGAAACTGAGACTGTGAACCACAGGAAACTGAGACTGTGAACCACAGGAAACTGAGACTGTGAACCACAGGAAACTGAGACTGTGAACCACAGGAAACTGAGACTCTGAACCACAGGAAACTGAGACTCTGAACCACAGGAAACTGAGACTCTGAACCACAGGAAACTGAGACTCTGAACCACAGGAAACTGAGACTCTGAACCACAGGAAACTGAGACTCTGAACCACAGGAACCTGAGACTCTGAACCACAGGAAACTGAGACTCTGAACCACAGGAAACTGAGACTCTGAACCACAGGAAACTGAGACTCTGAACCACAGGAAACTGAGACTCTGAACCACAGGAAACTGAGACTCTGAACCACAGAAAACTGAGACTCTGAACCACAGGAAACTGAGACTGTGAACCACAGGAAACTGAGACTGTGAACCACAGGAAACTGAGACTCTGAACCACAGGAAACTGAGACTCTGAACCACAGGAAACTGAGATTCTGAACCACAGGAAACTGAGACTGTGAACCACAGGAAACTGAGACTCTGAACCACAGGAAACTGAGACTGTGAACCACAGGAAACTGAGACTGTGAACCACAGGAAACTGAGACTCTGAACCACAGGAAACTGAGACTCTGAACCACAGGAAACTGAGACTCTGAACCACAGGAAACTGAGACTGTGAACCACAGGAAACTGAGACTCTGAACCACAGGAAACTGAGACTCTGAACCACAGGAAACTGAGACTCTGAACCACAGGAAACTGAGACTTTGAACCACAGGAACCTGAGACTGTGAACCACAGGAAACTGAGACTCTGAACCACAGGAAACTGAGACTCTGAACCACAGGAAACTGAGACTCTGAACCACAGGAAACTGAGACTCTGAACCACAGGAAACTGAGACTGTGAACCACAGGAAACTGAGACTCTGTACCACAGGAAACTGAGACTCTGAACCACAGGAAACTGAGACTCTGAACCACAGGAAACTGAGACTCTGAACCACAGGAAACTGAGACTGTGAACCACAGGAAACTGAGACTCTGAACCACAGGAAACTGAGACTCTGAACCACAGGAAACTGAGACTGTGAACCACAGGAAACTGAGACTCTGAACCACAGGAAACTGAGACTCTGAACCACAGGAAACTGAGACTCTGAACCACAGGAAACTGAGACTCTGAACCACAGGAAACTGAGACTCTGAACCACAGGAAACTGAGACTGTGACGGTTTCACATTTCTGTCTGAACTAAAGTGAAGTGACTTTATTTCTGCAGTTTGGGTTCAAACCATATTTGTAATAAATGTGAATAAGATAAGACAAGAGTGTTGTGTGTAACTCTGTTGTGTGTGTTGTGTGTAACTCTGTTGTGTGTGTGTTCCAGTGTGTCTGGAGTGTGTGTTGTGTGTGTTGTGTGTAACTCTGTTGTGTGTGTTGTGTGTAACTCTGTTGTGTGTGTGTTCCAGTGTGTCTGGAGGGTGTGTTGTGTGTAACTCTGTTGTGTGTGTGTTCCAGTGTGTCTGGAGTGTGTGTTGTGTGTAACTCTGTTGTGTGTGTGTTGTGTGTAACTCTGTTGTGTGTGTGTTCCAGTGTGTCTGGAGTGTGTGTTGTGTGTAACTCTGTTGTGTGTGTTGTGTGTAACTCTGTTGTGTGTGTGTTCCAGTGTGTCTGGAGTGTGTGTTGTGTGTAACTCTGTTGTGTGTGTGTTCCAGTGTGTCTGGAGTGTGTGTTGTGTGTAACTCTGTTGTGTGTGTGTTGTGTGTAACTCTGTTGTGTGTGTGTTCCAGTGTGTCTGGAGTGTGTGTTGTGTGTAACTCTGTTGTGTGTGTTGTGTGTAACTCTGTTGTGTGTGTGTTCCAGTGTGTCTGGAGGGTGTGTTGTGTGTGTTGTGTGTAACTCTGTTGTGTGTGTGTTGTGTGTAACTCTGTTGTGTGTGTGTTCCAGTGTGTCTGGAGGGTGTGTTGTGTGTGTTGTGTGTAACTCTGTTGTGTGTGTGTTGTGTGTAACTCTGTTGTGTGTGTGTTCCAGTGTGTCTGGAGGGTGTGTTGTGTGTGTTGTGTGTAACTCTGTTGTGTGTGTTGTGTGTAACTCTGTTGTGTGTGTTGTGTGTAACTCTGTTGTGTGTGTTGTGTGTAACTCTGTTGTGTGTGTTGTGTGTAACTCTGTTGTGTGTGTTGTGTGTAACTCTGTTGTGTGTGTGTTCCAGTGTGTCTGGAGTGTGTGTTGTGTGTTGTGTGTAACTCTGTTGTGTGTGTGTTCCAGTGTGTCTGGAGTGTGTGTTGTGTGTAACTCTGTTGTGTGTGTGTTCCAGTGTGTCTGGAGTGTGTGTTGTGTGTAACTCTGTTGTGTGTGTGTTGTGTGTAACTCTGTTGTGTGTGTGTTCCAGTGTGTCTGGAGGGTGTGTTGTGTGTAACTCTGTTGTGTGTGTGTGTTGTGTGTAACTCTGTTGTGTGTGTGTTCCAGTGTGTCTGGAGGGTGTGTTGTGTGTGTTGTGTGTAACTCTGTTGTGTGTGTGTTGTGTGTGTTGTGTGTAACTCTGTTGTGTGTGTGTTCCAGTGTGTCTGGAGTGTGTGTTGTGTGTGTTGTGTGTAACTCTGTTGTGTGTGTGTTGTGTGTAACTCTGTTGTGTGTGTGTTCCAGTGTGTCTGGAGGGTGTGTTGTGTGTGTTGTGTGTAACTCTGTTGTGTGTGTGTTGTGTGTAACTCTGTTGTGTGTGTGTTCCAGTGTGTCTGGAGGGTGTGTTGTGTGTGTTGTGTGTAACTCTGTTGTGTGTGTTGTGTGTAACTCTGTTGTGTGTGTTGTGTGTAACTCTGTTGTGTGTGTTGTGTGTAACTCTGTTGTGTGTGTGTTCCAGTGTGTCTGGAGTGTGTGTTGTGTGTAACTCTGTTGTGTGTGTGTTCCAGTGTGTCTGGAGGGTGTGTTGTGTGTGTTGTGTGTAACTCTGTTGTGTGTGTGTTGTGTGTGTTGTGTGTAACTCTGTTGTGTGTGTGTTCCAGTGTGTCTGGAGTGTGTGTTGTGTGTGTTGTGTGTAACTCTGTTGTGTGTGTGTTGTGTGTAACTCTGTTGTGTGTGTGTTCCAGTGTGTCTGGAGGGTGTGTTGTGTGTGTTGTGTGTAACTCTGTTGTGTGTGTGTTGTGTGTAACTCTGTTGTGTCTGTGTTCCAGTGTGTCTGGAGGGTGTGTTGTGTGTAACTCTGTTGTGTGTGTGTTGTGTGTGTTGTGTGTAACTCAGGAAACTGAGACTGTGAACCACAGGAAACTGAGACTCTGAACCACAGGAAACTGAGACTGTGAACCACAGGAAACTGAGACTGTGAACCACAGGAAACTGAGACTCTGAACCACAGGAAACTGAGACTCTGAACCACAGGAAACTGAGACTCTGAACCACAGGAAACTGAGACTGTGAACCACAGGAAACTGAGACTCTGAACCACAGGAAACTGAGACTCTGAACCACAGGAAACTGAGACTCTGAACCACAGGAAACTGAGACTTTGAACCACAGGAACCTGAGACTGTGAACCACAGGAAACTGAGACTCTGAACCACAGGAAACTGAGACTCTGAACCACAGGAAACTGAGACTCTGAACCACAGGAAACTGAGACTCTGAACCACAGGAAACTGAGACTGTGAACCACAGGAAACTGAGACTCTGTACCACAGGAAACTGAGACTCTGAACCACAGGAAACTGAGACTCTGAACCACAGGAAACTGAGACTCTGAACCACAGGAAACTGAGACTGTGAACCACAGGAAACTGAGACTCTGAACCACAGGAAACTGAGACTCTGAACCACAGGAAACTGAGACTGTGAACCACAGGAAACTGAGACTCTGAACCACAGGAAACTGAGACTCTGAACCACAGGAAACTGAGACTCTGAACCACAGGAAACTGAGACTCTGAACCACAGGAAACTGAGACTCTGAACCACAGGAAACTGAGACTGTGACGGTTTCACATTTCTGTCTGAACTAAAGTGAAGTGACTTTATTTCTGCAGTTTGGGTTCAAACCATATTTGTAATAAATGTGAATAAGATAAGACAAGAGTGTTGTGTGTAACTCTGTTGTGTGTGTTGTGTGTAACTCTGTTGTGTGTGTGTTCCAGTGTGTCTGGAGTGTGTGTTGTGTGTGTTGTGTGTAACTCTGTTGTGTGTGTTGTGTGTAACTCTGTTGTGTGTGTGTTCCAGTGTGTCTGGAGGGTGTGTTGTGTGTAACTCTGTTGTGTGTGTGTTCCAGTGTGTCTGGAGTGTGTGTTGTGTGTAACTCTGTTGTGTGTGTGTTGTGTGTAACTCTGTTGTGTGTGTGTTCCAGTGTGTCTGGAGTGTGTGTTGTGTGTAACTCTGTTGTGTGTGTTGTGTGTCACTCTGTTGTGTGTGTGTTCCAGTGTGTCTGGAGTGTGTGTTGTGTGTAACTCTGTTGTGTGTGTGTTCCAGTGTGTCTGGAGTGTGTGTTGTGTGTAACTCTGTTGTGTGTGTGTTGTGTGTAACTCTGTTGTGTGTGTGTTCCAGTGTGTCTGGAGTGTGTGTTGTGTGTAACTCTGTTGTGTGTGTTGTGTGTAACTCTGTTGTGTGTGTGTTCCAGTGTGTCTGGAGGGTGTGTTGTGTGTGTTGTGTGTAACTCTGTTGTGTGTGTGTTGTGTGTAACTCTGTTGTGTGTGTGTTCCAGTGTGTCTGGAGGGTGTGTTGTGTGTGTTGTGTGTAACTCTGTTGTGTGTGTGTTGTGTGTGTTGTGTGTAACTCTGTTGTGTGTGTGTTCCAGTGTGTCTGGAGTGTGTGTTGTGTGTGTTGTGTGTAACTCTGTTGTGTGTGTGTTGTGTGTAACTCTGTTGTGTGTGTGTTCCAGTGTGTCTGGAGGGTGTGTTGTGTGTGTTGTGTGTAACTCTGTTGTGTGTGTGTTGTGTGTAACTCTGTTGTGTGTGTGTTCCAGTGTGTCTGGAGGGTGTGTTGTGTGTGTTGTGTGTAACTCTGTTGTGTGTGTGTTGTGTGTAACTCTGTTGTGTGTGTGTTCCAGTGTGTCTGGAGGGTGTGTTGTGTGTGTTGTGTGTAACTCTGTTGTGTGTGTGTTGTGTGTAACTCTGTTGTGTGTGTTGTGTGTAACTCTGTTGTGTGTGTTGTGTGTAACTCTGTTGTGTGTGTTGTGTGTAACTCTGTTGTGTGTGTTGTGTGTAACTCTGTTGTGTGTGTGTTCCAGTGTGTCTGGAGTGTGTGTTGTGTGTTGTGTGTAACTCTGTTGTGTGTGTGTTCCAGTGTGTCTGGAGTGTGTGTTGTGTGTAACTCTGTTGTGTGTGTGTTCCAGTGTGTCTGGAGTGTGTGTTGTGTGTAACTCTGTTGTGTGTGTGTTGTGTGTAACTCTGTTGTGTGTGTGTTCCAGTGTGTCTGGAGTGTGTGTTGTGTGTAACTCTGTTGTGTGTGTGTTGTGTGTAACTCTGTTGTGTGTGTGTTTCAGTGTGTCTGGAGGGTGTGTTGTGTGTAACTCTGTTGTGTGTGTGTTGTGTGTGTTGTGTGTAACTCTGTTGTGTGTGTGTTTCAGTGTGTCTGGAGGGTGTGTTGTGTGTGTTGTGTGTAACTCTGTTGTGTGTGTGTTGTGTGTGTTGTGTGTAACTCTGTTGTGTGTGTGTTCCAGTGTGTCTGGAGTGTGTGTTGTGTGTGTTGTGTGTAACTCTGTTGTGTGTGTGTTGTGTGTAACTCTGTTGTGTGTGTGTTCCAGTGTGTCTGGAGGGTGTGTTGTGTGTGTTGTGTGTAACTCTGTTGTGTGTGTGTTGTGTGTAACTCTGTTGTGTGTGTGTTCCAGTGTGTCTGGAGGGTGTGTTGTGTGTGTTGTGTGTAACTCTGTTGTGTGTGTTGTGTGTAACTCTGTTGTGTGTGTTGTGTGTAACTCTGTTGTGTGTGTTGTGTGTAACTCTGTTGTGTGTGTGTTCCAGTGTGTCTGGAGTGTGTGTTGTGTGTAACTCTGTTGTGTGTGTGTTCCAGTGTGTCTGGAGGGTGTGTTGTGTGTGTTGTGTGTAACTCTGTTGTGTGTGTGTTGTGTGTGTTGTGTGTAACTCTGTTGTGTGTGTGTTCCAGTGTGTCTGGAGTGTGTGTTGTGTGTGTTGTGTGTAACTCTGTTGTGTGTGTGTTGTGTGTAACTCTGTTGTGTGTGTGTTCCAGTGTGTCTGGAGGGTGTGTTGTGTGTGTTGTGTGTAACTCTGTTGTGTGTGTGTTGTGTGTAACTCTGTTGTGTCTGTGTTCCAGTGTGTCTGGAGGGTGTGTTGTGTGTAACTCTGTTGTGTGTGTGTTGTGTGTGTTGTGTGTAACTCTGTTGTGTGTGTGTTCCAGTGTGTCTGGAGTGTGTGTTGTGTGTAACTCTGTTGTGTGTGTGTTGTGTGTAACTCTGTTGTGTGTGTGTTTCAGTGTGTCTGGAGTGTGTGTTGTGTGTAACTCTGTTGTGTGTGTGTTGTGTGTGTTGTGTGTAACTCTGTTGTGTGTGTGTTTCAGTGTGTCTGGAGGGTGTGTTGTGTGTAACTCTGTTGTGTGTGTGTTGTGTGTGTTGTGTGTAACTCTGTTGTGTGTGTGTTGTGTGTGTTGTGTGTAACTCTGTTGTGTGTGTGTTGTGTGTAACTCTGTTGTGTGTGTGTTTCAGTGTGTCTGGAGTGTGTGTTGTGTGTAACTCTGTTGTGTGTGTGTTGTGTGTAACTCTGTTGTGTGTGTGTTCCAGTGTGTCTGGAGGGTGTGTTGTGTGTGTTGTGTGTAACTCTGTTGTGTGTGTGTTGTGTGTGTTGTGTGTAACTCTGTTGTGTGTGTGTTGTGTGTAACTCTGTTGTGTGTGTGTTGTGTGTGTTGTGTGTAACTCTGTTGTGTGTGTGTTTCAGTGTGTCTGGAGGGGCAGGGCCCAGACTGTCGTCTTTCTCAGTCCAGAGACGACGACTTCGACTGGGATCAAGGAGAAAACAGGAGCCCCCCAGGCCCCTGGGTCCCCTCAGGTACCACACACACTATACACACACACACTATACACACACACACTATACACACACACACTATACACACACACACACTATACACACACACACACTATACACACACACTATACACACACACACTATACACACACACACTATACACACACACACTATACACACACACACACTATACACACACACACACTATACACACACACTATACACACACACACTATACACACACACACTATACACACACACACTATACACACACACACTATACACACACACACTATACACACACACACTATACACACACACACTATACACACACACACTATACACACACACACACTATACACACACACACTATACACACACACACTATACACACACACTATACACACACACTATACACACACACACACTATACACACACACTATACACACACACACACACACTATACACACACACACTATACACACACACACACTATACACACACACACTATACACACACACTATACACACACACACACTATACACACACACACTATACACACACACTATACACACACACACTATACACACACACTATACACACACACACTATACACACACACTATACACACACACACTATACACACACACTATACACACACACACACACACTATACACACACACTATACACACACACTATACACACACACTATACACACACACACACACACTATACACACACACATTATACACACACACACTATACACACACACTATACACACACACTATACACACACACACATTATACACACACACACTATACACACACACTATACACACACACTATACACACACACACTATACACACACACACTATACACACACACACTATACACACACACATTATATACACACACTATACACACACTATACACACACACTATACACACACACTATACACACACACATACACACACACATTATATACACACACACTATACACACACATTATACACACACACATTATATACACACACACTATACACACACACATTATACACAGACATTATACACACACATATTATATACACATTATACACACACACTATACACACACACATTATACACACACACACACTATACACACACACTATACACACACACTATACACACACACTATACACACACACATTATACACACACACATTATATACACACACACTATACACACACACATTATACACACACACATTATATACACACACACTATACACACACACACTATACACACACACACTATACACACACACACACTATACACACACACACTATACACACACACACTATACACACACACTATACACACACACTATACACACACACACTATACACACACACACACTATACACACACACACACACACACTATACACACACACACTATACACACACACACACACACACACACACACTATACACACACACACTATACACACACACACTATACACACACACTATACACACACACACTATACACACACACTATACACACACACTATACACACACACACTATACACACACACTATACACACACACACTATACACACACACTATACACACACACACACTATACACACACACACATTATATACACACACACTATACACACACTATACACACACACTATACACACACACTATACACACACACACACACACACTATACACACACACATTATACACACACACACTATACACACACACTATACACACACACTATACACACACACACATTATACACACACACACTATACACACACACTATACACACACACTATACACACACACACTATACACACACACATTATATACACACACTATACACACACTATACACACACTATACACACACACTATACACACACACATTATACACACACACATTATATACACACACACTATACACACACATTATACACACACACATTATATACACACACACTATACACACACACATTATACACAGACATTATACACACACATATTATATACACATTATACACACACACTATACACACACACATTATACACACACACACACTATACACACACACTATACACACACACTATACACACACACTATACACACACACATTATACACACACACATTATATACACACACACTATACACACACACATTATACACACACACATTATATACACACACACTATACACACACACTATACACACACACATTATACACACACATTATACACACACATATTATATACACATTATACACACACACTATACACACACACATTATACACACACACACATTATATACACACACTATACACACACTATACACACACACACACTATACACACACACTATACACACACACACACTATACACACACACTATACACACACACATTATACACACACACACATTATACACACACACACATTATACACACACACTATACACACACACACTACACACACACACATTATATACACACACTATACACACACACACACTATACACACACACACACTATACACACACACACTATACACACACACTATACACACACACTATACACACACATTATACACACACACACTATACACACACACTATACACACACACTATACACTATACACACACACATTATACACACACATTATATACACACTATACACACACATTATACACACACACATTATATACACACACACATTATACACACACATTATATACACACACTATACACACACACACTATACACACACACTATACACACACACACTATACACACACACACTATACACACACACTATACACACACACACACTATACACACACACATTATATACACACACTATACACACACACATTATACACACACACACTATACACACACACATTATATACACACACAATATACACACACACACTATACACACACACACTATACACACACACTATACACACACACTATACACACACACATTATACACACACTATACACAAACACACTATACACACACACATTATATACACACACTATACACACACACACTATACACACACACTATACACACACACACTATACACACACACTATACACACACACACTATACACACACACTATACACACACACTATACACACACACACTATACACACACACACTATACACACACACTATACACACACACACTATACACACACACTATACACACACACACTATACACACACAAACAAACAATTAGTAATAAATGTTTAATCACAAATCATCAAAATTAATATTCATGAATAATATTGAAAAATGTTGATATTTGTCATGAATGAAATAAAAGTTTTATATTCATGAATGTTACACGTCCCCAGAACGTCCACACATCCCAAACTCTCACTGCAGAGAGACGTCCAAACGGGGACGACTTTTAGTCCAGACCCGGACTTGGACCAAACAACCTGCACGAAGAAACTAGTGGGATATGAAGTCCTGGTTCAGTCCTGGTTCAGTCCTGGTTCAGTTCTGGTTCAGTCCTGGTTCAGTTCTGGTTCAGTCCTGGTTCAGTCCTGGTTCAGTCCTGGTTCAGTCCTGGTCGGGCTGCGTCCTGTTTACGGCCTTGTGTCTCCTTGTCTCCTGGCTTCATGCCTTATTTCCTTTGCTCGTTTCCTCGTGTCCTATAACTCGTGCAAAGCGCCGCTCGTGTCCTCGCCGCCCGTCTCGCGCCTGATTGGCTGCTTGATTTAGTGACGCCGCGTTCTCATTCGTCAGCGGCTTCTTTTAAACGGGGCCATAACTCAGAGCACAAAGCGGCGTCCAATCAAAGAGCGCTAATTAAAGCCATCACTTACAGCACTACACTTCCCAGCATGCACCTGTCACCACCGCTAATGGAGCC
>CM060674.1:33770519-33780519 GCA_030686955.1 Odontamblyopus rebecca
AGGTGAACACAGGTGAACGCAGGTGTACGCAGGTGTACGCAGGTGTACGCAGGTGTACGCAGGTGAACGCAGGTGTACGCAGGTGTACACAGGTGTACACAGGTGTACACAGGTGAACACAGGTGTACACAGGTGAACACAGGTGAACACAGGTGTACACAGGTGAACACAGGTGTACACAGGTGAACACAGGTGAACACAGGTGTACACAGGTGTACACAGGTGTACACAGGTGAACACAGGTGTACACAGGTAAACACAGGTGAACACAGGTGAACACAGGTGAACACAGGTGTACACAGGTGAACACAGGTGTACACAGGTGAACACAGGTAAACACAGGTAAACACAGGTGTACACAGGTGAACACAGGTGTACACAGGTGAACACAGGTGAACACAGGTGAACACAGGTAAACACAGGTGAACACAGGAGTACACAGGAGTACACAGGTGTACACAGGTGTACACAGGTGTACACAGGTGAACAGGTGAACAGGTGTACACAGGTGTACACAGGTGTACACAGGTGAACACAGGTGAACACAGGTGAACACAGGTGTACACAGGTGTACACAGGTGAACACAAGTGTACACAGGTGAACACAGGTGAACACAGGTGAACACAGGTGAACACAGGTGTACACAGGTGTACACAGGTGAACACAGGTGAACACAAGTGTACACAGGTGAACACAGGTGAACACAGGTGAACACAAGTGTACACAGGTGAACACAGGTGAACACAGGTGTACAGGTGAACAGGTGAACACAGGTGAACACAGGTGTACACAGGTGAACAGGTGAACGCAGGTGAACACAGGTGAACACAGGTGAACACAGGTGAACACAGGTGTACACAGGTGAACACAGGTGAACACAGGTGAACACAGGTGAACACAGGTGAACACAGGTGTACACAGGTGTACACAGGTGAACACAGGTGTACACAGGTGTACACAGGTGAACACAGGTGTACACAGGTGAACACAGGTGTACACAGGTGTACACAGGTGAACACAGGTGAACACAGGTGAACACAGGTGTACACAGGTGTACACAGGTGTACACAGGTGAACACAGGTGTACACAGGTGAACACAGGTGAACACAGGTGTACACAGGTGAACACAGGTGTACACAGGTGAACACAGGTGAACACAGGTGAACACAGGTGTACACAGGTGTACACAGGTGTACACAGGTGAACACAGGTGTACACAGGTGTACACAGGTGAACACAGGTGTACACAGGTGAACACAGGTGTACACAGGTGTACACAGGTGAACACAGGTGAACACAGGTGTACACAGGTGTACACAGGTGTACACAGGTGAACACAGGTGTACACAGGTGAACACAGGTGTACACAGGTAAACACAGGTGAACACAGGTGTACACAGGTGGACACAGGTGTACACAGGTGAACACAGGTGTACACAGGTGTACACAGGTGAACACAGGTGAACACAGGTGAACACAGGTGAACACAGGTGAACACAGGTGTAGAGTCTGTAGGTTTACATGATGGTTCCGTGATTTCTGAGTTTTTCGTTCTGTTTTGTCGGCCTGTTTTAAACGAGTTCAGGTGTGAGCTCACATGGATCTGTGAGCGCTGGAATGGAGTGTACAGAGCAGAGTCTGAGGGAAAACACGGACCGGACTCTTATGGGGACAGTCTTTGTAACTCTTGGCCGACGGGTGATTAGCGCCGCATCGTTTGATTGACAGGGTGGGGGCGCTGTGGGCGAGGCAGGCACGGGAAACACTACAGTACTACTACTAACATACGTGCGTACTCTGTGTACTCTGTGTACTTTCTCAGAGAACTCCAGTCCTGTGGGGATCCAAGTGTTTAACTTGTCTGGACCGTCCTTCCACTCCTGGAAACCCCTGGAGCTCGCAGTGTCCACCTTCTGGCCCAACTACTACCAGGTACCTGCATATGTACATGTACTACTACTATTACAGTGCTACTACTGCAGTGCTACTATTACAGTACTACTACTGCAGTACTACTACTACTACAATACTACTACTTCCACTACTAGAACTGCTATTATTTGTTATTGATGATTCACAGTAACAGTAACCTGGTTTAGTCCTGATTTAGTCCTGGTTTAGTCCTGGTTTAGTCCTGGTTTAGTCCTGGTTTAGTCCTGGTTTAGTCCTGGTTTAGTCCTGGTTTAGTCCTCTTTTAGTCCTGGCTTGTTTGAGTTTCGACATGTTACATAAAAAGTAAAATTCTGGCAGATTTGAGTCTAAACTTTTCTGGGACAAAGGTTTCAAACAGGAAACTGAATAAGAATGACAGGAAGTGGAACTGGGGCAGAGGGAGGGACTTCCTGTCTGACCCCAGAATCACGCAGCATTTGGGTCGTGTTTTTGTCCTTAGTGCTCACAACCCCCACCCTGTGTGTGTGTGTGACCAAGACTAAAGCAGGACTAAAGCAGGACTAAAGCAGGACTAAAGCAGGACTGAACCAGGTCTAAACCATGACTAAACCAGGACTGAACCAGGTCTTGGCATGTGCCTGTGGGCAGCTGTGTCTCTGTGGGTGGAGCTTTTAAGCCGTGAGGGACTCGGTCTGATGCATCTCCACAGGAAACACTTCAATCGAAACGTAATCTATAAAAACCAGGTCTAACCCAGGACTGAACCAGGACTGAACCAGGACTAATGTAGCAGCTGCGTCACAGAAAAGTGCACTAAATGGACAGTTAGAGCAATGCACAAATGATGTAATATATAACACTGTAATGGGCGAGTGACCAGAAGACTAGAATTCGGCTCAAGGAGGGAGTGGCAGGAGACTGAAGTGAATTTGGTTTGGCACCGTATATTGTGGAAATAATTACAGTGATGAACATATAACATTAACCCAACAGTGTAAACAAACAGGCCATTCAAATATACACATAAGCGCTTCAAAGTTCAAGATTAGGAAAAGTTCAGAGGAACAATACAACACTGCATAATTATTAATGTATTGACATATCAAGAGTTCAGCAATATATAATTGCACCACAGAAAAAACAGAAGACCCAACCCGCCCACAGTTCATCAGAATCCAGAGGAAGGTAAGTGCACTGGGAGATGTGTGAGGTGAATTGTTGAACAGTTCAGTGGGTGTTGGTGTGAGCGTAAGTGGGGTGAGAGTTTTAACTGGGCTCCTAAGCGCCCCCTACCGGCCCGGCAGAAGGATGTGGCTCTTCGACTCTCTGTGACTCTGTAGGTTCAGGCTCCTGGGTTTAAACTCGCCATCCTGGACCTGGCCTGGATAACAGGACCAAAGTCTGAATATATCAAATGTTAACATTACCCCATGACAGGGAAGCTAATGTCACATCTCATCATTTTCAGTGTGCACACAGTTCATAAAATATAGCACTAATTGCACTATACTTAAATTCAATACAACAATACATACAACAATAGAAAATATCACAATATAAACCAATATTCACAATTCATAAAGTGCTAAAATATTAGCTGTGCTAGATTGTTAGCTATGCTAGTTTGCTTATGCGTTGTCATCAAAATACATTTCAAGTCAAAAGTGCTAAGCATTCACTGAGAAACACCAGTTAGCAAAAAGCACTTAAAAAGGAATAAAACAATTAATGACACAAATGTAGTTCCATAGAAAACATGCACATTTGGCTCTTACTCTGAGTTAATATCGTTTAGTTTTGACTGAAACAGGCAGTTTGTTGTAAAGGTGCTAACCGCGACCATGTTAATGAATGGCGGCGGCTAAGCTACATTAGCATAACAATGAACTGACTCACCTAATTCCGCCAATAACACGTGCTACGTCATCACGTTCTGCTTCTGGACCGATAGAGGCTCCAACAACACATGCGCTACAATCATAGAAATATAATAAAATCTGGACGATGAATCCAAGATGGCGCCCTGTTGTTTTCAATGGCCTGAGCTCATTGGCGCATGACCGCAAAAAAGATTTTCATTTCCGCATTTACTTCCTTGTTTGCAGCCCAACGTCTGACGTCGGGCTGCCCAAGACTGTTGGGCTGTGACGTCAGAAACGCCGTACTGACCAATCAGAGCGCGAGCTGCTAGAACGGCGCTAGCGCGGGCTCAGAGCAGGGCTGGGCTAACTCTTACAAAGTTGATTTTTAGGCGTTTTGACGATTAAAAAAAATTAAAGTTAGTATTGTAAAAATACAGAAGAATCCCTACAAAATCCGACCTTTATGAAAGCTGTGGATGCCCTGTCAGCCGAACACGGGCAGTTTGATTTCTCATAAAATGCATTGTTCTTCTATGGGAGTTTTTCTCGGGCTGCAGCTCCAGTACTTCGCTCGGCCACACGTCAGTCTGGGGTCACAGATAGAGGGGGCGGGGCTTATCCAGCTCTTATTATACATTTATACATCAGTGGCTACAATAAACATCCAGCGGAATCAAACAGTCAAATGACGAAAATAGTTGAAAGCGGACCTGATGCCGTGACGTCACAAAATGAAGGACCGTGATTGGCCGATCGCCCCACGTGACTAAATGACGTCCCCGACGCGGGAAACAAGGTGACCAGCAGGGCAAAAAACACAAAGGGCAAGGCAGGCAAAACAAAGCCAGTATTTTCCACCTGGGTTACACCAAACCAGGACTGAACCAGGACTGAACCAGGACTGAACCAGGACTGAACCAGGACTAAACCAGGACTGAACCAGGACTAAACCAGGACTGAACCAGGACTAAACCAGGACTAAACCAGGACTAAACCAGGACTGAACCAGGACTAAACCAGGACTAAACCAGGACTAAACCAGGACTAAACCAGGACTGAACCAGGACTAAACCAGGACTGAACCAGGACTAAACCAGGACTAAACCAGGACTAAACCAGGACTGAAAAAGCAAAAAGTTCTTCATAAAATGTGACTAAACTTAGTTGAGTCCATATATGTTTTACTGTGAGCGCGCGTGTGAGTGTATGTGTGCATGTGAGTGTGTGAGCGTGCATGTGAGCGTGAGTGTGCATGTGAGTGTATGTGTGCATGTGAGTGTGTGAGCGTGCATGTGAGCGTGAGTGTGCATGTGTGAGCGTGCATGTGAGTGTATGTGTGCATGTGAGTGTATGTGTGCATGTGAGTGTGTGAGCGTGCATGTGAGCGTGAGTGTGCATGTGTGAGCGTGCATGTGAGTGTATGTGTGCATGTGAGTGTGTGAGCGTGCATGTGAGTGTGCATGTGAGGGTGAGCGTGCATGTGAGTGTGCGTGAGTGTGTGAGCATGCATGTGAGTGTGTGAGCGTGCATGTGAGTGTGTGAGCGTGCATGTGAGTGTGTGAGTGAGTGTGCATGTGAGTGTGAGCGTGCATGTGAGTGTGCATGTGAGTATGAGCGTGCATGTGAGCGTGCATGTGAGTGTGTGAGCGTGCATGTGAGCGTGCATGTGAGTGTGGGAGCGTGCATGTGAGTGTGCATGTGAGTGTGTGAGCGTGCATGTGAGTGTGCGTGTGTGAGCGTGCATGTGAGCGTGCATGTGAGTGTGGGAGCGTGCATGTGAGTGTGCATGTGAGTGTGTGAGCGTGCATGTGAGTGTGCATGTGAGTGTGCGTGTGTGAGCGTGCATGTGAGTGTGCAAGTGTGCATGTGAGTGTGCATGTGAGTGTGAGAGTATTGGTTGCCATGGCGACCCTAACGAGCCTCACCTGTGCAGTATTATGGGATGTGTGTAATTATGGAGGTTTGTGATTGGCTTTTGTTTCAATCAGGGCTTTTCATACAACTCTGCACGCGCTCAGTACAGCCCCACTACAGTCCTGGTTTAGACCCGGTTTAGCCCCGGTTCAGTCCTGGTTCAGTCCTGGTTTAGACCTGGTTTAGTCCTGGTTCAGTCCCAGTTCAGTCCTGGTTCAGTCTTGGTTTAGTCCTGATTTAGACCCGGTTCAGTCCTGGTTCAGTCCCGGTTTAGACCCGGTTCAGTCCCGGTTCAGTACTGGTTCAGTCCTGGTTTAATCCTGGTTCAGTCTTGGTTCAGTCCTGGTTTAGACCTGGTTCAGTCCTGGTTCAGTCCCGGTTTAGACCTGGTTCAGTCCCGGTTTAGACCTGGTTCAGTCCTGGTTCAGTCCCGGTTTAGACCTGGTTCAGTCCCGGTTTAGACCTGGTTCAGTCCTGGTTCAGTCCCGGTTTAGACCTGGTTCAGTCCTGGTTCAGTCCCGGTTTAGACCTGGTTCAGTCCCGGTTTAGACCTGGTTCAGTCCTGGTTTAGACCTGGTTCAGTCCTGGTTCAGTCCGTGTCTGGTGCGTCTCTTGGAGGATACACAAATGTTTGTTGTAGAGAGTCTGCTCTGAATCAGAAGCAGAGGCTTTCACACACACGTTTCACACACACACACATGTTTAACACACACACACGTTTAACACACACACGTTTCACACACACACACATGTTTAACACACACACGTTTCACACACACACACACATGTTTAACACACACACACGTTTCACACACACACACGTTTAACACACACACACACACACGTTTCACACACACACACACACACACGTTTCACACACACACACACACGTTTAACACACACACACACACGTTTCACACACACACACACGTTTAACACACACACACACGTTTCACACACACACACACGTTTAACACACACACGTTTCACACACACACACACGTTTAACACACACACACACACACATGTTTAACACACACACACACATGTTTAACACACACACACACACACATGTTTAACACACACACACGTTTCACACACACACACACGTTTAACACACACACACGTTTCACACACACACACACGTTTAACACACACACACACACACGTTTAACACACACACACACGTTTAACACACACACACGTTTCACACACACACACACATGTTTAACACACACACACACACGTTTAACACACACACACACACACACGTTTAACACACACACACATGTTTAACACACACACACACATGTTTAACACACACACGGGAGATGACAGCAGCAGCTCACATTAAACCTTCTGATCTGAGTCGCTCCAATTAAGCGTTTTATCTGGGCTCTTACTTTGAAAGGACAGTGTATAGATTGTACAGGAGTGTTTTACTTTGAAAGGACAGTGTATATTATTCTGTTTTATTTTGAAATGCTGCAGTATTATTCTGTTTTATTTTGAAATGCTGCAGTATTATTCTGTTTTATTTTGAAATGCTGCAGTATTATTCTGTTTTATTTTGAAATGCTGCAGTATTATTCTGTGTTTTATTTTGAAATGCTGCAGTATTATTCTGTGTTTTATTTTGAAATGCTGCAGTATTATTCTGTGTTTTATTTTGAAATGCTGCAGTATTATTCTGTGTTTTATTTTGAAATGCTGCAGTATTATTCTGTGTTTTATTTTGAAATGCTGGTGTTTTGATGCTTAGAGGTGACTCCTGTCGCCTGCTGGAGCTCAGGTCAGTCAGGTCCTTCTGGGTTCAAATAAAACAGGTTAAAGTCTAACAAAGCGTCAGACAGAACAGTGCCTCCAGTTAGCTTCACACCCCCAGTGTGTTTTATTTTGAAATGCTGATGTAAAGTGTGTTTTATTTTGAAATGCTGATGTAAAGTGTGTTTTATTTTGAAATGCTGATGTAAAGTGTGTTTTATTTTGAAATGCTGATGTAAAGTGTGTTTTATTTTGAAATGCTGATGTAAAGTGTGTTTTATTTTGAAATGCTGATGTAAAGTGTGTTTTATTTTGAAATGCTGATGTAAAGTGTGTTTTATTTTGAAATGCTGATGTAAAGTGTGTTTTATTTTGAAATGCTGATGTAAAGTGTGTTTTATTTTGAAATGCTGATGTAAAGTGTGTTTTATTTTGAAATGCTGATGTAAAGTGTGTTTTATTTTGAAATGCTGATGTAAAGTGTGTTTTATTTTGAAATGCTGATGTAAAGTGTGTTTTATTTTGAAGGTGATCCTGGAGGCGGTGAGTGGAGGACAGAGAGGAGTCGTGGCCCTGAAAGAGATCACCCTGCAGGGCCACCAGTGCAGTGAGTACTACGAGTACTACGAATACTGCAAATACTACTGCAAATACTACTACGAATACTACTCCAACTACTCCAAATACTACTGCAAATACTACTATGAATACTACTCCAACTACTCCAAATACTACTGCAAATATTGTTACTACTTAAAGAGCCTGGGTTGAGTCTCATTGTGATAAAATCTGCTGTAAATATAAGTTATAACAGAGTTTGTACCTGCGCACTGGACCCCCCAGTGGGTGACCTGCAGTGGGTGACCTGCAGTGGGTGACCTGCAGTGGGTGGGTGCACTGGCTGACCTGCAGTGGGTGGGTGCAGTGGGTGACCTGCAGTGGGTGGGTGCAGTGGGTGACCTGCAGTGGGTGACCTGCAGTGGGTGGGTGCAGTGGGTGACCTGCAGTGGGTGACCTGCAGTGGGTGGGTGCAGTGGGTGACCTGCAGTGGGTGATCTGCAGTTGGTGGGTGCAGTGGGTGACCTGCAGTGGGTGACCTGCAGTGGGTGGGTGCAGTGGGTGACCTGCAGTGGGTGGGTGCAGTGGGTGACCTGCAGTGGGTGACCTGCAGTGGGTGGGTGCTTTGGGTGACCTGCAGTGGGTGACCTGCAGTGGGTGGGTGCAGTGGGTGACCTGCAGTGGGTGGGTGCAGTGGGTGACCTGCAGTGGGTGGGTGCAGTGGGTGACCTGCAGTGGGTGGGTGCAGTGGGTGACCTGCAGTGGGTGACCTGCAGTGTGCCCAGAGTCGGGTCCGCAGACACTCAGAGTAATGATCCCGCCCCCGGCCGTGTCCCGCGCTCTAATTGGATAACGAGGTTTGTAATCTGCGCCGTAATTGGATAAAAAGGTTTGGTTTGATTGAATTGGCCGAAGGTCAGAGCCTCAGAAGGACATGAAGAAAACTCCCGGACCATCCCAGAACTCAACCAGGACTATACCAGGACCATCCCAGAACTCAACCAGGACTATACCAGGACCATCCCAGAACTCAACCAGGACTATACCAGGACCATCCCAGAACTCAACCAGGACTATACCAGGACCATCCCAGAACTCAACCAGGACCATCCCAGAACTCAACCAGGACTATACCAGGACCATCCCAGAACTCAACCAGGACTATACCAGGACCATCCCAGAACTCAACCAGGATTATACCAGGACCATCCCAGAACTCAACCAGGACCATCCCAGAACTCAACCAGGACTATACCAGGACCATCCCAGAACTCAACCAGGACTATACCAGGACCATCCCAGAACTCAACCAGGACTATAAACTATAAACATAGTTGCTATGTGGATGTTTAAATCCCTGTTTGCCCCTCACCACTGTGTGTGTGTGTATATCTGACTCTGTTGTGTGTGTGTATATCTGACTCTGTTGGGTGTGTGTGTGTATATCTGACTCTGTTGTGTGTGTGTGTGTATATCTGACTCTGTTGTGTGTGTGTGTGTATATCTCACTCTGTTGTGTGTGTGTGTGTATATCTCACTCTGTTGTGTGTGTGTGTGTATATCTGACTCTGTTGTGTGTGTGTGTGTATATCTCACTCTGTTGTGTGTGTGTATATCTCACTCTGTTGTGTGTGTGTGTGTATATCTCACTCTGTTGTGTGTGTATATCTCACTCTGTTGTGTGTGTGTATATCTCACTCTGTTGTGTGTTGTGTATATCTCACTCTGTTGTGTGTGTATATCTGACTCTGTTGTGTGTGTGTGTGTGTGTATATCTCACTCTGTCGTGTGTGTGTATATCTCACTCTGTTGTGTGTGTATATCTCACTCTGTTGTGTGTTGTGTATATCTCACTCTGTTGTGTGTGTATATCTCACTCTGTTGTGTGTGTATATCTCACTCTGTTGTGTGTTGTGTGTGTGTATATCTCACTCTGTTGTGTGTGTATATCTCACTCTGTTGTGTGTGTATATCTCACTCTGTTGTGTTGTGTATATCTGACTCTGT
>CM060674.1:33785519-33888019 GCA_030686955.1 Odontamblyopus rebecca
GCTCCCTGGTTCACTTCTCAACTCAGTCACATGAAAACCAAAGGACGTCAGTTCGAAAGCCAAAGACTCACTATCCACAACTCTACAAACACCATCTGCAACACAAGCCCGGAGCACCTCCTGTCCTCACCTCAGTCCGGCTCTGGAAACCCCAAAACACTTTTACCACTATGAACAAACTCCTCAATCCCCTGGACAATGGCTCACAATCATTTACAGTAGAAAAGTGCACCTCCTTCCTGTCATTTTTTCAAAACAAAATCACCAACATCTGCACCTCCTCTCTCCTCGCGCTCCCTCCCTCCCACCACTCTGCCCTGTCCCAGTTCTCCCTGATCTCCCCCTCTGACCTGCCTGAACCTATGGAAGGCATGAAAACCTCCCCCCGTCCCCTCCATCCCGTCCACCCTCATCAAACCCTGTCTGCCTGCTCCATCCACCCTCATCAAACCCTGTCTGCCTGCTCCGGCCACACTCATCAAACCCTGTCTGCCTGCTCCGGCCACACTCATCAAACCCTGTCTGCCTGCTCCGTCCACCCTCATCAAACCCTGTCTGCCTGCTCTGGCCACACTCATCAAACCCTGTCTGCCTGCTCCGTCCACCCTCATCAAACCCTGTCTGCCTGCTCCGGCCACACTCATCAAACCCTGTCTGCCTGCTCCGGCCACACTCATCAAACCCTGTCTGCCTGCTCTGGCCACCCTCATCAAGCCCTGTCTGCCTGCTCCGGCCACACTCATCAAACCCTGTCTGCCTGCTCCGTCCACCCTCATCAAACCCTGTCTGCCTGCTCCGTCCCCCCTCATCAAACCCTGCCTGCTCTGGCCACACTCATCAAACCCTGTCTGCCTGCTCTGGCCACCCTCATCAAACCCTGTCTGCCTGCTCTGGCCACACTCATCAAACCCTGTCTGCCTGCTCCGTCCACCCTCATCAAACCCTGTCTGCCTGCTCTGGCCACCCTCATCAAACCCTGTCTGCCTGCTCCGGCCACACTCATCAAACCCTGTCTGCCTGCTCTGGCCACCCTCATCAAACCCTGTCTGCCTGCTCCGTCCACCCTCATCAAACCCTGTCTGCCTGCTCTGGCCACCCTCATCAAACCCTGTCTGCCTGCTCCGTCCACCCTCATCAAACCCTGTCTGCCTGCTCTGGCCACCCTCATCAAACCCTGTCTGCCTGCTCTTGCCACACTCATCACCTCCTTTCATTAATCATCTTATTTCTTTTGCCATTGTCTCCATGTAAAGTGTCTTTGAGTATCTTGAAAAGTGCCACTACTACTACTACGAGTACTATGACTACTACGAGTACTATGACTACTACTACGAGTACTATGACTACTACTACGAGTACTATGACTACTACGAGTACTATGACTACTACTACTACAGGAGACCCCAGCCCCAGGTGCAGCGTACACCAGAGTGTAACCCTGTGTGTGTCTGTGTGTGTGTGTCTGTGTGTATATGTGTGTGTGTTTGTCTGTGTGTGTGTGTTCTCCTCCAGGGCTCCGGGGGGCGCTGGGCGTCGGCATCTCAGATCAAACCTATAAATTCTCGTCGTTTTTTGGCGAGTTTTGATGTTCTGAACACGACTAAAGTCGACTCTGGAACCTACCGCTGCCTCGGCCAATCAGAGCGCGGCGTGGGCGTGTCCTCGTACGCCGAGCTCACCGTCAAACGTGAGACATACACACACTACACACACACTATACACACACACACTATACACACACACACTATACACACACACTACACACACACAATACACACACACTATACACACACACTATACACACACACACACTATACACACACACTATACACACACACACACAATACACACACAATACACACTACACACACAATACACACTACACACACACACTATACACACTATACACAATACACACTATACACACACACTACACACACTATACACACACACTATACACACAATACACACACACTACACACACACACAATACACACACACTACACACACACCATACACACACACACTATACACACACACTACACACACTATACACACACACTACACACACTATACACACACTATACACACACACTATACACACACTATACACACACTATACACACACACACACTATACACACACTATACACACACTATACACACACTATACACACACTATACACACACACTATACACACACTATACACACACACACTACACACACACTATACACACACACTATACACACACTACACACACACTATACACACACACTATACACACACACTATACACACACTATACACACACACACTACACACACACACTACACACACACTATACACACACTACACACACACTATACACACACACTATACACACACACTATACACACACACACTACACACACACTATACACACACTACACACACACACTATACACACACACTATACACACACACTATACACACACACTATACACACACACTATACACACACTACACACACACTATACACACACACTATACACACACACTATACACACACTATACACACACACACTACACACACACTATACACACACACTATACACACACACACACACACTATACACACACACTATACACACACTATACACACACTATACACACACACACTACACACACACTATACACACACACTATACACACACACTATACACACACTACACACACACACACACACACACTATACACACACTACACACACACTATACACACACACTATACACACACTACACACACACTATACACACACACTATACACACACTACACACACACTATACACACACACTATACACACACTACACACACACACACAGCAGAAAAGGATTCTCGTCTGTCCAGGTTTAAAACTGTTTTGTTCTGATTTATTCCTTGTCTCCTCTCTCCTCGTTTCCTCTCTCCTTGTTTCCTCTCTCCTCATTTCCTCTCTCCTTGTTTCCTCTCTCCTCATTTCCTCGTCTCCTCTTGTCCTCATTTTGTCTCTCCTTGTCTCCTCCTCTCATCTCTCCTCATGTGGTTTCCTCCCTCCTTGTGTCCTCCTTCCTTCGTTAGTGTTCTGTGTTGCTTCCTAACGAGGCTCATGTTGAGGTTTGTTAAAGTGAAACTCTTTTCATCAGAGACAGACTCCGCCTCCTCGCGCCGGCGCCGCCAAAACACGAAGAAGCAGAAAAACCCCAAACCCGAGTCCAGACCAAAACCGGACCAAACCCCAGACCAAACCTGAGTCCAGACCAAACCCGAGTCCGGACCAAAACCGGACCAAACCCGAGACCAAACCTGAGTCCAGACCAAACCCGAGTCCAGACCAAAACCGGACCAAACCCGAGACCAAACCTGAGTCCAGGCCAAACCCGAGTCCAGACCAAAACCGGACCAAACCTGAGACCAAACCTGAGTCCAGACCAAACCCGAGTCCGGACCAAAACCGGACCAAACCCGAGACCAAACCTGAGTCCAGACCAAACCCGAGTCCAGACCAAAACCGGACCAAACCTGAGACCAAACCTGAGTCTAGACCAAACCCGAGTCCGGACCAAATCCGGACCAAACCCGAGTCCAGACCAAACCCGAGTCCGGACCAAAACCGGACCAAACCCGAGACCAAACCTGAGTCCTGACCAAACCTGAGTCTGGACCAAAACCGGACCAAACCCGAGACCAAACCTGAGTCCAGACCAAACCCGAGTCCAGACCAAAACCGGACCAAACCCGAGACCAAACCTGAGTCCAGACCAAACCTGAGTCCGGACCAAACCTGAGTCCGGACCAAAACCGGACCAAACCCGAGACCGGACCAAAACCGGACCAAACCCGAGACCAAACCTGAGTCCAGGCCAAACCCGAGTCCAGACCAAAACCGGACCAAACCTGAGACCAAACCTGAGTCCAGACCAAACCCGAGTCCGGACCAAAACCGGACCAAACCCGAGACCAAACCTGAGTCCAGACCAAACCCGAGTCCAGACCAAAACCGGACCAAACCTGAGACCAAACCTGAGTCTAGACCAAACCCGAGTCCGGACCAAATCCGGACCAAACCCGAGTCCAGACCAAACCCGAGTCCGGACCAAAACCGGACCAAACCCGAGACCAAACCTGAGTCCGGACCAAACCTGAGTCTGGACCAAAACCGGACCAAACCCGAGACCAAACCTGAGTCCAGACCAAACCCGAGTCCAGACCAAAACCGGACCAAACCCGAGACCAAACCTGAGTCCAGACCAAACCTGAGTCCGGACCAAACCTGAGTCCGGACCAAAACCGGACCAAACCCGAGACCGGACCAAAACCGGACCAAACCCGAGACCAAACCTGAGTCCAGACCAAACCTGAGTCCAGACCAAACCTGAGTCCGGACCAAACCTGAGTCCGGACCAAAACCGAGACCGGACCAAAACCGGACCAAACCCGAGACCAAACCTGAGTCCAGACCAAAACCGGACCAAACCTGAGGCTCGTCTCTCAAACTGTGACCACTCCAGAAGAGTCTAAACTGTGTGTATAGTGTGTGTGTGTGTAGTGTGTGTGTGTGTGTGTATAGTGTGTGTGTATAGTGTGTGTGTAGTGTGTGTATAGTGTGTGTGTGTAGTGTGTGTGTGTATAGTGTGTGTGTGTATAGTGTGTGTGTATAGTGTGTGTGTGTGTATAGTGTGTGTGTATAGTGTGTGTGTGTATAGTGTGTGTGTATAGTGTGTGTATAGTGTGTGTGTGTATAGTGTGTGTATAGTGTGTGTATAGTGTGTGTGTGTATAGTGTGTGTGTATAGTGTGTGTGTGTATAGTGTGTGTGTGTATAGTGTGTGTATAGTGTGTGTGTGTAGTGTGTGTGTGTGTAGTGTGTGTGTAGTGTGTAGTGTGTGTATAGTGTGTGTGTGTGTAGTGTGTGTGTCTGTGTATAGTGTGTGTGTGTGTGTGTGTGTATAGTGTGTGTGTATAGTGTGTGTATAGTGTGTGTGTATAGTGTGTGTGTGTATAGTGTGTGTGTGTAGTGTGTGTAGTGTGTGTGTAGTGTGTAGTGTGTGTATAGTGTGTGTGTGTGTGTGTGTGTGTATAGTGTGTGTGTATAGTGTGTGTGTGTGTAGTGTGTGTGTGTCTGTGTGTGTATAGTGTGTGTGCGTGTGTGTGTATAGTGTGTGTATAGTGTGTGTGTATAGTGTGTGTGTGTAGTGTGTGTGTATAGTGTGTGTGTGTATAGTGTGTGTGTGTATAGTGTGTGTGTATAGTGTGTGTGTGTATAGTGTGTGTATAGTGTGTGTATAGTGTGTGTATAGTGTGTGTATAGTGTGTGTATAGAGTGTGTGTGGTTATTGATCGGTGATTGATCAGAAACAGAATGAGCCTCAGATTAAACTCATCAATATTCAGCTGCAGAACTCAGGTTCACACAAACACAGGAGCCTGGATCAGACCTGGTTTAGACCTGGTTTAGACCTGGATCAGACCTGGTTTAGTCCTGGTTTAGTCCTGGATCAGACCTGGTTTAGTCCTGGTTTAGTCCTGGTTCAGTCCTGGTTCAGTCCTGGTTCAGTCCTGGTTCAGTCCTGGTTCAGACCTGGTTCAGACCTGGTTTAGTCCTGGTTCAGTCCTGGTTCAGTCCTGGTTCAGTCCTGGTTTAGTCCTGGTTTAGTCCTGGTTCAGTCCTGGTTCAGTCCTGGTTTAGTCCTGGTTTAGTCCTGGTTTAGTCCTGGTTCAGTCCTGGTTTAGTCCTGGTTTAGTCCTGGTTTAGTCCTGGTTCAGACCTGGTCTTGGATCTGGGTCAGATCTGGGTCGGGGTGTGGGAGGAGGAACTGGAGCAGAGCCGTTGGGGATTGTGGGTAATGGGATAACGGTGCGCTGTGATTGGCTGAAGGTCACGAATATTAATTAACTGTAATACCCCTGAAGGCCACCGGGGGAGTTCAGCGCGAGGAGCTCGAGTTTGTGTCGAGTTTGATGTGATTTAAGGATGACACGTGACACGCTTCAGGACACGCTTCAGGACACGCTTCAGGACACGCTTCAGGACACGCTTCAGGACACGCTTCAGGACACGCTTCAGGACACGCTTCAGGTGTGACACGCTTCAGGTGTGACACGCTTCAGGTGTGACACGCTTCAGGTGTGACACGCTTCAGGACACGCTTCAGGACACGCTTCAGGTGTGACACGCTTCAGGACACGCTTCAGGACACGCTTCAGGTGTGACACGCTTCAGGACACGCTTCAGGACACGCTTCAGGACACGCTTCAGGACACGCTTCAGGACACGCTTCAGGACACGCTTCAGGACATGCTTCAGGACACGCTTCAGGACACGCTTCAGGTGTGACATGCTTCAGGTGTGACATGCTTCAGGTGTGACACGCTTCAGGACACGCTTCAGGTGTGACATGCTTCAGGACACGCTTCAGGACACGCTTCAGGACACGCTTCAGGTGTGACACGCTTCAGGACACGCTTCAGGACACGCTTCAGGTGTGACACGCTTCAGGACACGCTTCAGGACACGCTTCAGGACACGCTTCAGGACACGCTTCAGGACACGCTTCAGGTGTGACACGCTTCAGGACACGCTTCAGGACACGCTTCAGGACACGCTTCAGGACACGCTTCAGGTGTGACACGCTTCAGGACACGCTTCAGGACACGCTTCAGGACATGCTTCAGGACACGCTTCAGGACACGCTTCAGGACATGCTTCAGGACACGCTTCAGGACACGCTTCAGGACACGCTTCAGGACACGCTTCAGGACACGCTTCAGGACACGCTTCAGGTGTGACACGCTTCAGGACACGCTTCAGGACACGCTTCAGGACATGCTTCAGGTGTGACATGCTTCAGGACACGCTTCAGGACATGCTTCAGGACACGCTTCAGGACACGCTTCAGGACACGCTTCAGGTGTGACATGCTTCAGGACACGCTTCAGGACACGCTTCAGGACATGCTTCAGGACACGCTTCAGGACACGCTTCAGGACATGCTTCAGGACACGCTTCAGGTGTGACATGCTTCAGGACACGCTTCAGGACACGCTTCAGGTGTGACATGCTTCAGGACACACTTCAGGTGTGACATGCTTCAGGACACGCTTCAGGTGTGACATGCTTCAGGTGTGACATGCTTCAGGACACGCTTCAGGTGTGACATGCTTCAGGACACGCTTCAGGTGTGACATGCTTCAGGACACGCTTCAGGTGTGACATGCTTCAGGACACACTTCAGGTGTGACATGCTTCAGGACACGCTTCAGGACACGCTTCAGGACACGCTTCAGGTGTGACATGCTTCAGGACACACTTCAGGTGTGACATGCTTCAGGACACGCTTCAGGTGTGACATGCTTCAGGACACGCTTCAGGTGTGACATGCTTCAGGACACACTTCAGGTGTGACATGCTTCAGGACACGCTTCAGGACACGCTTCAGGTGTGACATGCTTCAGGACACACTTCAGGTGTGACATGCTTCAGGACACGCTTCAGGTGTGACATGCTTCAGGTGTGACATGCTTCAGGACACACTTCAGGTGTGACATGCTTCAGGACACACTTCAGGTGTGACATGCTTCAGGACACGCTTCAGGTGTGACATGCTTCAGGACACGCTTCAGGACACACTTCAGGTGTGACATGCTTCAGGACACGCTTCAGGACATGCTTCAGGACACGCTTCAGGACATGCTTCAGGACACGCTTCAGGACACGCTTCAGGTGTGACATGCTTCAGGACACGCTTCAGGTGTGACATGCTTCAGGACACGCTTCAGGTGTGACATGCTTCAGGACACGCTTCAGGACACACTTCAGGTGTGACATGCTTCAGGACACGCTTCAGGTGTGACATGCTTCAGGACACGCTTCAGGACATGCTTCAGGACACGCTTCAGGACATGCTTCAGGACACGCTTCAGGTGTGACATGCTTCAGGACACGCTTCAGGTGTGACATGCTTCAGAACACGCTTCAGGTGTGACATGCTTCAGGACATGCTTCAGGACACGCTTCAGGACACGCTTCAGGACATGCTTCAGAACACGCTTCAGGTGTGACATGCTTCAGGACATGCTTCAGGACACGCTTCAGGACACGCTTCAGGACACAGTTCAGGGGTGTCCACGTGTGTGAGCTGAAAACCAGGATCCCTCTGCTGATGTCATCAGAGGAAACGTCCCAAACACAGAGACGGTTAAATAGAAGGATTTCCCCACACTTTAAACCTTCAGGTCACTAAATAAAGCTGAGCTCTTTTATTAGTGAGTCTCTTGTGCTTTTTACTCACTTTGGTGCTTGTTTACGTGGCAGTTGCTCGGTAACAGCTGTGGAGTTTCCTCTGCACACGGCACACTTTTGGTTCCTGTTCAAACAGGAAGTGACATAGGAACAAACTTCACCAAAATGAAAATAATCCAGATAATCCAGACAGAGTCACCTGCTGTGCAGTTTTCCTGATTTTAAAGTTTGCCTTTTGTCCTTTTGTCCCTCAGAGCCGCCCGTACCCATCGCCCCCCCTCAGCTCACTGCTGTCGGCGCCACCTACCTGTGGATCCAGCTCAACGCCAACTCCATCAACGGAGACGGGCCCATCATCGAGAGAGAGGTGAGTCCTGCAGGTACTACGAGTACTGCGAGTACTACGAGTACTGCGAGTACTACGAGTACTGCGAGTACTGCGAGTACTACGAGTACTGCGAGTACTACGAGTACTGCGAGTACTGCGAGTACTACGAGTACTGCGAGTACTACGAGTACTGCGAGTACTGCGAGTACTGCAAGTACTACGAGTACTGCGAGTACTACGAGTACTGCAAATACTACGAGTACTGCGAGTACTGCAAATACTAACAGTACTGCAAATACTACGAGTACTGCAAATACTACAAACTACAAAACACCACTGCAGGACACAGGCCATGATAGAGGTGAACACTACACATGTGCGTCAGGACTGTGCACACTGTGTGTGTCAGGCTCAGTGCAGTGGGTCTGTGTGTGCATTGTGTTCAGGTGTGTGTTGTGTGTTCAGGTGTGTGTTGTGTGTTCAGGTGCGTGTTCAGGTGTGTGTTGTGTGTTCAGGTGTGTGTTGTGTGTTCAGGTGTGTGTTGTGTGTTCAGGTGTGTGTTGTGTGTTCAGGTGTGTCTTCAGGTGTGTGTTGTGTCTTCAGGTGTGTGTTCAGGTGTGTGTTGTGTGTTCAGGTGTGTGTTGTGTGTTCAGGTGTGTTGTGTGTTCAGGTGTGTGTTGTGTGTTCAGGTGTGTGTTGTGTGTTCAGGTGTGTGTTCAGGTGTGTTGTGTGTTCAGGTGTGTGTTGTGTGTTCAGGTGTGTGTTGTGTGTTCAGGTGTGTGTTCAGGTGTGTGTTGTGTGTTCAGGTGTGTGTTGTGTGTTCAGGTGTGTGTTGTGTGTTCAGGTGTGTGTTCAGGTGTGTGTTGTGTGTTCAGGTGTGTGTTGTGTGTTCAGGTGTGTGTTCAGGTGTGTGTTGTGTGTTCAGGTGTGTGTTGTGTGTTCAGGTGTGTGTTCAGGTGTGTGTTGTGTGTTCTGGTGTGTGGTGTGTGTTCAGGTGTGTTGTGTGTTCAGGTGTGTGTTGTGTGTTCAGGTGTGTGTTGTGTGTTGTGGTGTGTGGTGTGTGTTCAGGTGTGTGTTGTGTGTTCAGGTGTGTGTTGTGTGTTCAGGTGTGTGTTGTGTGTTCAGGTGTGTGTTGTGTGTTCATGTGCGTGTTCAAGTGTGTGTTGTGTGTTCAGGTGTGTGTTGTGTGTTCAGGTGTGTGTTGTGTGTTCAGGTGTGTCTTCAGGTGTGTGTTGTGTCTTCAGGTGTGTGTTCAGGTGTGTGTTGTGTGTTCAGGTGTGTGTTGTGTGTTCAGGTGTGTGTTCAGGTGTGTGTTGTGTGTTCAGGTGTGTGTTGTGTGTTCAGGTGTGTGTTCAGGTGTGTTGTGTGTTCAGGTGTGTGTTGTGTGTTCAGGAGTGTGTTGTGTGTTCAGGTGTGTGTTCAGGTGTGTGTTGTGTGTTCAGGTGTGTGTTGTGTGTTCAGGTGTGTGTTGTGTGTTCAGGTGTGTGTTGTGTGTTCAGGTGTGTGTTCAGGTGTGTGTTCTGTGTTCGGGTGTGTGCTGTGTGTTCAGGTGTGTGTTGTGTGTTCAGGTGTGTGTTCAGGTGTGTGTTGTGTGTTCAGGTGTGTGTTGTGTGTTCAGGTGTGTTGTGTGTTCAGGTGTGTGTTGTGTGTTCAGGTGTGTGTTCAGGTGTGTGTTGTGTGTTCAGGTGTGTGTTGTGTGTTCAGGTGTGTGTTCAGGTGTGTGTTGTGTGTTCAGGTGTGTGTTGTGTGTTCAGGTGTGTTGTGTGTTCAGGTGTGTGTTCAGGTGTGTGTTGTGTGTTCAGGTGTGTGTTGTGTGTTCAGGAGTGTGTTGTGTGTTCAGGAGTGTGTTGTGTGTTCAGGTGTGTGTTCAGGTGTGTGTTGTGTGTTCAGGTGTGTGTTGTGTGTTCAGGTGTGTGTTGTGTGTTCGGGTGTGTGCTGTGTGTTCAGGTGTGTGTTGTGTGTTCAGGTGTGTGTTCAGGTGTGTGTTCAGGTGTGTGTTGTGTGTTCAGGTGTGTGTTGTGTGTTCAGGTGTGTGTTCAGGTGTGTGTTCAGGTGTGTGTTGTGTGTTCAGGTGTGTGTTGTGTGTTCAGGTGTGTGTTCAGGTGTGTGTTGTGTGTTCAGGTGCAGTACAGCACTGTGGGCGGTTCTCTGATCGACACGACTCCTGTGGACAAACCCACTCATAAAATCGGACACTTGGACCCGGACACGGAGTACGAGATCTGTGTCCTCCTCACGCGGCCCCTAGAGGGCGGCACCGGGAGCCCGGGGCCCGCGCTGAGGGCCCGCACCAAGTGTGCCGGTGAGCAACACACTCCAACACACAAACACACTCCAACACACAAACACACTCCAACACACACAAACACACTCCAACACACAAACACTCCAACACACAAACACACTCCAACACACAAACACACTCCAACACACAAACACACTCCAACACACAAACACACTCCAACACACAAACACACTCCAACACACAAACACACTCCCAACACACAAACACACTCCAACACACAAACACACTCCCAACACACAAACACACTCCCAACACACAAACACACTCCCAACACACAAACACACTCCAACACACAAACACACTCCCAACACACAAACACACTCCCAACACACAAACACACTCCAACACACAAACACACTCCAACACACAAACACACTCCCAACACACACAAACACACTCCAACACACAAACACACTCCAACACACAAACACACTCCCAACACACAAACACACTCCAACACACAAACACACTCCAACACACAAACACACTCCAACACACAAACACACTCCAACACACAAACACACTCCAACACACAAACACACTCCAACACACAAACACACTCCAACACACAAACACACTCCCAACACACAAACACACTCCAACACACAAACACACTCCCAACACACAAACACACTCCCAACACACACAAACACACTCCCAACACACAAACACACTCCAACACACAAACACACTCCCAACACACAAACACACTCCAACACACAAACACACTCCCAACACACAAACACACTCCAACACACAAACACACTCCAACACACAAACACTCCCAACACACAAACACACTCCAACACACACAAACACACTCCAACACACAAACACACTCCAACACACAAACACACTCCCAACACACAAACACACTCCCAACACACAAACACACTCCAACACACAAACACACTCCCAACACACAAACACACTCCCAACACACAAACACACTCCCAACACACACAAACACACTCCAACACACAAACACACTCCCAACACACAAACACACTCCAACACACAAACACACTCCAACACACACAAACACACTCCAACACACAAACACACTCCAACACACAAACACACTCCAACACACAAACACACTCCAACACACAAACACACTCCAACACACAAACACACTCCAACACACAAACACACTCCCAACACACAAACACACTCCAACACACAAACACACTCCAACACACAAACACACTCCAACACACAAACACACTCCAACACACAAACACACTCCAACACACAAACACACTCCAACACACAAACACACTCCAACACACAAACACACTCCAACACACAAACACACTCCAACACACAAACACACTCCAACACACAAACACACTCCAACACACAAACACACTCCAACACACAAACACACTCCAACACACAAACACACTCCAACACACACAAACACACTCCCAACACACAAACACACTCCAACACACAAACACACTCCCAACACACAAACACACTCCAACACACAAACACACTCCAACACACAAACACACTCCAACACACAAACACACTCCCAACACACAAACACACTCCAACACACAAACACACTCCAACACACACAAACACACTCCCAACACACAAACACACTCCAACACACACAAACACACTCCCAACACACAAACACACTCCCAACACACAAACACACTCCCAACACACAAACACTCCCAACACACAAACACACTCCAACACACACAAACACACTCCAACACACAAACACACTCCAACACACAAACACACTCCCAACACACAAACACACTCCAACACACAAACACACTCCAACACACAAACACACTCCAACACACAAACACACTCCAACACACAAACACACTCCAACACACAAACACACTCCAACACACAAACACACTCCAACACACAAACACACTCCAACACACAAACACACTCCAACACACACAAACACACTCCAACACACAAACACACTCCAACACACAAACACACACACACACACACACACACACCAACACACAAACACACTCCAACACACAAACACACTCCAACACACAAACACACTCCAACACACAAACACACTCCAACACACAAACACACTCCAACACACAAACACACTCCAACACACAAACACACTCCAACACACAAACACACTCCAACACACAAACACACTCCAACACACAAACACACTCCCAACACACAAACACACTCCAACACACAAACACACTCCAACACACAAACACACTCCAACACACAAACACACTCCCAACACACAAACACACTCCAACACACAAACACACTCCAACACACACAAACACACTCCAACACACAAACACACTCCCAACACACAAACACACTCCAACACACAAACACACTCCAACACACAAACACACTCCCAACACACAAACACACTCCAACACACAAACACACTCCCAACACACAAACACACTCCCAACACACAAACACACTCCCAACACACAAACACACTCCAACACACAAACACACTCCAACACACAAACACACTCCCAACACACAAACACACTCCAACACACAAACACACTCCAACACACAAACACACTCCAACACACAAACACACTCCCAACACACAAACACACTCCAACACACAAACACACTCCCAACACACAAACACACTCCAACACACAAACACACTCCAACACACACAAACACACTCCAACACACACAAACACACTCCCAACACACAAACACACTCCAACACACAAACACACTCCCAACACACAAACACACTCCAACACACAAACACACTCCAACACACAAACACACTCCAACACACAAACACACTCCCAACACACAAACACACTCCAACACACAAACACACTCCAACACACAAACACACTCCAACACACAAACACACTCCAACACACAAACACACTCCAACACACACAAACACACTCCAACACACAAACACACTCCAACACACAAACACACTCCAACACACAAACACACTCCCAACACACAAACACACTCCAACACACAAACACACTCCAACACACAAACACACTCCCAACACACAAACACACTCCCAACACACAAACACACTCCAACACACAAACACACTCCCAACACACAAACACACTCCAACACACAAACACACTCCCAACACACAAACACACTCCAACACACACAAACACACTCCAACACACAAACACACTCCAACACACAAACACACTCCCAACACACAAACACACTCCAACACACAAACACACTCCAACACACAAACACACTCCCAACACACAAACACACTCCCAACACACAAACACACTCCCAACACACAAACACACTCCAACACACAAACACACTCCAACACACAAACACACTCCCAACACACAAACACACTCCAACACACAAACACACTCCAACACACAAACACACTCCAACACACAAACACACTCCAACACACAAACACACTCCCAACACACAAACACACTCCAACACACAAACACACTCCCAACACACAAACACACTCCAACACACAAACACACTCCAACACACAAACACACTCCAACACACAAACACACTCCAACACACAAACACACTCCAACACACAAACACACTCCAACACACAAACACACTCCAACACACAAACACACTCCAACACACAAACACACTCCAACACACAAACACACTCCCAACACACAAACACACTCCAACACACAAACACACTCCAACACACAAACACACTCCAACACACAAACACACTCCAACACACAAACACACTCCAACACACACAAACACACTCCAACACACACAAACACACTCCAACACACACAAACACACTCCCAACACACAAACACACTCCAACACACAAACACACTCCCAACACACAAACACACTCCAACACACAAACACACTCCAACACACAAACACACTCCAACACACAAACACACTCCAACACACAAACACACTCCAACACACAAACACACTCCCAACACACAAACACACTCCAACACACAAACACACTCCAACACACAAACACACTCCAACACACAAACACACTCCAACACACACAAACACACTCCAACACACAAACACACTCCAACACACAAACACACTCCAACACACAAACACACTCCAACACACAAACACACTCCCAACACACAAACACACTCCCAACACACAAACACACTCCAACACACAAACACACTCCAACACACAAACACACTCCCAACACACAAACACACTCCAACACACAAACACACTCCAACACACAAACACACTCCCAACACACAAACACACTCCCAACACACACAAACACACTCCCAACACACAAACACACTCCAACACACAAACACACTCCAACACACAAACACACTCCAACACACACACACACACACTCCAACACACAAACACACTCCAACACACAAACACACTCCAACACACACAAACACACTCCCAACACACAAACACACTCCAACACACAAACACACTCCAACACACAAACACACTCCAACACACACAAACACACTCCAACACACAAACACACTCCAACACACACAAACACACTCCCAACACACAAACACACTCCAACACACAAACACACTCCAACACACAAACACACTCCAACACACAAACACACTCCCAACACACAAACACACTCCAACACACACAAACACACTCCAACACACAAACACACTCCAACACACAAACACACTCCAACACACACAAACACACTCCAACACACAAACACACTCCAACACACAAACACACTCCAACACACAAACACACTCCAACACACACAAACACACTCCAACACACAAACACACTCCAACACACAAACACACTCCAACACACAAACACACTCCAACACACAAACACACTCCAACACACAAACACACTCCAACACACAAACACACTCCAACACACAAACACACTCCAACACACAAACACACTCCAACACACACAAACACACTCCAACACACAAACACACTCCAACACACAAACACACTCCAACACACACACTCCAACACACAAACACACTCCAACACACACAAACACACTCCAACACACACAAACTCTCTAACACACAAACACACTCCAACACACAAACACACTCCAACACACAAACACACTCCAACACACAAACACACTCCCAACACACAAACACACTCCAACACACAAACACACTCCAACACACAGACACACTCCAACACACAAACACACAAACACACTCCAACACACAAACACACTCCAACACACAAACACACTCCAACACACAAACACACTCCAACACACAAACACACTCCAACACACAAACACACTCCAACACACAAACACACTCCAACACACAAACACACTCCAACACACACAAACACACTCCAACACACAAACACACTCCAACACACAAACACACTCCAACACACAAACACACTCCAACACACAAACACACTCCAACACACAAACACACTCCAACACACAAACACACTCCAACACACAAACACACTCCAACACACAAACACACTCCAACACACAAACACACTCCAACACACAAACACACTCCAACACACAAACACACTCCAACACACAAACACACTCCAACACACAAACACACTCCCAACACACAAACACACTCCAACACACAAACACACTCCCAACACACAAACACACTCCAACACACAAACACACTCCAACACACACAAACACACTCCAACACACAAACACACTCCAACACACAAACACACTCCAACACACAAACACACTCCAACACACAAACACACTCCAACACACAAACACACTCCAACACACAAACACACTCCCAACACACAAACACACTCCAACACACAAACACACTCCAACACACAAACACACTCCCAACACACAAACACACTCCAACACACAAACACACTCCCAACACACAAACACACTCCCAACACACAAACACACTCCAACACACAAACACACTCCAACACACAAACACACTCCAACACACAAACACACTCCCAACACACAAACACACTCCAACACACAAACACACTCCAACACACAAACACACTCCCAACACACAAACACACTCCCAACACACAAACACACTCCAACACACAAACACACTCCAACACACAAACACACTCCAACACACAAACACACTCCCAACACACAAACACACTCCCAACACACAAACACACTCCAACACACACAAACACACTCCAACACACAAACACACTCCAACACACAAACACACTCCAACACACAAACACACTCCCAACACACAAACACACTCCCAACACACAAACACACTCCCAACACACAAACACACTCCAACACACAAACACACTCCAACACACAAACACACTCCAACACACAAACACACTCCCAACACACAAACACACTCCAACACACAAACACACTCCCAACACACAAACACACTCCAACACACAAACACACTCCAACACACAAACACACTCCCAACACACAAACACACTCCAACACACAAACACACTCCAACACACAAACACACTCCCAACACACAAACACACTCCAACACACAAACACACTCCCAACACACAAACACACTCCCAACACACAAACACACTCAACACACAAACACACTCCAACACACAAACACACTCCAACACACAAACACACTCCAACACACACAAACACACTCCAACACACAAACACACTCCAACACACAAACACACTCCAACACACAAACACACTCCAACACACAAACACACTCCAACACACAAACACACTCCAACACACAAACACACTCCCAACACACACAAACACTGAACAAAGACTGAACAATGTCCTGATATGACAAAAATGTTCCGGGAGGGTTTTTCCGGGCGAGTCTCTCCGGGAGGGTTTTCCCGGGCGAGTCTCTCCGGGAGGGTTTTCCCGGGCGAGTCTCTCCGGGAGGGTTTTTCCGGGCGAGTCTCTCCGGGAGGGTTTTTCCGGGCGAGTCTCTCCGGGAGGGTTTTTCCGGGCGAGTCTCTCCGGGAGGGTTTTTCCGGGCGAGTCTCTCCGGGAGGGTTTTTCCGGGCGAGTCTCTCCGGGAGGGTTTTTCCGGGCGAGTCTCTCCGGGAGGGTTTTTCCGGGCGAGTCTCTCCGGGAGGGTTTTTCCGGGCGAGTCTCTCCGGGAGGGTTTTTCCGGGCGAGTCTCTCTTCAGTCACTTCACGTCCAGCTGCTCTTTGCGACTTTATGACACGAGCGGCTCCTTCAGTTTCTGACTCAGTGTAAAACCCAAAAGACGATCTGATGATGGACGGACCTCACCTCCTGCCACCTCCTCCTCCTCGTCTTTTGGCCTCCTCGTCTTTCCGCCTCCTTCTCCTCCTTGTCTTTTGGCCTCCTCCTCCTCGTCTTTCGGCCTCCTCCTCCTCGTCTTTTGGCCTCCTCCTCCTCGTCTTTCGGCCTCCTCCTCCTCGTCTTTCGGCCTCCTCCTCCTCGTCTTTTGGCCTCCTCCTCCTTGTCTTTCGGCCTCCTCCTCCTCCATGTCTTTCGGCCTCCTCCTCCTCGTCTTTCCGCCACCTCCTCCTCCTCGTCTTTCGGCCTCCTCCTCCTCCTCGTCTTTTGGCCTCCTCCTCCTCGTCTTTCGGCCTCCTCCTCCTCGTCTTTCCGTCTCCTCCTCCTCCTCGTCTTTCGGCCTCCTCCTCCTTGTCTTTTGGCCTCCTCCTCCTCGTCTTTCGGCCTCCTCCTCGTCTTTTGGCCTCCTCCTCCTCGTCTTTCGGCCTCCTCCTCGTCTTTTGGCCTCCTCCTCCTCGTCTTTCGGCCTCCTCCTCGTCTTTTGGCCTCCTCCTCCTTGTCTTTCGGCCTCCTCCTCCTCCCTACCTCCTCCTCGTGTATATTATTTGTTGTTGTTAGCGTTAGCTCCGTCGGGGGTTAATGCTGCAGTCATTAGCGTTGGCGACGTTAGCGCTCGGCTAATTACAAAATAATGGAACACATCAAGCACTTTACCACCGGGAACAAGGAGCTAATGAGGAGACGAGGAAGGAGGAAGCGAGGAGGGAGGAGACCAGACAAGGAGATGAGGAAGGAGGAGACACAGGGCTAATGATGAGAGGAAAAGGAGGAGGTGAAGAGCAGTGATGGAGAGAAGGGAAGGAGGAGAGGAGACAAGGAGGTAGGAGGCAGCAGAGGGAGAGGGGAGTGAGGAGTGAGGAGTGAGGAGTTAGGAGGCAGGAGTTGGAGCAGGTGCAGGGGAATCGTCGCTGAGCTGCTCTGAGACAAAACATTAAAATAAATCTGAAAAACATGAGACTAATAAGACCTGATTTAGTCCTGGTTAAGTCCTGGTTTAGTCCAGACCTGGTTCAGTCCTGGTTCAGTCCTGGTTTAGTCCTGGTTCAGTCCTGCCTCAGTCCTGCCTCAGTCCTGGTTCAGTCCTGGTTCAGTCCTGCCTCAGTCCTGCCTCAGTCCTGGTTCAGTCCTGCCTCAGTCCTGCCTCAGTCCTGGTTCAGTCCTGGTTCAGTCCTGGTTCAGTCCTGCCTCAGTCCTGGATTAGTCCTGGTTTAGTCCTGGTTCAGTCCTGGTTCAGTCCTGGTTCAGTCCTGCCTCAGTCCAGGTTTAGTCCTGGTTCAGTCCTGCCTCAGTCCTGGTTTAGTCCTGGTTCAGTCCTGCCTCAGTCCTGGTTTAGTCCTGGTTCAGTCCTGCCTCAGTCCTGGTTTAGTCCTGGTTCAGTCCTGGTTCAGTCCTGGTTCAGTCCTGGTTCAGTCCTGCCTCAGTCCTGGTTTAGTCCTGGTTCAGTCCTGCCTCAGTCCTGGTTTAGTCCTGGTTTAGTCCTGGTTCAGTCCTGGTTCAGTCCTGGTTCTCAGCAGGAGGTTGTGGGTTCGATCTTCTGAATAATTGAAGCTCCGTTTGTTGTTTCTGTTTAAAATTTAATTTTCAATTAGAACTTTATGAGTTTATATAAAATATAGAAAAGTAAAGACACACACACTATACACACACACTATACACACACACACACTATACACACACACACTATACACACACACACTATACACACACACACTATACACACACACTATACACACACACACTATACACACACACACTATACACACACACACTATACACACACTATACACACACACTATACACACACACACACTATACACACACACTATACACACACACTATACACACACACTATACACACACACTATACACACACACACTATACACACACACTATACACACACACACTATACACACACACACACTATACACACACACACTATACACACACACTATACACACACACACTATACACACACACTATACACACACACTATACACACACACACTATACACACACACTATACACACACACACTATACACACACACTATACACACACACTATACACACACACACACTATACACACACACACACTATACACACACACACTATACACACACACACTATACACACACACTATACACACACACACTATACACACACACACTATACACACACACTATACACACACACACACTATACACACACACACTATACACACACACTATACACACACACACACTATACACACACACACTATACACACACACTATACACACACACTATACACACACACTATACACACACACACTATACACACACACACTATACACACACACTATACACACACACTATACACACACACACACTATACACACACACTATACACACACACACACTATACACACACACACACTATACACACACACACTATACACACACACACACTATACACACACACACTATACACACACACTATACACACACACACTATACACACACACTATACACACACACACTATACACACACACTATACACACACACACTATACACACACACTATACACACACACTATACACACACACACTATACACACACACTATACACACACACACACTATACACACACACACACTATACACACACACTATACACACACACACACACTATACACACACACACTATACACACACACTATACACACACACTATACACACGCACACACTATACACACACACACTATACACACACACTATACACACGCACACACTATACACACACACACTATACACACACACACTATACACACACACTATACACACGCACACACTATACACACACACTATACACACATTATACACACACACTATACACACACACTATACACACATTATACACACACACTATACACACACACTATACACACTATACACACACACTATACACACTATACACACACACACTATACACACACACTACACACACACGCTATACACACACACTATACACACACTATACACACACACTATACACACTATACACACACACTATACACACACACACTATACACACACACTATACACACACACTATACACACACACACCATACACACACACTACACACACGCTATACACACACACTATACACACACGCTATACACACACACACTATACACACAAACTATACACACACACAACACACACACTACACACATATACACACTATACACACACACTATACACACACACACTATACACACACACACTATACACATGGTCCTGGTCATAGACTGTATATATGAGTGGACTAAGCTAACGGGTTAGCGGCTAACGGGTTAGCGGCTAACGGGTTAGCGGCTAACGGGTTAGCGGCTAACGGGTTAGCGGCTAACGGGTTAGCGGCTAACGGGTTAGCGGCTAACGGGTTAGCGGCTAACGGGTTAGCGGCTAATGGGTTAATTTTTTTCTCCACTATTTTGTTTGCCAAAAAAACAGAGTGTGGCTCCAGATTGGCCCCTGTAACTGTGGCATCATGAGCCTCGTTTGAGCGACGCTGTGGGTGACGTCACGCTCACTTAGTCCACTTCTTTTATACAGTCTATGGTCCTGGTCCTGGTCCTGGTCCTGGTCTTTGTCTCTGGTATAAAAACTTTTCTCTTTTTATTTATTAATTCGTAGAATCAGAAACAAACCTGCTGCTGTTTATTCATCTGTGAACATCAAATATGAACGAACCACAGACGAGTCTGAGGGACCAGAGACCGGGAGACTCTGGAACCAGGCCCAGTCCCTGGTCCGGACTCGTCCCGGTCCCTGGTCCGGACTCGTCCCGGTCCCTGGTCCGGACTCGTCCCGGTCCCTGGTCCGGACTCGTCCCGGTCCCTGGTCCGGACTCGTCCCGGTCCCTGGTCGGATTCTGGAGCTGTGAAGTCACTGATTGGACGAGTTTGAACACGTCTGAGAAAAACAAAGAGACAAGAGATGAGGGACCGGGTTTAGTCCTGATTTAGTCCTGGTTTAGTCCTGGTTCTCTGAGCCTCTTCAGACTCTCGGTCTGAATAAAACCAGGATTAATCCAGGTCTAAACCAGGTCTAAACCAGGACTAAACCAGGTCTAAACTAGGTCTAAACTAGGTCTAAAACAGGACTAAAGCAGGTCTAAACCAGGACTAATCCAGGTCTAAACTAGGTCTAAACTAGGTCTAAAACAGGACTAAACCAGGTCTAAACTAGGTCTAAACTAGGTCTAAAACAGGACTAAACCAGGTCTAAACTAGGTCTAAACTAGGTCTAAAACAGGACTAAAGCAGGTCTAAACCAGGACTAATCCAGGTCTAAACCAGGACTAAACCAGGACTAAACCAGGCCTAAACCAGGTCTAAACCAGGTCTAAACCAGGACTAATCCAGGTCTAAACTAGGTCTAAACTAGGTCTAAACCAGGACTAAACCAGGACTAAACCAGGACTAAACCAGGACTAATCCAGGTCTAAACCAGGACTAAACCAGGACTAAACCAGGCCTAAACCAGGTCTAAACCAGGTCTAAACCAGGACTAATCCAGGTCTAAAACAGGTCTAAAACAGGTCTAAAACAGGTCTAAAGCAGGCCTGGTCCTGGTCCTGGTCCTGGTCCTGGTCCTGGTCTAGTTAAAGTCTCTCTCTCGGTTTAATGGTTTTTGTGGCATAAATAAAAATAGAAACAAACGTAAAAACAGATGAAATAAGAGTTTTTCCTCCAGAGCGAAAAATCAGAGGCGCAAAAAACATTGACTGAAATATTCATCAGGACAGATTTTAATGGATCTGACAAACCGAGACCAGGACCAGGACCAGACCAGGACCAGACCAGGACCAGACCAGGACCAGACCAGGACCAGACCAGGACCAGACCAGGACCAGGACCAGACCAGGACCAGGACCAGGACCAGGACCAGACCAGGACCAGACCAGGACCCCGTCAGTCTTCACTACAAACAGGAAGTGACATCATGAGTGTCCTTCCCATGATGCATTTGGAGCAGTTGGTCTGGACCCGGGTTTGGTTCTCAGACGGATCAGAGTCTGTCGCAGGACCTCAGACTCTCAGACCAGACCTGGGCCTCAGGAGACCAGGACCAGACCAAGACCAGACCGGGGACTTTTAGACCCCCAAACCTGAGCCATTATCCCCAGAAACATCTATTATTCATCAGGAAATAATGTCACTGGAAGAGCTGCTCTAGTCCTGGTTCAGTCCTGGTTTAGACTTAGTTTAGTCCTGGTTCAGTCCTGGTTCAGTCCTGGTTCAGTCCTGGTTTAGACTTAGTTTAGTCCTGGTTCAGTCCTGGTTCAGTCCTGGTTCAGTCCTGGTTCAGTCCTGGTTTAGTCCTGGTTCAGTCCTGGTTTAGTCCTGGTTCAGTCCTGGTTCAGTCCTGGTTTAGTCCTGGTTCAGTCCTGGTTTAGTCCTGGTTCAGTCCTGGTTTAGTCCTGGTTTAGTCCTGGTTCAGTCCTGGTTTAGTCCTGGTTTAGTCCTGGTTCAGTCCTGGTTTAGTCCTGGTTTAGTCCTGGTTTAGTCCTGGTTCAGTCCTGGTTCAGTCCTGGTTCAGTCCTGGTTTAGTCCTGGTTCAGTCCTGGTTTAGTCTTGGTTCAGTCCTGGTTCAGTCCTGGTTTAGTCCTGGTTCAGTCCTGGTTTAGTCCTGGTTTAGTCCTGGTTTAGTCCTGGTTCAGTCCTGGTTTAGTCCTGGTTCAGTCCTGGTTTAGTCCTGGTTTAGTCCTGGTTTAGTCCAGCAGGTGCTGCCACATGTTTAAACTAAAGCCCAAAATAACAGAACTGCCCCGACAGCTGCTCCTGCCCCAGTCTGCCCCCAAATGCCCTCCCCATGTGTCAGATGCCCTCCCCATGTGTCAGATGCCCTCCCCATGTGTCAGATGCCCTGCCGTGTGTCAGATGCCCTCCCCTGTGTCAGATGCCCTCCCCATGTGTCAGATGCCCTCCCCTGTGTCAGATGCCCTCCCCTGTCTCAGATGCCCTCCCCATGTGTCAGATGCCCTCCCCATGTGTCAGATGCCCTGCCGTGTGTCAGATGCCCTGCCGTGTGTCAGATGCCCTCCCCTGTGTCAGATGCCCTCCCCTGTGTCAGATGCCCTCCCCTGTCTCAGATGCCCTCCCCATGTGTCAGATGCCCTCCCCATGTGTCAGATGCCCTCCCCATGTGTCAGATGCCCTGCCGTGTGTCAGATGCCCTCCCCTGTGTCAGATGCCCTCCCCTGTGTCAGATGCCCTCCCACTTACGTTGTGGGTGTTTCTTTGTCAGATCCGATCCAGGGGCCTCGGCGCCTGCGTCTGGTGGAGGTTCAGTCCAAAGAAGTGACCATCCACTGGGAGCAGTTTGGGTACAATGTGACACGATGCCACTCCTACAACCTGACCCTGCAGTACCACTACAGGCCCACAGGGGGCGCCCACAGGTGAGTGTGACCCTGCAGTACCACTACAGGCCCACAGGGGGCGCCCACAGGTGAGTGTGACCCTGCAGTACCACTACAGGCCCACAGGGGGCGCCCACAGGCCCCAGTATTCTCATATTTTTCTTTTGTTTTCCTCGTCTTTTTTTCTCATGTTTTGCTTGTTTTCTTGCATTTTTCTCACGTTTATCTCGTGTTTCTTGTTTGTTTCCCTCACGTTTCCCTCACGTCTTCCTCACGTTTCCCTCACATTTCCCTCACGTCTTCCTCACGTTTCCCTCACATTTTCCTCACGTTTCCCTCACATTTTCCTCACGTTTCCCTCACGTCTTCCTCACGTTTCCCTCACATTTTCCTCACGTTTCCCTCACATTTTCCTCACGTTTCCCTCACGTTTCCCTCACGTTTTCCTCACGTCTTCCTCACGTCTTCCTCACGTTTTCCTCACGTTTTCCTCACGTCTTCCTCACGTTTTCCTCACGTCTTCCTCACGTTTTCCTCACGTTTCCCTCACGTTTCCCTCACATCTTCCTCACATTTCCCCTCACGTTTCCCTCACGTCTTCCTCACGTTTCCCTCACGTCTTCCTCACATTTCCCCTCACGTTTCCCTCACGTCTTCCTCACGTTTCCCTCATGTCTTCCTCACGTTTCCCTCACGTTTCCCTCACGTTTCCCTCACGTTTCCCTCACGTCTTCCTCACGTTTTCCTCACGTTTTCCTCACGTCTTCCTCACGTTTTCCTCACATTTTCTTCACGTCTTCCTCACGTCTTCCTCACGTTTCCCTCACATTTTCCTCACGTTTCCCTCACATTTTCCTCACGTCTTCCTCACGTTTCCCTCACATTTTCCTCACGTTTCCCTCACATTTTCCTCACGTTTCCCTCACATTTTCCTCACGTTTCCCTCACGTCTTCCTCACGTTTCCCTCACATTTTCCTCACGTTTCCCTCACGTTTCCCTCACGTTTCCCTCACGTTTTCCTCACGTTTTCCTCACGTCTTCCTCACGTCTTCCTCACGTCTTCCTCACGTTTTCCTCACATTTTCTTCACGTCTTCCTCACGTTTCCCTCACGTTTCCCTCACGTTTCCCTCACGTTTTCCTCACGTTTCCCTCACGTTTCCCTCACGTTTCCCTCACGTCTTCCTCACGTTTTCCTCACGTTTTCCTCACGTCTTCCTCACGTTTTCCTCACATTTTCTTCACGTCTTCCTCACGTCTTCCTCACGTTTCCCTCACGTTTCCCTCACGTTTCCCTCACGTCTTCCTCACGTTTCCCTCACGTTTCCCTCACGTTTCCCTCACGTTTTCCTCACGTTTCCCTCACGTCTTCCTCACGTTTCCCTCACGTTTCCCTCACGTTTCCCTCACGTTTCCCTCACGTCTTCCTCACGTTTTCCTCACATTTTCTTCACGTCTTCCTCACGTTTCCCTCACGTTTCCCTCACGTCTTCCTCACGTTTCCCTCACGTTTTCCTCACGTCTTCCTCACATTTTCTTCACGTCTTCCTCACATCTTCCTCACGTTTCCCTCACGTTTCCCTCACGTCTTCCTCACGTTTCCCTCACGTTTCCCTCACGTCTTCCTCACGTTTCCCTCACGTTTTCCTCACGTCTTCCTCACGTTTTCCTCACGTTTTCTTCACGTCTTCCTCACGTTTCCCTCACGTTTCCCTCACGTCTTCCTCACGTTTCCCTCACGTTTCCCTCACGTCTTCCTCACGTTTCCCTCACGTTTCCCTCACGTTTCCCTCACGTTTCCCTCACGTTTCCCTCACGTTTCCCTCACGTTTTCCTCACGTCTTCCTCACGTTTTCCTCACATTTTCTTCATGTCTTCCTCACGTTTCCCTCACGTTTCCCTCACATCTTCCTCACGTTTTCCTCACGTTTTCCTCACATTTTCTTCACGTCTTCCTCACGTCTTCCTCACGTTTCCCTCACATTTCCCTCACGTCTTCCTCACGTTTCCCTCACGTCTTCCTCACGTTTCCCTCACGTATTCCTCACGTCTTCCTCACGTTTCCCTCACGTCTTCCTCACGTTTCCCTCACGTCTTCCTCACGTTTTCCTCACATTTTCTTCACGTCTTCCTCACGTTTTCCTCACGTTTCCCTCACGTTTTCCTCACGTCTTCCTCACGTTTCCCTCACGTTTCCCTCACGTTTCCCTCACGTCTTCCTCACGTTTCCCTCACGTTTCCCTCACGTTTCCCTCACGTTTTCCTCACGTTTTCCTCACGTTTTCCTCACGTTTTCCTCGTGTTTTCCTCGTGTTTCAGGGAGGGGCTGAGGGAGGAGCAGCGGGAGCAGCTGGTCTCTGATTCGCTGAGCTCTCTGCCGCAGTTCACCCTCCGTAACCTTCCGCCGTTCACCAACATCAGCCTGAAACTAGTCCTGAGCAACCCCGAGGGGCGCAAGGAGAGCGAGGAGCTGAGGGTGCACACGGACCAGGACGGTACGGACAAAACAGGCCGAAAACACGCTAAAAACAGGCCAAAAACACACTAAAAACAGGCCAAAAACACACTAAAAACAGGCCAAAAACACACTAAAAACAGGCCAAAAACACACTAAAAACAGGCCAAAAACACACTAAAAACAGGCCAAAAACACACTAAAAACAGGCCAAAAACACACTAAAAACAGGCCAAAAACACACTAAAAACAGGCCAAAAACACGCTAAAAACAGGCCAAAAACATGCTAAAAACAGGCCAAAAACACACTAAAAACAGGCCAAAAACACACTAAAACCAGGCCAAAAACACACTAAAACCAGGCCAAAAACACACTAAAACCAGGCCAAAAACACACTAAAAACAGGCCAAAAACACTAAAAACAGGCCAAAAACACACTAAAAACAGGCCAAAAACACTAAAAACAGGCCAAAAACACACTAAAAACAGGCCAAAAACACACTAAAAACAGGCCAAAAACACACTAAAACAGGCCAAAAACACACTAAAAACAGGCCAAAAACACACTAAAAACAGGCCAAAAACACACTAAAAACAGGCCAAAAACACACTAAAAACAGGCCAAAAACACACTAAAAACAGGCCAAAAACACACTAAAAACAGGCCAAAAACACACTAAAACCAGGCCAAAAACACACTAAAACCAGGCCAAAAACACACTAAAAACAGGCCAAAAACACTAAAAACAGGCCAAAAACACACTAAAACCAAGCCAAAAACACACTAAAAACAGGCCAAAAACACACTAAAAACAGGCCAAAAACACACTAAAAACAGGCCAAAAACACACTAAAAACAGGCCAAAAACATGCTAAAAACAGGCCAAAAACACACTAAAAACAGGCCAAAAACACACTAAAAACAGGCCAAAAACACACTAAAAACAGGCCAAAAACATGCTAAAAACAGGCCAAAAACACACTAAAAACAGGCCAAAAACACACTAAAACCAGGCCAAAAACACACTAAAACCAGGCCAAAAACACACTAAAAACAGGCCAAAAACACACTAAAAACAGGCCAAAAACACACTAAAAACAGGCCAAAAACACACTAAAAACAGGCCAAAAACATGCTAAAACCAGGCCAAAAACACACTAAAAACAGGCCAAAAACACACTAAAAACAGGCCAAAAACATGCTAAAAACAGGCCAAAAACACACTAAAAACAGGCCAAAACACACTAAAACAGGCCAAAAACACACTAAAAACAGGCCAAAAACACACTAAAAACAGGCCAAAAACACACTAAAAACAGGCCAAAAACACACTAAAAACAGGCCAAAAACACACTAAAACCAGGCCAAAAACACACTAAAAACAGGCCAAAAACACGCTAAAAACAGGCCAAAAACATGCTAAAAACAGGCCAAAAACACACTAAAAACAGGCCAAAAACACACTAAAAACAGGCCAAAAACACACTAAAAACAGGCCAAAAACATGCTAAAAACAGGCCAAAAACACACTAAAAACAGGCCAAAAACACACTAAAACAGGCCAAAAGCACACTAAAAACAGGCCAAAAACACACTAAAACCAGGCCAAAAACACACTAAAACCAGGCCAAAAACACACTAAAAACAGGGCAAAAACATGTTAAAAAGAGGCCAAAAACACTAAAAACAGGCCAAAAACAGGCCAAAAACACACTAAAACCAGGCCAAAAACACACTAAAACCAGGCCAAAAACACACTAAAAACAGGCCAAAAACACACTAAAAACAGGCCAAAAACACACTAAAACCAGGCCAAAAACACACTAAAAACAGGCCAAAAACATGCTAAAAACAGGCCAAAAACACACTAAAAACAGGCCAAAAACACACTAAAAACAGGCCAAAAACACACTAAAACCAGGCCAAAAACACACTAAAACCAGGCCAAAAACACACTAAAACCAGGCCAAAAACACACTAAAAACAGGCCAAAAACACACTAAAAACAGGCCAAAAACACACTAAAAACAGGCCAAAAACATGCTAAAAACAGGCCAAAAACACACTAAAAACAGGCCAAAAACACACTAAAAACAGGCCAAAAACACACTAAAAACAGGCCAAAAACACTAAAAACAGGCCAAAAACATGCTAAAAACAGGCCAAAAACACACTAAAACAGGCCAAAAACACACTAAAACCAGGCCAAAAACACTAAAAACAGGACAAAAACACGCTAAAAACAGGCCAAAAACACACTAAAACCAGGCCAAAAACACTAAAACCAGGCCAAAAACACACTAAAAACAGGCCAAAAACACACTAAAAACAGGCCAAAAACACACTAAAAACAGGCCAAAAACACACTAAAAACAGGCCAAAAACACACTAAAAACAGGCCAAAAACACACTAAAACAGGCCAAAAACACACTAAAAACAGGCCAAAAACACACTAAAAACAGGCCAAAAACACACTAAAAACAGGCCAAAAACATGCTAAAAACAGGCCAAAAACACACTAAAAACAGGCCAAAAACACACTAAAAACAGGCCAAAAACACACTAAAAACAGGCCAAAAACACACTAAAAACAGGCCAAAAACACACTAAAAACAGGCCAAAAACATGCTAAAAACAGGCCAAAAACACACTAAAACAGGCCAAAAACACACTAAAAACAGGCCAAAAACACACTAAAACCAGGCCAAAAACACACTAAAACAGGCCAAAAACATGCTAAAAACAGGCCAAAAACACACTAAAAACAGGCCAAAAACACACTAAAAACAGGCCAAAAACACACTAAAAACAGGCCAAAAACACACTAAAAACAGGCCAAAAACACACTAAAAACAGGCCAAAAACACGCTAAAAACAGGCCAAAAACACACTAAAAACAGGCCAAAAACATGCTAAAAACAGGCCAAAAACACACTAAAAACAGGCCAAAAACACTAAAAACAGGCCAAAAACACACTAAAAACAGGCCAAAAACACACTAAAAACAGGCCAAAAACACACTAAAAACAGGCCAAAAACATGCTAAAAACAGGCCAAAAACACACTAAAAACAGGCCAAAAACACACTAAAAACAGGCCAAAAACACACTAAAAACAGGCCAAAAACACACTAAAAACAGGCCAAAAACACACTAAAAACAGGCCAAAAACATGCTAAAAACAGGCCAAAAACACACTAAAAACAGGCCAAAAACACACTAAAAACAGGCCAAAAACACACCGTACATGGACCAGGACCCAGAATATTGTTTTCTTCGTCATACACAGGACTGAGCAGTGGGTTTATTGGACACTACAGTTTTCTAACACGTCAGAGCATTTGTTTTTTTATGAAGAGATTTTAGATCAAATATTGAGGTTTAAAATGTCACAGTTAAAACAGAACCATCTCCAGAGGTCACAGCTCATCTTAAGCTCTACACACTTACCAATCTGTTTGACCTCTGTGACCCCTCTATGATCTCTGTGACCCCTCTGTGACCCCTCTATAATCTCTGTGACCCCTCTATGATCTCTGTGACCCCTCTATGATCTCTGTGACCCCTCTATGATCTCTGTGACCCCTCTATGATCTCTGTGACCCCTCTATGATCTCTGTGACCCCTCTGTAACCCCTCTATGATCTCTGTGACCCCTCTGTGACCCCTCTATGACCTCTGTGACCCTTCTGTGACCCCTCTATGACCTCTGTGACCCTCTGTGACCCTTCTATGACCCTCTGTGACCCCGGTGACCTCTCGGTGACCCCTCCCCCCTCAGTCCCGGGAGCGGTTCCTCTGGACTCCATTGTGGGCAGCAGCTACGAGCAGCACATCAGCCTGAGCTGGAGAGAACCCGCACACAAGTACGGCATCATCCGGCAATATGAGGTGAACTACAACTCCCATCATCCACCTGAGACACTACAGCTCCCATCATCCACCTGAGACACTACAGCTCCCATCATCCACCTGAGACACTACAGCTCCCATCATGCACCTGAGACACTACAGCTCCCATCATGCACCTGAGACACTACAGCTCCCATCATCCACCTGAGACACTACAGCTCCCATCATGCACCTGAGACACTACAGCTCCCATCATGCACCTGAGACACTACAGCTCCCATCATCCACCTGAGACACTACAGCTCCCATCATGCACCTGAGACACTACAGCTCCCATCATGCACCTGTACAGCTGACACACAGGGATACAGGAGGATGGGAGGGCATCAGGGGCAGACGGGAGGGCATCTGACGGGAGGGCATCAGGGGCAGACGGGAGAGCATCAGGGGCAGACGGGAGGGCATCAGGGGCAGACGGGAGGGCATCAGGGGCAGACGGGAGGGCATCTGACGGGTTTGTGCAATTGCAGATCTCGTATAAGGCCCTGAGCTCCTTTGACACGGAGTTCGATCTGACCAATCAGAGCGGCCGCGTGTTCAAATCGGCCAATGAGACGAGCCACCTGTTCACGGGGCTGTTTCCCGGCTCCACCTACTCCTTCACCATAAGAGCGTCCACCGTGAAAGGCTTCGGAGCGCCCGCCACCACCCAGGTCACCACCCGCATCTCAGGTAACCCGCCCGCCACCACCCAGGTCACCACCCGCATCTCAGGTAACCCGCCCGCCACCACCCAGGTCACCACCCGCATCTCAGGTAACCCGCCCGCCACCACCCAGGTCACCACCCGCATCTCAGGTAACCCGCCCGCCACCACCCAGGTCACCACCCGCATCTCAGGTAACCCGCCCGCCACCACCCAGGTCACCACCCGCATCTCAGGTAACCCGCCCACCACCACCCAGGTCACCACCCGCATCTCAGGTAACCCGCCCACCACCACCCAGGTCACCACCCGCATCTCAGGTAACCCGCCCACCACCACCCAGGTCACCACCCGCATCTCAGGTAACCCGCCCCCCACCACCCAGGTCACCACCCGCATCTCAGGTAACCCGCCCACCACCACCCAGGTCACCACCCGCATCTCAGGTAACCCGCCCACCACCACCCAGGTCACCACCCGCATCTCAGGTAACCCGCCCGCCACCACCCAGGTCACCACCCGCATCTCAGGTAACCCGCCCGCCACCACCCAGGTCACCACCCGCATCTCAGGTAACCCGCCCGCCACCACCCGCATCTCAGGTAACCCGCCCGCCACCACCCGCATCTCAGGTAACCCGCCCGCCACCACCCAGGTCACCACCCGCATCTCAGGTAACCCGCCTGCCACCACCCGCATCTCAGGTAACCCGCCCACCACCACCCAGGTCACCACCCGTATCTCAGGTAACCCGCCCGCCACCACCCGCATCTCAGGTAACCCGCCCGCCACCACCCGCATCTCAGGTAACCCGCCCGCCACCACCCGCATCTCAGGTAACCCGCCCACCACCACCCAGGTCACCACCCGCATCTCAGGTAACCCGCCCATCACCACCCAGGTCACCACCCGCATCTCAGGTAACCCGCCCACCACCACCCAGGTCACCACCCGCATCTCAGGTAACCCGCCCGCCACCACCCAGGTCACCACCCGCATCTCAGGTAACCCGCCCGCCACCACCCGCATCTCAGGTAACCCGCCCGCCACCACCCGCATCTCAGGTAACCCGCCCACCACCACCCAGGTCACCACCCGCATCTCAGGTAACCCGCCCATCACCACCCAGGTCACCACCCGCATCTCAGGTAACCCGCCCACCACCACCCAGGTCACCACCCGCATCTCAGGTAACCCGCCCACCACCACCCAGGTCACCACCCGCATCTCAGGTAACCCGCCCACCACCACCCAGACCCGTCCCACCGCCCACACCCCCGTGTGTTATACTTGTGTGTGTGCGTGTTATACTCGTGCGTGTTATACTCGTGTGTGTGCGTGTTATACTCGTGTGTGTTATACTCGTGTGTGTGCGTGTTATACTCGTGTGTGTTATACTCGTGTGTGTGCGTGTTATACTCGTGTGTTATACTCGTGTGTGTTATACTCGTGTGTGTGCGTGTTATACTCGTGTGTTATACTCGTGTGTGTGCGTGTTATACTCGTGTGTTATACTCGTGTGTGTTATACTCGTGTGTGTGCGTGTTATACTCGTGCGTGTTATACTCGTGTGTTATACTCGTGTGTGTTATACTCGTGTGTGTGCGTGTTATACTCGTGTGTGTGCGTGTTATACTCGTGCGTGTTATACTCGTGTGTTATACTCGTGTGTGTTATACTCGTGTGTGTGCGTGTTATACTCGTGTGTGTTATACTCGTGTGTGTGCGTGTTATACTCGTGTGTTATACTCGTGTGTTATACTCGTGTGTGTGCGTGTTATACTCGTGTGTGTTATACTCGTGTGTTATACTCGTGTGTGTTATACTCGTGTGTGTGCGTGTTATACTCGTGTGTGTTATACTCGTGTGTGTGCGTGTTATACTCGTGTGTTATACTCGTGTGTTATACTCGTGTGTGTGCGTGTTATACTCGTGTGTTATACTCGTGTGTTATACTCGTGTGTGTTATACTCGTGTGTGTTATACTCGTGTGTGTGCGTGTTATACTCGTGTGTGTTATATTCGTGTGTGTGCGTGTTATACTCGTGTGTGTTATACTCGTGTGTTATACTCGTGTGTGTGCGTGTTATACTCGTGTGTTATACTCGTGTGTGTTATACTCGTGTGTGTGCGTGTTATACTCGTGTGTGTTATACTCGTGTGTGTGCGTGTTATACTCGTGTGTTATACTCGTGTGTGTGCGTGTTATACTCGTGTGTGTTATACTCGTGTGTGTGCGTGTTATACTCGTGTGTGTGCGTGTTATACTCGTGTGTTATACTCGTGTGTTATACTCGTGTGTGTTATACTCGTGTGTTATACTCGTGTGTGTTATACTCGTGTGTGTTATACTCGTGTGTGTTATACTTGTGTGTGTGTTATACTCGTGTGTTATACTCGTGTGTTATACTCGTGTGTGTTATACTTGTGTGTGTGTGTGTTATACTCGTGTGTGTTATACTTGTGTGTGTGCGTGTTATACTTGTGTGTGTTATACTCGTGTGTGTGCGTGTTATACTCGTGTGTTATACTCGTGTGTTATACTCGTGTGTGTGCGTGTTATACTCGTGTGTGTTATACTCGTGTGTGTGCGTGTTATACTCGTGTTATACTCGTGTGTGTGCGTGTTATACTCGTGTGTGTGCGTGTTATACTCGTGTGTGTGCGTGTTATACTCACACATGTGCGTGTTATACTCACACATGTGTGTTATACTCACACGTGTGTGTGTGTGTTATACTCACACGTGTGTGTTATACTCACACGTGTGTGTGTGTTATACTCGTGTGTGTGTTATACTCACACGTGTGTGTGTTATACTCACACGTGTGTGTTATACTCACACGTGTGTGTGTGTGTTATACTCATGTGTGTGTTATACTCACACACGTGTGTGTGTTATACTCACGTGTGTGTGTTATACTCACACGTGTGTGTTATACTCACGTGTGTGTGTGTTATACTCACGTGTGTGTGTTATACTCACACGTGTGTGTGTTATACTCACACACGTGTGTGTGTTATACTCACACGTGTGTGTGTGTTATACTCACACGTGTGTGTGTGTTATACTCACACACGTGTGTGTGTGTGTTATACTCACACACGTGTGTGTGTGTGTGTGTTATACTCACATGTGTGTGTGTGTTATACTCACACACGTGTGTGTGTTATACTCACACGTGTGTGTGTGTTATACTCACACGTGTGTGTGTGTTATACTCACACGTGTGTGTGTGTGTTATACTCACACGTGTGTTATACTCACACACGTGTGTGTGTGTGTTATACTCACACACGTGTGTGTGTGTGTTATACTCACACACGTGTGTGTGTGTGTTATACTCACACATGTGTGTGTGTGTTATACTCACACATGTGTGTGTGTGTTATACTCACACACGTGTGTGTGTGTGTTATACTCACACACGTGTGTGTGTGTGTTATACTCACACACGTGTGTGTGTGTGTTATACTCACACATGTGTGTGTGTGTTATACTCATGTGTGTGTTATACTCACACACGTGTGTGTGTGTTATACTCACACACGTGTGTGTGTGTGTGTTATACTCACACACGTGTGTGTGTGTGTTATACTCACACGTGTGTGTGTGTGTTATACTCACACGTGTGTGTGTGTGTTATACTCACACATGTGTGTGTGTGTGTGTTATACTCACACATGTGTGTGTGTGTGTTATACTCACACATGTGTGTGTGTTATACTCACACATGTGTGTGTGTGTTATACTCACACATGTGTGTGTGTGTGTGTTATACTCACACATGTGTGTGTGTTATACTCACACATGTGTGTGTGTGTTATACTCACACATGTGTGTGTTATACTCACACACGTGTGTGTGTGTTATACTCACACATGTGTGTGTGTTATACTCACACATGTGTGTGTGCTAGACCCACAGATGTGTGTGTGTTATACTCACACATGTGTGTGTGTGTTATACTCACACATGTGTGTGTTATACTCACACACGTGTGTGTGTGTTATACTCACACATGTGTGTGTGTGTGTTATACTCACACAGGTGTGTGTGTTATACTCACACAGGTGTGTGTGTGTTATACTCACACATGTGTGTGTGTGTGTGTGTGTTATACTCACACATGTGTGTGTGTGTGTGTGTTATACTCACACATGTGTGTGTGTATACTCACACATGTGTGTGTGTGTGTTATACTCACACATGTGTGTGTGTGTTATACTCACACATGTGTGTGTGTGTTATACTCACACATGTGTGTGTGTGTGTGTTATACTCACACATGTGTGTGTGTTATACTCACACATGTGTGTGTGTGTTATACTCACACATGTGTGTGTTATACTCACACACGTGTGTGTGTGTTATACTCACACAAGTGTGTGTGTGTGTTATAATCACACAAGTGTGTGTGTTATACTCACACACGTGTGTGTGTGTTATACTCACACATGTGTGTGTGTGTGTTATACTCACACATGTGTGTGTGTTATACTCACACATGTGTGTGTGTTATACTCACACATGTGTGTGTGTGTGTTATACTCACACACATGTGTGTGTGTGTTATACTCACACATGTGTGTGTGTGTGTTATACTCACATGTGTGTGTGTGTGTTATACTCACACATGTGTGTGTGTGTGTGTTATACTCACACATGTGTGTGTGTGTGTTATACTCACACATGTGTGTGTGTGTGTGTGTGTTATACTCACACATGTGTGTGTGTGTGTTATACTCACACATGTGTGTGTGTGTGTGTTATACTCACACATGTGTGTGTGTGTGTTATACTCACACATGTGTGTGTGTGTTATACTCACACATGTGTGTGTGTGTTATACTCACACATGTGTGTGTGTGTGTGTTATACTCACACATGTGTGTGTGTGTGTTATACTCACACATGTGTGTGTGTGTGTTATACTCACACGTGTGTGTGTGTGTTATACTCACACATGTGTGTGTGTTATACTCACACATGTGTGTGTGTGTGTGTTATACTCACACATGTGTGTGTGTGTGTTATACTCACACATGTGTGTGTGTGTGTTATACTCACACATGTGTGTGTGTAGCTCCGGTGATGCCCGCCTATGATCAGGAGTCTCCTCTGAATCAAACCGAGTCGACAGTCACGGTTCTGCTGAGACCCGCCCAGAGCAGAGGGGCCCCGGTCAGGTGAGTACTGCAAATACTACTGCAAATACTACTGCAAATACTACTGCAAATACTGCAAATACTGCTGCAAATACTGCTGCAAATACTACTGCAAATACTACTGCAAATACTACTGCAAATACTACAAATACTACTGCAAATACTGCAAATACTGCTGCAAATACTGCTGCAAATACTGCTGCAAATACTGCTGCAAATACTACTGCAAATACTACTGCAAATACAACTGCAAATACAACTGCAAATACTACTGCAAATACTACTGCAAATACTGCTGCAAATACTACTGCAAATACTACTGCAAATACTACAAATACTACTGCAAATACTACAAATACTACTGCAAATACTACAAATACTACTACAAATACTACTGCAAATACTACAAATACTACTGCAAATACTACAAATACTACTGCAAATACTACTGCAAATACTACAAATACTACTACAAATACTACTGCAAATACTACTGCAAATACTACAAATACTACTGCAAATACTACAAATACTACTGCAAATACTACTGCAAATACTACTGCAAATACTACAAATACTACTGCAAATACTACTGCAAATACTACAAATTTTACAACAAATACTACTGCAAATACTACTGCAAATACTGCTGCAAATACTGCTGCAAATACTACTGCAAATACTACTGCAAATACTACAAATACTACTGCAAATACTACAAATACTACTGCAAATACTACAAATACTACTGCAAATACTACAAATACTACTACAAATACTACTGCAAATACTACTGCAAATACTACAAATACTACTGCAAATACTACAAATACTACTGCAAATACTACTGCAAATACTACAAATACTACTGCAAATACTACTGCAAATACTACAAATACTACTGCAAATACTACAAATTTTACAACAAATACTACTGCAAATACTACTGCAAATACTACAAATACTGCAAATACTACTGCAAATACTACTGCTAATACCGCTACAAATACTACTGCAAATACTACAAATACTACTGCAAATACTGCTGCAAATACTACAAATACTACTGCAAATACTACTGCAAATACTACAAATACTACTGCAAATACTACAAATTTTACAACAAATACTACTGCAAATACTACTGCAAATACTACAAATACTGCAAATACTACTGCAAATTCTACTGCTAATACCGCTACAAATACTACTGCAAATACTACAAATACTACTGCAAATACTGCTGCAAATACTACTGCAAATACTACAAATACTACTGCAAATACTACTGCTAATACTACTGCTAATACTGCTACAAATACTACTGCAAATACTACTGCAAATACTACAAATACTACTGCAAATACTACAAATACTACTGCAAATACTACAAATACTACTGCAAATACTACAAATACCACTGCTGAGGCTCATGGAGGGCAGCAGTTATAGCGGTGAATCTGGAGGTTCATATTTGGAATTCTGTCCGCGAGTATCATAGCAACCAAAGAGCCAATCAGGAGCGAGGCTGTTGAAGGTAACGCCCCTTTCCTGCCCTCAGCAATGCTGTCAATCAAACCTGTTGCTAATGCCAGTCACATTTGCAGATCGCCCGAATCAAACATTTACAAAGATTCAACCTTCAGCTGAGGGAATCTTCCTGTGCGGAGATTTTAACACTGATTTACTGAAATGTAACAATCATAAACCAACAGAAAACTTCATAAATACTCGATAGTTTCCAAAAATAACAAAACCTACACGAATTACCCTGCATAGTTCCTCCTTAAACAATAACATATTCACTAAGTTCTCTGATGTTAGTGATCACCTCCCCGTGTTCATTCTCTATAATCATAAATATAAAACGTGGATAAAGGAACATCTGAGACTAAAGTGAGTAGAAGATGAATGAGGAGTCACTGGGTGCATTTAAAGGAAGTCTAGAAGAACAAAACTGGAAAATTCTTTTGGAAGGAACTGAAGTAAATGCAGCTTCCAAACCTTCCTGACCACGTTAATGACTCTGATTTACACTGTACAAAGAGGGAAATTAAGAGGAGGAAAAAGTCACTCGTCCGAGGAAAACGAAAGGTCTAGAAAATGTGTATACGACACAGCAAGTTTGTGGTAGGACTCCATAAGTTTGGGGTAGGACACAGTAAGTTTGGGGTAGGACTCCATAAGTTTGGGGTAGGACACCGTAAGTTTGGGGTAGGACACAGTAAGTTTGGGGTAGGACTCCATAAGTTTGGGGTAGGACACCGTAAGTTTGGGGTAGGACTCCATAGGTTTGGGGTAGGACACTGTAAGTTTGGGGTAGGACTCCATAAGTTTGGGGTAGGACACTGTAAGTTTGGGGTAGGACGCCATAAGTTTGGGGTAGGACACCGTAAGTTTGGGGTAGGACTCCATAGGTTTGGGGTAGGACTCCATAAGTTTGGGGTAGGACTCCATAAATTTGGGGTAGGACTCCATAAGTTTGGGGTAGGACACAGTAAGTTTGGGGTAGGACTCCATAAGTTTGGGGTAGGACACCGTAAGTTTGGGGTAGGACTCCATAGGTTTGGGGTAGGACACTGTAAGTTTGGGGTAGGACTCCATAAGTTTGGGGTAGGACTCCATAAGTTTGGGGTAGGACTCCATAAGTTTGGGGTAGGACACAGTAAGTTTGGGGTAGGACTCCATAAGATTGGGGTAGGACACAGTAAGTTTGGGGTAGGACAGAGTAAGTTTGGGGTAGAACTCCATAAGATTGGGGTAGGACACCGTAAGTTTGGGGTAGGACTCCATAAGTTTTGGGTAGGACACCGTAAGTTTGGGGTAGGACTCCATAAGTTTGGGGTAGGACTCCATAAGATTGGGGTAGGACTCCATAAGTTTGGGGTAGGACACAGTAAGTTTGGGGTAGGACACAGTAAGTTTGGGGTAGGACACAGTAAGTTTGGGGTAGGACTCCATAAGATTGGGGTAGGACTCCATAAGATTGGGGTAGGACTCCATAAGTTTGGGGAAGGACACAGTAAGTTTGGGGTAGGACACAGTAAGTTTGGGGTAGGACACCGTAATTTTGGGGTAGGACACCGTAAGTTTGGGGTAGGACACCGTAAGTTTGGGGTAGGACACCGTAAGTTTGGGGAAGGACACAGTAAGTTTGGGGTAGGACACAGTAAGTTTGGGGTAGGACACAGTAAGTTTGGGGTAGGACACCGTAAGTTTGGGGAAGGACACAGTAAGTTTGGGGTAGGACACAGTAAGTTTGGGGTAGGACACCGTAAGTTTGGGGTAGGACACCGTAAGTTTGGGGTAGGACTCCATAAGTTTGGGGTAGGACACAGTAAATTTGGGGTAGGACTCCATAAGTTTGAGGAAGGACACAGTAAGTTTGGGGTAGGACACAGTAAGTTTGGGGTAGGACACCGTAAGTTTGGGGTAGGACACCGTAAGTTTGGGGTAGGACTCCATAAATTTGGGGTAAGACTCCGTAAGTTTGGGGTAGGACTCCGTAAATTTGGGGTAGGACACCGTAAGTTTGGGGTAGGACTCCGTAAGTTTGGGGTAGGACTCCGTAAGTTTGGGGTAGGACACAGTAAGTTTGGGGTAGGACTCCATAAGATTGGGGTAGGACACAGTAAGTTTGGGGTAGGACTCCGTAAGTTTGGGGTAGGACTCCGTAAATTTGGGGTAGGACACAGTAAGTTTGGGGTAGGACTCCGTAAGTTTGGGGTAGGACACAGTAAGTTTGGGGTAGGACTCCGTAAGTTTGGGGTAGGACTCCGTAAGTTTGGGGTAGGACACAGTAAGTTTGGGGTAGGACTCCATAAGATTGGGGTAGGACACAGTAAGTTTGGGGTAGGACTCCATAAGATTGGGGTAGGACACAGTAAGTTTGGGGTAGGACTCCATAAGATTGGGGTAGGACACAGTAAGTTTGGGGTAGGACACAGTAAGTTTGGGGTAGGACTCCATAAGTTCCCAAACATGGATGTGTACAGAGCTTTACATTTGTGAGGTACCTGCTCAAACAATTAAAAATAAATGAAAAATACTCGAAGTACTGCTGATATTTTGAATATCTGTAATACTGTTGGTACTTTGAATACTCCGGTACTGTGAATACTGCAGTACTGTGAATACTGCAGTACTTTGAATACTCCAGTACTGTGAATACTGCAGTACTGTGAATACTGCAGTACTTTGAATACTCCGGTACTGTGAATACTGCAGTACTGTGAATACTGCAGTACTCTGAATACTCCGGTACTGTGAATACTGCAGTACTGTGAATACTGCAGTACTCTGAATACTCCGGTACTGTGAATACTCCGGTACTGTGAATACTGCAGTACTTTGAGGTAAACAAACAGACACACTGAAGTGGTCCTGTCGTCTTTTAATGTTCACCGTTTTTCTCATAAAAAGTGAATGATCCAAAAGCTTCAATTATTCATGAGGAGAATCGAGAGATGAGGAGATGAGGGGAGGAGGAGAGGAGACAAGGAGACAAGGAGAGAAGAGGAGACAAGGAGAGAGGAGGGGAGGAGAGGAGACAAGGTGTTTCGTGAAGATGTTTGTGTTTAAATCGCAGGGACATGGTTCAGACACGAACGATTTAGCCACAGCTGAGACTGAACCAGGACTAAGACAGGACTAAGCCAGGACTAAACCAGGACTAAGCCAGGACTAAACCAGGACTAAACCAGGACTAAGCCAGGACTAAACCAGGACTAAGCCAGGACTAAGCCAGGACTAAACCAGGACTAAGCCAGGACTAAACCAGGACTAAGCCAGGACTAAACCAGGACTAAGCCAGGTCTAAACCAGGACTAAAGCAGGACTAAAGCAAAATTGAACCAGGACTAAACCAGGACTAAGCCAGGACTAAACCAGGACTAAAGCAGGACTAAGCCAGGACTAAGCCAGGACTAAGCCAGGTCTAAACCAGGACTAAGCCAGGTCTAAACCAGGACTAAAGCAAAACTGAACCAGGACTAAACCAGGACTAAAGCAAAACTGAACCAGGACTGTGTTTCTGCCTCAGGGCGACTGTGGCTGCAGAGGTTTAACACCATGAATAACACATGAGATTAAAGCTTTTTGGAGCCTGTGTGTGTGTGTATAGTGTGTGTGTATAGTGTGTGTGTGTGTGTATATAGTGTGTGTATAGTGTGTGTGTATAGTGTGTATATAGTGTGTGTGTGTGTGTATATAGTGTGTGTATATATAGTGTGTGTGTGTGTAAATGTTTTTTGTCATGTTCTGATCTGAGCTTCAGGCCCCAAACATTTGCTCCACATCTGTGTCGACAAACACATCCCATTTACATCTGAACAGACCGGATTTAGTCCTGATTTAGTCCTGGTTCAGTCCCGCTTTAGTCTCGGTTCAGTCCTGGTTTAGTCCTGGTTCAGTCCTGGTTCAGTCCTGGTTCAGTCCCGGTTCAGTCCTGCTTTAGTCCCGGTTCAGTCCTGGTTCAGTCCTGCTTTAGTCCCGGTTCAGTCCCGCTTTAGTCTCGGTTCAGTCCTGGTTTAGTCCTGGTTCAGTCCTGGTTCAGTCCCGGTTCAGTCCTGCTTTAGTCCTGGTTCAGTCCTGCTTTAGTTCTGGTTCAGTCCTGGTTTAGTCCTGGTTCAGTCCTGCTTTAGTCCCGGTTCAGTCCTGGTTTAGTCCTGGTTCAGTCCTGCTTTAGTCCCGGTTCAATCCTGGTTTAGTCCTGGTTCAGTCCTGCTTTAGTCCCGGTTCAGTCCTGGTTTAGTCCTGGTTTCTTCTGGGCCCTAATCCTCTTGTGTTGATGTAATCGTCTTTGTACCAAACGCTGGGAGCTGCTCGCTCAAACGCAGATCTGACACGGTGCTTTGTTTTCAGCGTCTCTTTGCGTTATACGGTGACACAGAAACCAGGAGCCGCCGGCGCAAGGGATTTATTTACCCACCATTTATTTAACCACGAAATCCTCCACACGGGAGAGAGGAGGGCCTCAGACAGACCTGCTCTAGTCCCGGTTTAGACCTGCTCTAGTCCTGGTTTAGACCTGCTCTAGTCCCGCCTGAGACCTGCTCTAGTCCCGGTTTAGACCTGCTCTAGTCCTGGTTTAGACCTGCTCTAGTCCCGCCTGAGACCTGCTCTAGTCCCGGTTGAGACCTGCTCTAGTCCCGGTTGAGACCTGCTCTAGTCCCGGTTTAGACCTGCTCTAGTCCCGCCCAGGGCTCTACAGTGCGCCCATTTCACTCGCATTTGCGAGTAAATATTTTGTCGTGCGAACGAGGAAAATAAAACAGTGGCACCAGTGCGATGCTTCTGCAGCCACAGTAAGGAGCTGAGCACAGACGTAACGTGACGAGTTAAACGTTCTACATGTATCAAACATTAGGGGCAAACTCACACTAGGACTTCAGAATCGTGCCCAAACCTGGAGCCCCTAAAGCGCCGCACGCTTTCCCAGCGCGAGCGCTGACCCCAGCGTACGAGCTCCGCGTGTGGCCGATATCACTCATACGAACAAACTCCGCTTCAAAACACACCCACGTCCCCTTCAACGAGGAGCGCCCCGCAGCAGGACCCACACCTGCCCCACCACTCAGTAAACACCCCCACGCCGCTGGTCTGAATACTGAGTGTGATCATATTTCATTACGGCCGCTGCAATAAACTTGTACTGGTGTGCGTGACCACCCTCGTGTACCAACGTGCGTCACAGGGCAGGTATCCCACCTATCCTTCCGCCAGGGCTCTACAGTGCGCCCATTTCACTCGCATTTGCGAGCAAATATTTCGTCGTGCGAACGAGGAAAATAAAACAGTCGCACCAGTGCGAGTGCTTCTGCAGCCACAATAAGGAGCTGCGCACAGACGCAACGTGACGAGTTAAACGTTCTAAATGTATCAAACATTAGGGGCGCACTCACACTAGGACTTTAGAATCGTGCCCAAGCCTGGAGCCCCTAAAGCGCGACACGCCCAGCGCGAGCGCAACTGAACTGTGCCCGGGCACGACACCTCCGACCTCGCAGACCCCAGCATACGAACTCCGGGTTTGCGGCGATATCACTCATACGAACAAACTCCGCTTCAAAACACACCCACGCCCCCTTAAACGAGGAGCGGCACCGCAGCAGGACCCACACCTGTCCCAGACTCAGTAGATTCCCCTGTGCCGCTGGACTTCCCTCTCTAAAGCGAGAGCTCTGTCTTGGTCTTGTCTAGGACTCGAGCGCATTTGGACTCGGTCACGTCACGGACTCGATGTCTGAATACTGAGTGCATCATATTTCATTACGGCCGCTGCTGTCGCCAATAAACTTGTACCAGTGTGCGGGACCTGTGCGCTGGAGCCCGTGGACACTGCACCGCCAGCGCGCGGCTTGTCCACAGCGCCACCCTCAGCGTGCGTCACAGGGCAGGTTAAACATCTGCCCTGTGAAAAAAACTAAGTTTATGTCAGTGTCCGCACAGAGCAGAGCTACAGCACAGAGCAGGCGATATGTGGGCTGAGGTTTGCCAAAGAAAATGCCAAATTAATCTGTTTGTCACAACTCCAGGAATTTGAAAATACAGGTTTAAAAATTCTACCCACTTTATTCACATCGAAGCAGTTTTGTGTAAAGTGCCAGTGGAAGTTCTCTTAAAGAAGAGGTTCTCAAACTGTGGGTAGTGTTGTGTTTTAGTTTTAGTTTTTCCTCGAGTGATGCAGAAAAGAGGAGCCACTGTCTGTGTGAATGCTCTTGTATGTTAGCTTAGGTCCAAAAAGGGGCGCAGAGTGTTTCAGTGCAGTACAGTCTGTTTGGCTTATTTTAAGTCTAAATGAATATTAATCAGATAAAATGGAGATAGACTGATTAAAAACACAGTGATTGTGCAGGAAAAGTACAGTCATAATTCTTTTGTGTTTTTTGTATAAAATGAATTCAAATAAGTTGGTGTGCGCAAGTTCTGCACTGTAATAAACGTTCAAAACTAAAACCTATTTGTGCCCCCATTTGTTTTTCTGTGCTCCTAAAATTTTTGACTTAGGGGCACATGTGCTCCTGAAAAAAAAAGTTAGCGTAGAGCCCTGCCTTCCGCCTCACGTCAAATACACCAATACTAATTTTCTGTCAGTGTCCGCACAGAGCAGAGCTACAGCACAGAGCAGGCGATACGTGGGCTGAAGTTTGCCTAAGAAAATGCCAAATAACTCTGTCACAATGTGCGTTTAGTTTGGTAAATGTGCAGAGGCTAAAAACCACTGTAAAACCAGGAAGAGAATGTAACTTCACCAAGGAATTTGAAAATACAGGTTTAAAAATCTTACCTATGTTTTTCACTTTGAAGCAGTTTTGTGTAAAGTGCAGTGGAAGTTCTCTTAAAGAAGAGGTTCTCAAACTGTGGGTGAAGGTCCAAAAAGGGCCACAGAGTGTTTCAGTGCAGTACAGTTTGTTTGGCTTATTTTTAGTCTAAATATTAATCAGATAAAATGAAGATATATTTATAAAAACACTGCGATCATGCAGGAAAAGTACAGTCATAATAATTCTTTTGTTTTTTGTATTAAATTCATTCAAATAAGTTGGTGTGCGCAAGTTCTGCACTGTAATAATCGTTCGAAATGAAAAACTACTTGTGCCCCCATTTTTTTTTCTGTGCTCCTAAAATTTTTTACTTAGGGGCACATGTGCTCCTGAAAAAAAAAGTTAGCGTAGAGCCCTGGTCCCGCCTGAGACCTGCTCTAGTCCTGCTTGAGACCTGCTCTAGTCCCGGTTTAGACCTGCTCTAGTCCCGCTTGAGACCTGGTCCAGCATTTACCTGGTCTTTGGACCTTGATCGTTTTATGTAATATTTCCCTGGTCTGGTTCTGTTGGGTCTGTTTCTGTTGGGTCTGGTTCTGTTGGGTCTGGTTCTGTTGGGTCTGGTTCTGTTGGGTCTGTTTCTGTTGGGTCTGGTTCTGTTGGGTCTGGTTCTGTTGGGTCTGGTTCTGTTTCTGTTGGGTCTGGTTCTGGTCTGGTTCCTGTTGTTCTGTGATGTCACGTCCTGTTTCCTGTTTGGACAGGAAGTGCAGCTGTGGTTTCCTGTGTTTGTGTGAGGGTTTGGAGGAGGAGACCAGCAGGACCAGAGCAGAGGAAAGTTCCACATTAGAGCTTTAAACCTCCTGCTGCTCTGCAGGGGGAGGGACTTAGCACCGAGAGCAAAAGAATAAAAGGAATGGAATGCAGGCAGAGGCGTTTGTTGCCCCTCTCATTATTTGCCCCCTCATATGATCTGCCCCTCTCATTATCTGCCCCTCTCATTATCTGCCCCTCAGTAAGTACCAGGTGGTGGTGGAGGAGGAGCGCCCCCGCAGGCAGAGGCGGGGTAGTGCAGAGATCCTGCGCTGTTACCCGGTTCCGGTCCACTTCAGTAACGCCTCCACCCTGAGCTCACCGTATTACTTCAGCGCCGAACTGAGCCGGGCCGAGCTGAGCCACAGCGCCCCCTTCTGCATCGGTGAGTTAGACTGGGACCGGGACCAGGACCAGGGCAGGGGCGGGACCGGGGAGGGACCGGGGAGGGACCGGGGAGGGACCGGGGAGAGACCGGGGAGAGACCGGGGAGAGACCGGGGAGAGACCGGGGAGGGACCGGGGAGGGACCGGGGAGAGACCGGGGAGAAACCGGGGAGAGACCGGGGAGAGACCGGGGAGAGACCGGGGAGAGACCGGGGAGAGGCCAAGGCGGGACCGGGGAGGGACCGGGGAGGGACCGGGGAGAGACCGGGGAGAGACCGGGGAGAGACCGGGGAGAGACCGAGGCAGGACCGGGGAGAGACCGGGAGGGACCGAGGAGAGACCGGGAGAGACCGAGGCAGGACCGGGCAGAGACCGGGAGAGACCGGGAGAGACCGGGGAGGGACCGGGGAGGGACCGGGGAGGGACCGGGGAGGGACCGGGGAGGGACCGAGGAGGGACCGAGGAGGGACCGAGGAGGGACCGAGGAGGGACCGAGGCGGGACCGGGGAGAGACCGGGGAGAGACCGGGGAGAGACCGGGGAGAGACCGGGGAGGGACCGAGGCAGGACCGGGGAGAAACCGGGGAGAAACCGGGGAGAGACCGGGGAGAGACCGGGGAGAGACCGGGGAGAGACCGGGGAGAGGCCGAGGCCGGACCGGGGAGGGACCGGGGAGGGACCGGGGAGAGACCGGGGAGAGACCGGGGAGAGACCGGGGAGAGACCGAGGCAGGACCGGGGAGAGACCGGGGAGAGGCCGAGGCGGGACCGGGGAGGGACCGGGGAGGGACCGAGGCGGGACCGGGGAGGGACCGGGGAGGGACCGGGGAGAGACCGGGGAGAGGCCGGGGCGGGACCGGGGAGGGACCGGGGAGGGACCGAGGCGGGACCGGGGAGGGACCGAGGCGGGACCGGGGAGGGACCGGGGAGAGACCGGGGAGGGACCGGGGCGGGACCGGGGAGGGACCGGGGAGGGACCGGGGAGGGACCGGGGAGGGACCGGGGAGGGACCGAGGCGGGACCGGGGAGGGACCGAGGCGGGACCGGGGAGGGACCGGGGAGAGACCGGGGCGGGACCGGGGAGAGACCGGGACTGCAGTACTTGTACTTCTGTGACTGCAGTATTTGTACTTCAGGAGACAATCGGACGTATAACGGATACTGGAACGTCCCACTGCTGCCGCACAAGAGCTACGGCATCTACTACCAGGCCGTCAGTACTGCCAACGGGGTGAGTACTGCAAATACTGCAAATACTGCAAATACTACCAGGCCGTCAGTACTGCCAACGGGGTGAGTACTGCAAATACTGCAAATACTACAAATACTACCAGGCCGTCAGTATTGCCAACGGGGTGAGTACTGCAAATACTGCAAATACTACAAATACTACCAGGCCGTCAGTACTGCCAACGGGGTGAGTACTGCAAATACTGCAAATACTACAAATACTACCAGGCCGTCAGTACTGCCAACGGGTGAGTACTGCAAATACTGCAAATACTACAAATACTACCAGGCCGTCAGTACTGCCAACGGGGTGAGTACTGCAAATACTGCAAATACTACAAATACTACCAGGCCGTCAGTACTGCCAACGGGGTGAGTACTGCAAATACTGCAAATACTACAAATACTACCAGGCCGTCAGTACTGCCAACGGGGTGAGTACTGCAAATACTGCAAATACTACAAATACCACCAGGCCGTCAGTACTGCCAACGGGGTGAGTACTGCAAATACTGCAAATACTACAAATACTACCAGGCCGTCAGTACTGCCAACGGGTGAGTACTGCAAATACTGCAAATACTACCAGGCCGTCAGTACTGCCAACGGGGTGAGTACTGCAAATACTGCAAATACTACAAATACTACCAGGCCGTCAGTACTGCCAACGGGGTGAGTACTGCAAATACTGCAAATACTACAAATACTACCAGGCCGTCAGTACTGCCAACGGGGTGAGTACTGCAAATACTGCAAACACTACAAATACTACCAGGCCGTCAGTACTGCCAACGGGGTGAGTACTGCAAATACTGCAAATACTACAAATACTACCAGGCCGTCAGTACTGCCAACGGGTGAGTACTGCAAATACTGCAAATACTACAAATACCACCAGGCCGTCAGTACTGCCAACGGGGTGAGTACTGCAAATACTGCAAATACTACAAATACTACCAGGCCGTCAGTACTGCCAACGGGGTGAGTACTGCAAATACTGCAAATACTACCAGGCCGTCAGTACTGCCAACGGGGTGAGTACTGCAAATACTGCAAATACTACAAATACTACCAGGCCGTCAGTACTGCCAACGGGGTGAGTACTGCAAATACTGCAAATACTACAAATACTACCAGGCCGTCAGTACTGCCAACGGGGTGAGTACTGCAAATACTGCAAATACTACAAATACCACCAGGCCGTCAGTACTGCCAACGGGGTGAGTACTGCAAATACTGCAAATACTACAAATACTACCAGGCCGTCAGTACTGCCAACGGGGTGAGTACTGCAAATACTGCAAATACTACCAGGCCGTCAGTACTGCCAACGGGGTGAGTACTGCAAATACTGCAAATACTACAAATACTACCAGGCCGTCAGTACTGCCAACGGGGTGAGTACTGCAAATACTGCAAATACTACAAATACTACCAGGCCGTCAGTACTGCCAACGGGTGAGTACTGCAAATACTGCAAACACTACAAATACTACCAGGCCGTCAGTACTGCCAACGGGGTGAGTACTGCAAATACTGCAAATACTACAAATACTACCAGGCCGTCAGTACTGCCAACGGGGTGAGTACTGCAAATACTGCAAATACTACAAATACCACCAGGCCGTCAGTACTGCCAACGGAGTGAGTACTGCAAATACTGCAAATACTACAAATACTACCAGGCCGTCAGTACTGCCAACGGGGTGAGTACTGCAAATACTGCAAATACTACCAGGCCGTCAGTACTGCCAACGGGGTGAGTACTGCAAATACTGCAAATACTACAAATACTACCAGGCCGTCAGTACTGCCTAAGGGGTGAGTACTGCAAATACTGCAAATACTACAAATACCACCAGGCCGTCAGTACTGCCAACGGGGTGAGTACTGCAAATACTGCAAATACTACAAATACTACCAGGCCGTCAGTACTGCCAACGGGGTGAGTACTGCAAATACTGCAAATACTACCAGGCCGTCAGTACTGCCAACGGGGTGAGTACTGCAAATACTGCAAATACTACAAATACTACCAGGCCGTCAGTACTGCCAACGGGGTGAGTACTGCAAATACTGCAAATACTACAAATACTACCAGGCCATCAGTACTGCCAACGGGGTGAGTACTGCAAATACTGCAAATACTACAAATACTACCAGGCCGTCAGTACTGCCAACGGGGTGAGTACTGCAAATACTGCAAATACTACAAATACCACCAGGCCGTCAGTACTGCCAACGGGGTGAGTACTGCAAATACTGCAAATACTACAAATACTACCAGGCCGTCAGTACTGCCAACGGGGTGAGTACTGCAAATACTGCAAATACTACCAGGCCGTCAGTACTGCCAACGGGGTGAGTACTGCAAATACTGCAAATACTACAAATACTACCAGGCCGTCAGTACTGCCAACGGGGTGAGTACTGCAAATACTGCAAATACTACAAATACTACCAGGCCGTCAGTACTGCCAACGGGGTGAGTACTGCAAATACTGCAAATACTACAAATACTACCAGGCCGTCAGTACTGCCAACGGGGTGAGTACTGCAAATACTGCAAATACTACCAGGCCGTCAGTACTGCCAACGGGGTGAGTACTGCAAATACTGCAAATACTACAAATACTACCAGGCCGTCAGTACTGCCAACTGCCATCTGACACACACACACACACAGGGAGGGCATCTGACACACACACACACACGGAGGGCATCTGACACACACACACAGGGAGGGCATCTGACACACACACACAGGGAGGGCATCTGACACACACACACAGGGAGGGCATCTGACACACACACAGGAAGGGCATCTGACACACACAGGGAGGGCATCTGACACACACAGGGAGGGCATCTGACACACACACACAGGGAGGGCATCTGACACACACACACACACACAGGGAGGGCATCTGACACACACAGGGAGGGCATCTGACACACACACACACACACAGGGAGGGCATCTGACACACACACACACAGGGAGGGCATCTGACACACACACACACAGGGAGGGCATCTGACACACACACACACACACAGGGAGGGCATCTGACACACACAGGGAGGGCATCTGACACACACACACAGGGAGGGCATCTGACACACACACACAGGGAGGGCATCTGACACACACACACACAGGGAGGGCATCTGACACATACACACGGGGAGGGCATCTGACACACACACACACAGGGAGGGCATCTGACACACACACACACACACACACACAGGGAGGGCATCTGACACACACACACACACACACACACACAGGGAGGGCATCTGACACACACACACAGGAAGGGCATCTGACACACACACACAGGAAGGGCATCTGACACACACACAGGAAGGGCATCTGACACACACACAGGGAGGGCATCTGACACACACACACACACGGAGGGCATCTGACACACACACACACACAGGGAGGGCATCTGACACACACAGGGAGGGCATCTGACACACACACACAGGGAGGGCATCTGACACACACACACACAGGGAGGGCATCTGACACACACACACACAGGGAGGGCATCTGACACACACACACAGGGAGGGCATCTGACACACACACACACAGGGAGGGCATCTGACACATACACACGGGGAGGGCATCTGACACACACACACACACAGGGAGGGCATCTGACACACACACACACACACACACACACAGGGAGGGCATCTGACACACACACACACACACACACACACACAGGGAGGGCATCTGACACACAGATTAGGGCAGGTGAGGACAGGGGGGCAGGTACGAGACTCTGCCCCCTCCTCAGGTGTAATAATGATTCTTTTGTTTTCCAGGAGACAAAGATCGACTGTGTGAGAGTCGCCACGAAAGGTCAGTGTGAGACGCACCACACACACTATTCACACACACACTATTCACACACACACACACACTATACACAAACACTATACACACTATACACACACACAATACACATACTTACACACACGAACACTATACACACACACACTATACACACTATACACACACTATACATACACACACAATACACCTACACTATACACACACACACTATACACACAAACACTATACACACAAACACTATACATACACACACTATACACATACTACACACAGAGGTCTTTAAACACAGGTGCAGTGCCTCTTCAGGCCTGTAGGAGGAGCTGCAACTATAACACTACTTTTCTGTACTAGTACTTTTACTGCAGTACTCTGGGCCCGTAGGACTCGGTACTTTTACTGCAGTACTCTGGGCCCGTATTGACTCGGTACTTTTACTGCAGTACTCTGGGCCCGTAGGACTCGGTACTTTTACTGCAGTACTCTGGGCCCGTAGGACTCGGTACTTTTACTGCAGTACTCTGGGCCCGTAGGACTCGGTACTTTTACTGCAGTACTCTGGGCCCGTAGGACTCGGTACTTTTACTGCAGTACTCTGAACCCGTAGGACTCGGTACTTTTACTGCAGTACTCTGGGCCCGTAGGACTCGGTACTTTTACTGCAGTACTCTGGGCCCGTAGGACTCGGTACTTTTACTGCAGTACTCTGGGCCCGTAGGACTCGGTACTTTTACTGCAGTACTCTGGGCCCGTAAGACTCGGTACTTTTACTGCAGTACTCTGGGCCCGTAGGACTCGATACTTTTACTGCAGTACTCTGGGCCCGTAGGACTCGGTACTTTTACTGCAGTACTCTGGGCCCGTAGGACTCGGTACTTTTACTGCAGTACTCTGGGCCCGTAGGACTCGGTACTTTTACTGCAGTACTCTGGGCCCGTAGGACTCGGTACTTTTACTGCAGTACTCTGGGCCCGTATTGACTCGGTACTTTTACTGCAGTACTCTGGGCCCGTAGGACTCGGTACTTTTACTGCAGTACTCTGGGCCCGTAGGACTCGGTACTTTTACTGCAGTACTCTGGGCCCGTAGGACTCGGTACTTTTACTGCAGTACTCTGGGCCCGTAGGACTCGGTACTTTTACTGCTTTGATAATGGCTGTGTTTAACCCTTTCAGTTCAGGCTCGTGACTCGTGACACACACACAATCACACGTCCCCAAAGACGCTTTACACACACACACACACGTCCCCAAAGACGCTTTACACACACACACACGTCCCCAAAGACGCTTTACACACACACATCCCCAAAGACGCTTTACACACACACGTCCCCAAAGACGCTTTACACACACACACACGTCCCCAAAGATGCTTTACACACACACGTCCCCAAAGACGCGTTACACACACACATCCCCAAAGATGCTTTACACACACACACGTCCCCAAAGACATTTTACACACACACACGTCCCCAAAGATGCTTTACACACACGTCCCCAAAGATGCTTTACACACACACACACCCTCAAAGACGCGTTACACACACACATCCCCAAAGACGCTTTACACACACACACACGTCCCCAAAGACGCTTTACACACACACATCCCCAAAGACGCTTTACACACACACGTCCCCAAAGACGCTTTACACACACACACACGTCCCCAAAGATGCTTTACACACACACATCCCCAAAGACGCTTTACACACACACATCCCCAAAGACGCTTTACACACACACGTCCCCAAAGACGCTTTACACACACACACGTCCCCAAAGACGCGTTACACACACACACGTCCCCAAAGACGCGTTACACACACACGTCCCCAAAGATGCTTTACACACACACACGTCCCCAAAGACGCTTTACACACACACGTCCCCAAAGATGCTTTACACACACACACACGTCCCCAAAGATGCTTTACACACACACACACGTCCCCAAAGATGCTTTACACACACACACACACATCCTCAAAGACGCTTTACACACACACATCCCCAAAGACGCTTTACACACACACGTCCCCAAAGACGCTTTACACACACACATCCCCAAAGACGCTTTACACACACACGTCCCCAAAGACGCTTTACACACACACACACCCCCAAAGACGCTTTACACACACACACGTCCCCAAAGACGCTTTACACACACACACATCCCCAAAGACGCTTTACACACACACGTCCCCAAAGACGCTTTACACACACACACACATCCCCAAAGACGCTTTACACAGACACATGTCCCCAAAGACGCTTTACACACACACATGTCCTCAAAAATGCTTTACACACACACATGTCCTCAAAGACGCTTTACACACACACACACACACACATCCCCAAAGACGCTTTACACACACACACATCCCCAAAGACGCGTTACACACACACGTCCCCAAAGATGCTTTACACACACACACGTCCCCAAAGACGCTTTACACACACACACGTCCCCAAAGACGCTTTACACACACACACGTCCCCAAAGATGCTTTACACACACACACACGTCCCCAAAGATGCTTTACACACACACACACACATCCTCAAAGACGCGTTACACACACGTCCCCAAAGACGCGTTACACACTCCACTTTTACACCTACAGTGCAGGTTTTGGGACACTCCCAAACCCGATCAGGTGGTAAAGGGTTTATGGCTACACACTCAGATGCCCTCCCACCACACGGTTTGTGGTTTGATCAGAACAGAGTCACTTTTCTACTAACCTCTGCTTTTCTCTTCTTTGTTTGTCACACCTCCTCCCTCGCTCCTCCCCTCTCCTCCCTCACTCCTCTCCTCTCTTCTCCTCCCCTCCTCTCCTCTCTCCCTCGCTCCTCCCCTCTCCTCTCCTCCCTCACTCCTCTCCTCTCCTCCCCTCCTCTCCCTGCATGTGCACTTTCCTCTCCTCCTCTCTTTGTTCCTCCTCTTCCTGTAGCGGCCATAATCGTGACTCAGCTCACGACTCCGTACGTTCGAGCGGCTCCGGCCTCCGGCGACAAACAGCTGCCAGGTCAGAACCTGAAACAGAACCTGAACCTGAACCTGAACCAGAACCAGAACCTGAAACAGAACCTGACACAGAACCTGAAACAGAACCTGAACCAGAACCTGAACCTGACACAGAACCTGAACCAGAACCTGAACTAGAACCTGAACCTGAAACAGAACCTGAACCTGACACAGAACCTGTAACAGAACCTGAACCTGACACAGAACCTGTAACAGAACCTGAACCAGAACCTGAAACAGAACCTGAAACAGAAACAGAGCCTGAACCAGAACCTGAAACAGAACCTGAACCAGAACCTGAACCTGAAACAGAACCTGAACCTGACACAGAACCTGTAACAGAACCTGAACCAGAAACAGAACCTGACACAGAACCTGAAACAGAACCTGAACCAGAACCTGACACAGAACCTGAACCAGAACCCGAAACAGAACCTGAACCAGAACCTGAACCTGAAACAGAACCTGAACCAGAACCTGACACAGAACCTGACACAGAACCTGACAGAACCTGAACCTGACACAGAACCTGTAACAGAACCTGAACCAGAAACAGAACCTGAAACAGAAACAGAGCCTGAACCAGAACCTGAAACAGAACCTGAACCAGAACCAGAACCTGAACCTGACACAGAACCTGAACCAGAACCTGAAACAGAACCTGAACCAGAACCAGAACCTGACACAGAACCTGTAACAGAACCTGAACCAGAAACAGAACCTGAAACAGAAACAGAACCTGAAACAGAACCTGACACAGAACCTGAACCAGAACCTGACATAGAACCTGACACAGAACCTGAACCTGACACAGAACCTGACACAGAACCTGTAACAGAACCTGAACCTGAACCAGAACCTGAACCTGACACAGAACCTGAACCAGAACCTGACATAGAACCTGACACAGAACCTGAACCTGACACAGAACCTGACACAGAACCTGTAACAGAACCTGAACCAGAACCTGACACAGAACCTGAACCTGACACAGAACCTGACACAGAACCTGAAACAGAACCTGAACCTGAACCAGAACCTGAACCTGACACAGAACCTGAACCTGAACCAGAACCTGAAACAGAACCTGACACAGAACCTGAAACAGAACCTGAACCAGAACCAGAACCTGACACAGAACCTGTAACAGAACCTGAACCAGAAACAGAACCTGAAACAGAACCTGAAACAGAAACAGAACCTGAAACAGAACCTGACACAGAACCTGAACCAGAACCTGACATAGAACCTGACACAGAACCTGTAACAGAACCTGAACCAGAACCTGACACAGAACCTGACACAGAACCTGAACCTGACACAGAACCTGACACAGAACCTGAAACAGAACCTGAACCTGAACCAGAACCTGAACCTGACACAGAACCTGAACCTGAACCAGAACCTGAAACAGAACCTGACACAGAACCTGAAACAGAACCTGAACCAGAACCAGAACCTGACACAGAACCTGTAACAGAACCTGAACCAGAAACAGAACCTGAAACAGAACCTGAAACAGAAACAGAACCTGAAACAGAACCTGAACCAGAACCAGAACCTGACATAGAACCTGAACCAGAACCTGAAACAGAACCTGACACAGAAACAGAACCTGACACAGAACCTAACACAGAACCTGAACCAGAACCTGAACCAGAACCTGACACAGAACCTGACACAGAACCTGAAACAGAACCAGAACCTGACACAGAACCTGACACAGAACCTGTAACAGAACCTGAACCTGAAACAGAACCTGACACAGAAACAGAACCTGACACAGAACCTGACACAGAACCTGAACCAGAACCTGAACCTGACATAGAACCTGACACAGAACCTGACACAGAACCTGTAACAGAACCTGAACCAGAACCAGAACCTGACACAGAACCTGAAACAGAACCTGAACCAGAACCTGACACAGAACCTGACACAGAACCTGTAACAGAACCTGAACCTGACACAGAACCTGACACAGAACCTGTAACAGAACCTGTAACAGAACCTGACACAGATCCTGAAACAGAACCTGAACCAGAACCTGAACCTGACACAGAACCTGAACCAGAACCTGAACCAGAACCTGAACCAGAACCTGAACCAGAACCTGACACAGAACCTGACACAGAACCTGAACCAGAACCAGAAACTGAACCAGAAACTGAACCAGAAACTGAACCAGAAACTGAACCAGAAACTGAACCAGAAACTGAAACAGACCCTAAACCAGGTCTAAAAAAAGCAGGTCTAAAGCAGGACTAAAGCAGGTCTAAAGCAGGACTAAAGCAGGACTAAAGCAGGTCTAAAGCAGGACTAAAGCAGGTCTAAAGCAGGTCTAAAGCAGGACTAAAGCAGGTCTAAAGCAGGTCTAAACCAGGTCTAAAGCAGGTCTAAACCAGGTCTAAAGCAGGTCTAAACCAGGTCTAAAGCAGGACTAAACCAGGTCTAAAGCAGGACTAAACCAGGTCTAAAGCAGGACTAAACCAGGTCTAAAGCAGGTCTAAACCAGGTCTAAAGCAGGACTAAAGCAGGTCTAAAGCAGGTCTAAACCAGGTCTAAACCAGGTCTAAAGCAGGTCTAAACCAGGTCTAAAGCAGGACTAAACCAGGTCTAAAGCAGGACTAAAGCAGGACTAAAGCAGGACTAAAGCAGGACTAAACCAGGTCTAAAGCAGGACTAAACCAGGTCTAAAGCAGGACTAAAGCAGGACTAAAGCAGGACTAAAGCAGGACTAAAGCAGGTCTAAAGCAGGACTAAAGCAGGACTAAACCAGGTCTAAAGCAGGACTAAACCAGGTCTAAAGCAGGACTAAAGCAGGTCTAAAGCAGGTCTAAACCAGGACTAAACCAGGACTAAAGCAGGACTAAAGCAGGACTAAAGCAGGACTAAAGCAGGTCTAAAGCAGGTCTAAAGCAGGACTGAACCAGGTCTAAACCAGAACTAAACCAGGTCTAAACCAGGACTAAACCAGGACTAAAGCAGGACTAAACCAGGACTAAACCAGGTCTAAAGCAGGACTAAAGCAGGTCTAAAGCAGGTCTAAAGCAGGTCTAAACCAGGACTAAACCAGGACTAAAGCAGGACTAAAGCAGGACTAAAGCAGGTCTAAAGCAGGTCTAAACCAGGTCTAAACCAGGTCTAAAGCAGGACTAAAGCAGGTCTAAAGCAGGTCTAAAGCAGGTCTAAAGCAGGACTAAAGCAGGTCTAAACCAGGACTAAAGCAGGACTAAAGCAGGACTAAACCAGGTCTACAGCAGGACTAAACCAGGTCTACAGCAGGACTAAACCAGGTCTACAGCAGGACTAAACCAGGTCTAAAGCAGGACTAAAGCAGGACTAAAGCAGGTCTAAACCAGGTCTACAGCAGGACTAAACCAGGTCTAAAGCAGGACTAAAGCAGGTCTAAACCAGGTCTAAAGCAGGTCTAAAGCAGGACTAAACCAGGTCTAAAGCAGGACTAAACCAGGTCTAAAGCAGGACTAAAGCAGGACTAAAGCAGGACTAAACCAGGTCTACAGCAGGACTAAACCAGGTCTAAAGCAGGACTAAAGCAGGTCTACAGCAGGACTAAACCAGGTCTACAGCAGGTCTAAACCAGGTCTAAAGCAGGACTAAAGCAGGTCTACAGCAGGTCTAAACTGCAGGTCTGTGTGTGTATAGTGTGACTGAGGTTCAAACTGAAACCATTTTCTTCAGTGAAATGAAATTCTGTTTGAGGCTCTAATGGACACGACCACTTTAATAGGTACAGTTTACCCCAGGACCTGGTTTAGTCCTGGTTTAGTCCTGGTTTAGTCCTGGTTTAGACCTGCTTTAGTCCTGGTTCAGTCCTGGTTTAGACCTGCTTTAGTCCTGCTTTAGTCCTGGTTTAGTCCTGCTTTAGTCCTGGTTTAGTCCTGCTTTAGTCCTGGTTTAGTCCTGGTTTAGACCTGGTTTAGACCTGGTTTAGTCCTGGTTTAGACCTGGTTTAGTCCTGGTTCAGTCCTGGTTTAGACCTGGTTTAGTCCTGCTTTAGTCCTGCTTTAGTCCTGGTTTAGTCCTGCTTTAGTCCTGGTTTAGACCTGGTTTAGTCCTGGTTTAGTCCTGGTTTAGTCCTGGTTTAGTCCTGGTTTAGTCCTGCTTTAGTCCTGGTTTAGACCTGGTTTAGACCTGGTTTAGACCTGGTTTAGTCCTGGTTTAGTCCTGGTTTAGACCTGCTTTAGACCTGCTTTAGACCTGCTTTAGTCCTGCTTTAGTCCTGGTTTAGACCTGGTTTAGTCCTGGTTCAGTCCTGGTTTAGACCTGCTTTAGTCCTGGTTTAGTCCTGGTTTAGACCTGCTTTAGTCCTGGTTTAGTCCTGCTTTAGTCCTGGTTTAGTCCTGGTTTAGTCCTGGTTTAGTCCTGGTTTAGTCCTGGTTTAGTCCTGGTTTAGTCCTGGTTTAGACCTGCTTTAGTCCTGCTTTAGTCCTGGTTTAGTCCTGGTTTAGTCCTGGTTCAGTCCTGGTTCAGTCCTGGTTTAGTCCTGGTTTAGTCCTGCTTTAGTCCTGCTTTAGTCCTGGTTTAGACCTGGTTTAGACCTGGTTTAGACCTGGTTTAGTCCTGGTTTAGACCTGGTTTAGACCTGGTTTAGTCCTGGTTTAGTCCTGGTTTAGTCCTGGTTTAGTCCTGGTTTAGTCCTGGTTTAGTCCTGGTTTAGTCCTGCTTTAGTCCTGCTTTAGTCCTGCTTTAGTCCTGCTTTAGTCCTGGTTTAGACCTGGTTTAGACCTGGTTTAGTCCTGGTTTAGACCTGGTTTAGACCTGGTTTAGACCTGCTTTAGTCCTGGTTTAGTCCTGGTTTAGTCCTGGTTTAGTCCTGGTTCAGTCCTGGTTCAGTCCTGGTTTAGACCTGGTTTAGACCTGGTTTAGACCTGGTTTAGTCCTGGTTTAGACCTGGTTTAGACCTGGTTTAGACCTGGTTTAGACCTGGTTTAGTCCTGGTTCGGTCCTGGTTCGGTCCTGTCAGATTACCTCAGATGCCCTCCCGTGCCTCAGATTACCTCAGATGCCCTCCCGTGCCTCAGATTACCTCAGATGCCCTCCCGTGCCTCAGATTACCTCAGATGCCCTCCCGTGCCTCAGATTACCTCAGATGCCCTCCCATACCTCAGATTACCTCAGATGCCCTCCCGTGCCTCAGATTACCTCAGATGCCCTCCCATACCTCAGATTACCTCAAATGCCCTCCCATGCCTCAGATTACCTCAGATGCCCTCCCATGCCTCAGATTACCTCAGATTACCTCAGATGCCCTCCCATACCTCAGATTACCTCAGATGCCCTCCCATGCCTCAGATTACCTCAGATTACCTCAGATTACCTCAGATTACCTCAGATTACCTCAGATGCCCTCCCATACCTCAGATTACCTCAGATGCCCTCCCTTGCAGGCGCGGTGACCCGGCGGCCGGAGCCGGAGCACGAGACGCCGTCTGATCACACGGTGAAAATCGCCGGAGCCGTCGCCGCCGTCCTGCTCTTCATCATCATCTCCCTCGGAGTCGTGCTGCTCATGAACAAGAGGTACTGACCGGACCAGGACCAGGACCAGGACCAGGACCAGGACCCGGACCAGGACCCGGACCAGGACCCGGACCAGGACCAGGACCAGGACCAGGACCAGGACCCGGACAAGGACCCGGACCAGGACCCGGACCCGGACTGAACCAGGCCTGAACCAGGCCTGAACCAGGCCTGAACCAGGCCTGAACCAGGCCTGAACCAGGCCTGAACCAGGCCTGAACCAGGCCTGAACCAGGCCTGAACCAGGCCTGAACCAGGCCTGAACCAGGACTGAACCAGGACTGAACCAGGACTTTGGGGGTTGGAGGGTCTTTATAGAAAATGCAGCTGCACAAAAGTGGCTCATTAAACTCTTCAGTCTGACAAAATCCATCTGTGTCTGAGCTCTTCTTTTAGACCTGTTATAGTCCTGGTTCAGTCCTGGCTCAGTCCTGGTTTAGTCCTGGTTTAGTCCTGGCTCAGGCCTGTTTCAGGCCTGGTTCAGGCCTGGTTCAGTCCCGGTTCAGTCCCGGTTTACTCCTGGTTTAGTCTCCTCACCTGTGTCCTCCCGCCTCACCTGTGTCCTACCTCCTCACCCGTGTCCTCCCTCCTCACCCGCGTCCTCCCTCCTCACCCGCGTCCTCCCTCCTCACCCGCGTCCTCCCTCCTCACCCGCGTCCTCCCTCCTCACCCGCGTCCTCCCTCCTCACCCGTGTCCTCCCTCCTCACCCGCGTCCTCCCTCCTCACCTGTGTCCTCCCTCCTCACCTGTGTCCTCCCTCCTCACCTGTCTCCTCCCTCCTCACCCGCGTCCTCCCTCCTCACCCGCGTCCTCCCTCCTCACCCGCGTCCTCCCTCCTCACCCGCGTCCTCCCTCCTCACCCGCGTCCTCCCTCCTCACCCGTCTCCTCCCTCCTCACCCGCGTCCTCCCTCCTCACCCGCGTCCTCCCTCCTCACCCGCGTCCTCCCTCCTCACCCGCGTCCTCCCTCCTCACCCGCGTCCTCCCTCCTCACCCGCGTCCTCCCTCCTCACCCGTGTCCTCCCTCCTCACCCGCGTCCTCCCTCCTCACCCGTGTCCTCCCTCCTCACCCGCGTCCTCCCTCCTCACCTGTGTCCTCCCTCCTCACCTGTGTCCTCCCTCCTCACCTGTGTCCTCTGTATATTTTGTGTTTCAGGAAATTGTCTCAGAAGAGGAAAGAGACTCTGAGCTCCAGGCAGGAAATGACTCTGATGGTGACGAGTTCCCACACGCTGCCCACGGCCGGAGAGGGGAGCACGGGGAGAGGTACTGCAATACTACGAGTACTACGAATACTACTGCAGTACTGCAGTACTACGAGTACTACGAATACTACTGCAGTACTACGAGTACTACTGCAGTACTGCAGTACTACGAGTACTACGAATACTACTGCAGTACTACGAGTACTACGAATACTACTGCAGTACTACGAGTACTACGAATAATACTACTACAGTACTGCAATACTATGAGTACTACAAATACTACTACTACAGTACTATGAATACTACTACTACTGCAGTACTACCAGTACTACGAATACTACAAATACTACAAATACTGCAGTACTACAAATACTACTACTACAGTACTGCGAATACTACTGCAGTACTGCAAATACTACTGCAAATACTACGAATACTGCAGTACTGCAAATACTACGAATACTGCAGTACTGCAAATACTACCAATACTGCAGTATTGCAAATACTACAAATATTGCAGTACTGCAAATACTACTGCAAATACTACGAGTACTATGAATACTGCAGTACTGCGAATACTACGAATACTGCAGTACTGCGAATACTGCAGTACTACGAATACTACTACTACTACTACAGTACTGCGAATACTACGAATACTGCAGAACTACGAATACTACTGCAAATATGAGTACTACTGCAATATTACTACTACTGCAGCAGAGTACACAGAGTACACACAGTACACACAGAGTACACACAGAGAGTGTACACAGAGAGTGTACACAGAGTGTACACAGAGTACACAGAGTGTACACAGAGTACACAGAGTGTACACAGAGTACACACAGAGTACACACAGAGTACACACAGAGTACACACAGAGTACACAGAGTACACAGAGTACACACAGAGTGTACACAGAGTGTACACAGTGTACACAGAGTACACACAGAGTACACAGAGTGTACACAGAGTGTACACAGAGTACACAGAGTACACACAGAGTGTACACAGTGTACACAGAGTACACACAGAGTACACACAGAGTACACACAGAGTACACACAGAGTACACACAGAGTACACACAGAGTGTACACAGAGTGTACACAGAGTACACACAGAGTACACACAGAGTGTACACAGAGTACACACAGAGAGTGTACACAGAGTACACACAGAGTACACACAGAGTGTACACAGAGTGTACACAGAGTGTACACAGAGTACACACAGAGTACACACAGAGTGTACACAGAGTGTACACAGAGTACACACAGAGTACACACAGAGTGTACACAGAGTACACACAGAGTGTACACAGAGTACACACAGAGTGTACACAGAGTGTACACAGAGTGTACACAGAGTACACAGAGTACACACAGAGTGTACACAGAGTACACACAGAGTGTAGACAGATTACACAGAGATTACACAGAGTGTACACAGAGTTTACACAGAGTACACACAGAGTACACAGAGTACACACAGAGTGTACACAGTGTACACAGAGTACACACAGAGTACACACAGAGTACACACAGAGTACACACAGAGTGTACACAGAGTACACACAGAGTACACACAGAGTGTACACAGAGTGTACACAGAGTACACACAGAGTGTACACAGAGTACACACAGAGTGTACACAGAGTACACACAGAGTACACACAGAGTGTACACAGAGTACACACAGAGTACACACAGAGTACACACAGAGTACACACAGAGTACACACAGAGTGTACACAGAGTGTACACAGAGTACACACAGAGTACACACAGAGTGTACACAGAGTACACACAGAGTGTACACAGAGTACACACAGAGTGTACACAGAGTGTACACAGAGTGTACACAGAGTACACAGAGTACACACAGAGTGTACACAGAGTACACACAGAGTGTACACAGAGTACACACAGAGTGTAGACAGAGTACACACAGAGTACACACAGAGTGTACACAGAGTGTACACAGAGTGTACACAGAGTACACACAGAGTACACACAGAGTACACACAGAGTACACACAGAGTACACACAGAGTGTAGACAGAGTACACACAGAGTACACAGAGTACACAGATGTAGCACCCATTCCTTGTAGCTGGAGTACAGCCTTTATAGTGTTCGTCCTGGGAGTGGGGCCCTGGGTACAGTTCAAAATGTTTAAACTTGGTAAACAGGAGATACAATAATAAGTCCAATCCCTGAATATAAAATAAGATTTGGTTTGACGGCGCCTCCACTCAGCAGGAATATTGGCCTTACGTCATTAAAGTAAAACAAAAATGACAGCCGTGCGTTTAATGCACTTTGAATTGCAAGTCAATTGAAATAAAATAATTAACCTCTGTTGCTATTTCAGTCAAATTTTAACCTCTCCATTGTGACCAGTTCAGTTCCCTTGGTGCAGGCCTGATGCGCGTCGTGGCTGCTTCACTCGCTGAGCAAAACAAACCGTGCACTGGGGGGTTCAGTGTACTCACAGAACCGGGGGATCCAGCACTGGGGGGTTCAGTGTACTCACAGAACCGGGGGATCCAGCACTGGGGGGTTCAGTGTACTCACAGAACCGGGGGATCCAGCAGTGGGTTGGTGACGGGGCGTGTCCGTGTCCGTGAGCTTGGCCAAAATGGCGGCTGTGGCTCGTGTGTGATTCGTGGCGCCGGGAGCAGCACATACACATTATAATGGAACAACTGGCCTCCACAACAGGGTCCAAAGAGTGTGCGCCTTGGTCCGCTGTGCAGTAACAAGTCTCGCATTAGTATATTTCTCCAAATAAAAGGTCTATACTTTGCACATAGAATTTAACACTAGGCTAGCTTTAGCGTTAGCTTTAGCCTTAGCGGCTAAATCGCTAACTCACATTTGCATCACAGTTCTTGGTACAAACTGGCCGTTTGATACACAAAATAAAACACATTGAACACTCACGTGGCGTTAGGTAACAATAATCCCCACAGGACCTGCAGACTCTGCATCTGCTACGGATTTGGTGACTGTTTTACCAGCCAGGACCGTGATCCGCGTCCCTCCCCTCACAGCCGAGCGCGCCGGACAGGATATGGGACACGCCCCCTCCACACTGATTGGCTATTGCCAATACCTCCTCCAATCAGATTACAGGAAACATAAGATTGACACACAGTAGAGTTTGGTAAAGCAGCACCAGGCCGTGCGGGGAACAGGTCTAACAAACCTATTCCACAACAAAATGAATCAATCCTTTAGTTTGCTCAACATTTTTAACTATTTATTAGACTGTTTTTAACAGACAAATTAATTATATTGAGGTCAATGTTTTTAACCCATTACTTATTGCGATATGATATTTATTCCTATTTATTTAGCTGATGTGTTTAATGTTTAGATCAGGTCTGTCTAACGTGATATTTTAGACAGGGCTACACAGAGTACACAGAGTACACACAGAGTACACACAGAGTACACACAGAGTACACAGTACACACAGAGTACACACAGAGTACACACAGAGTACACACAGAGTACACAGTACACACAGAGTACACACAGAGTACACACAGAGTACACACAGAGTACACACAGAGTACACAGTACACACAGAGTACACACAGAGTACACACAGAGTACACACAGAGTACAGAGTACACACAGAGTACACACAGAGTACACACAGAGTACACACAGAGTACAGAGTACACACAGAGTACACACAGAGTACACACAGAGTACACACAGAGTACACACAGAGTACAGAGTACACACAGAGTACACACAGAGTACACACAGAGTACACACAGAGTACAGAGTACACACAGAGTACACAGTACACACAGAGTACACACAGAGTACACACAGAGTACACACAGAGTACAGAGTACACACAGAGTACACAGTACACACAGAGTACACACAGAGTACACAGAGTACACACAGAGTACACACAGAGTACACACAGAGTACACACAGAGTACACAGTACACACAGAGTACACAGAGTACACACAGAGTACACACAGAGTACACACAGAGTACACACAGAGTACACACAGAGTACACAGTACACACAGAGTACACACAGAGTACACAGTACACACAGAGTACACACAGAGTACACACAGAGTACAGAGTACACACAGACTACACACAGAGTACACAGTACACACAGAGTACACACAGAGTACACACAGAGTTCACAGTACACAGAGTACAGAGTACACACAGAGTACACACAAAGTACTCGGGGGTTGTGAATGTTTCATGTTTTTCACATTTGTGAGTTTTTCTGTGGCTGCGTCAGATTTTGAGGATTATTGAGATTGAAGTTTGAAGGTGAAGTGAGCAACAGCAAAATGCCACGAGACAAACGAGAAGAAACGAGGAAGAGATGGAAAGATGAAGGAGAGATAGAGAGGAGAGGAGAGGAGGGAGGAGAGAGGGGGAGGAGACGAGGAGGAGGAGGTGACCTTGCCTCGGGCTCCTGCTCCAGTTTACAGCTCTCCATAAAAAAACTGAAAAGTAGAAAAGAACGGAAGAATATTCAGAACAAGGAAACAAGGGGGGAGGAAGGAGGAAACAAGGGAGCAGGAGGCCAAGAGAGGAGACAAGGAAGGAGGAGGTAGGAGACGAGATGATGAAGCAGGAGGTAGGAGATGAGGAGAGGAGACAAGGAAGGACAAGGTAGGAGACGAGGAGAGGAGGAGACAAGGAAGGAGGAGGTAGGAGATGAGGAGAGGAGACGAGGAAGGAGGAGGTAGGAGACGAGGAGAGGAGACGAGGAAGGAGGAGGTAGGAGATGAGGAGAGGAGACGAGGAAGGAGGAGGTAGGAGACAAGGAGAGGAGACGAGGAAGGAGGAGGTAGGAGATGAGGAGAGGAGACGAGGAAGGAGGAGGTAGGAGACAAGGAGAGGAGACGAGGAAGGAGGAGGTAGGAGACAAGGAGAGGAGACGAGGAAGGAGGAGGTAGGAGACAAGGAGAGGAGACCACCCACTTAATTAAAGCTCCTGGACCATGAAAAACCAACTGAGCTTTAAGTTCATGTCCTGTTGTTTTCTTATATTATTTATTATTTTATTTGTTTCCTTTTTCAGGCCTTTCGTCTCCTTCGTCTTTCACTCTGAAGTCCAACACCATGAGCTCCATCCCCAACTCCTACTACACAGGTGAGGAGGTAGGACATAGGTGAGGAGGGAGGACACGGGTGAGGAGGGAGGACACGGGTGAGGAGGGAGGACACGGGTGAGGCGGGAGGACACGGGTGAGGAGGGAGGACACAGGTGAGGAGGGAGGACACAGGTGAGGAGGAAGGACACAGGTGAGGAGGTAGGACGCGGGTGAGAAGGGAGGACACAGGTGAGGAGGGAGGACACAGGTGAGGAGGGAGGACACAGGTGAGGAGGGAGGACACAGGTGAGGAGGGAGGACACGGGTGAGGAGGTAGGACACAGGTGAGGCGGGAGGACACAGGTGAGGAGGGAGGACACAGGTGAGGAGGTAGGACACAGGTGAGGCGGGAGGACACAGGTGAGGAGGGAGGACACAGGTGAGGAGGTAGGACACAGGTGAGGAGGGAGGACACGGGTGAGGAGGTAGGACACGGGTGAGGAGGTAGGACACAGGTGAGGCGGGAGGACACAGGTGAGGAGGGAGGACATGGGTGAGGAGACTTTATTTGACTTAATTGTTTTGTGTTCTAATGGTTCTTTCTCTCCTTTTCGCCCTTTGACCTTCACAGACCCGTTCGTCCCGACGGCCATTTTAGGTGAGAATCTTGTCCTTCTGTTTCCTTTCAGACAGGAAGTAGCTAGGCGTAAACAGGAAGTGGACAGGAAGTAGGGACAGAGATGGAGAGATCCGCTTCATTCATCGTCTGCTGCTTTTCGCTCTGGCTTTTCTCCTCTTACTTTGATTTCTTTGAGTTGCTGTTAGTTTAGCTTTATTAATGTATTTGATTATTTCTCATTTATACCTTTGATTTAAACCTTTTCTAGTTTTGTTTTTTTTGCCTTGTGTTTCGTTAAATATTTCTTTCTGTGGTGGGCCTCACTCATCCACATCACATCAGCGTCGTGTCTCGTCTGTGAAACGCCGAAAACGGGGAAAAAGTGTTTCGAATAAATAAAAGAAATGATCAGGCACCTCCACTGACACCTCCTCACTGAGAGAGAGAAGGCTCCTCCTCTCTCCTCCTCTTCAGTTTAAGCTCTGCCTGATCCGTAGCACTGTGCTCTTCAGTTTAAGCTCTGCCTGATCCGTAGCACTGTGCTCTTCAGTTTAAGCTCTGCCTGATCCGTAGCACTGTGCTCTTCAGTTTAAGCTCTGCCTGATCCGTAGCACTGTGCTCTTCAGTTTAAGCTCTGCCTGATCCGTAGCACTGTGCTCTTCAGTTTAAGCTCTGCCTGATCTGTAGCAGTGCTTCTCTCCCGGAAACCTGCCTGATCCGTCTCTCCTCAGGGCTCAGCTCAGTTAGCCATCTGACGGTCGTCACATTAGCCTAGCCACTTTACCATAGCCACATTAGGCTAGTCGCTTTAGCATAACCACATTAGCATAGCCACTTTAGCATAGCCGCCTTAGCCTAGCCACATTAGCCTAGCCGCCTTAGCGCAGGTTTTGATGATGCTTCAGAGTTGTTGCTTATTTCCTGTCTCCTTTTTTCTTCTTCTTTTTGTTGTTTCTCGGTAAAGTGCCCATAAATGGTAAGTGGGGGGCGGGGTCTGTGTCACACCTGCGCATGCCTCGCTCTGATTGGTCCACACTCGTCCTCCATCTTGTTTGTTTGTTTTTGTTGTTTTTACTTTGGCGCCATCCCATGAGTTTGGCGGGAAAGTGTCAGCCAATCAGAACACAGGATCAGAGTCAGGTCAAAGACGAGGTTTGATTCAAGACACCTTTTCACACGGACCCCGAAGTCCTGGTTTAGACCTGCTTTAGTCCTGCTTTAGTCCTGGTTTAGTCCTGGTTCAGTCCTGGTTCAGTCCTGGTTCAGTCCTGGTTCAGTCCTGATTCAGTCCTGATTCAGTCCTGGTTCAGTTCTGGTTCAGTCCTGGTTTAGTCCTGGTTCAGCCCTAGTTTAGTCCTGGTTTAGTCCTGGTTCAGTCCTGGTTTAGTCCTGGTTTAATCCTGGTTTAGTCCTGGTTCAGTCCTGGTTTAGTCCTGGTTCAGTCCTGGTTTAGTCCTGGTTCAGTCCTGGTTCAGTCCTGGTTTAATCCTGGTTCAGTCCTGGTTTAGTCCTGGTTTAATCCTGGTTTAGTCCTGGTTCATTCCTGGTTCAGTCCTGGTTTAGTCCTGGTTTAGTCCTGGTTCAGTCCTGGTTTAGTCCTGGTTCAGTCCTGGTTTAATCCTGGTTTAGTCCTGGTTCAGTCCTGGTTTAGTCCTCATTTAGTCCTGGATTAGTCCTGGTTCAGTCCTGGTTTAATCCTGGTTAAGTCCTGGTTCAGTCCTTGTTTAGTCCTGGATTAGTCCTGGTTCAGTCCTGGTTTAATCCTGGTTTAGTCCTGGTTCAGTCCTGGTTTAGTCCTGGTTTAATCCTGGTTTAGTCCTGGTTCAGTCCTGGTTCAGTCCTCGTTTAGTCCTGGTTCAGTCCTGGTTCAGTCCTGGTTTAATCCTGGTTTAGTCCTGGTTCAGTCCTGGTTTAGTACTGGTTTAGTCCTGGTTCAGTCCTGGTTTAGTCCTGGTTCAGTCCTGGTTCAGTCCTGGTTTAGTCCTGGTTTAGTCCTGGTTCAGTCCTGGTTTAGTCCTGGTTTAGTCCTGGTTCAGTCCTGGTTTAGTCCTCATTTAGTCCTGGATTAGTCCTGGTTCAGTCCTGGTTTAATCCTGGTTAAGTCCTGGTTCAGTCCTTGTTTAGTCCTGGATTAGTCCTGGTTCAGTCCTGGTTTAATCCTGGTTTAGTCCTGGTTCAGTCCTGGTTTAGTCCTGGTTTAATCCTGGTTTAGTCCTGGTTCAGTCCTGGTTCAGTCCTGGTTCAGTCCTGGTTTAATCCTGGTTTAGTCCTGGTTCAGTCCTGGTTTAGTACTGGTTTAGTCCTGGTTCAGTCCTGGTTTAGTCCTGGTTCAGTCCTGGTTTAGTCCTGGTTTAGTCCTGGTTCAGTCCTGGTTTAGTCCTGGTTTAGTCCTGGTTCAGTCCTGGTTTAGTCCTGGTTTAGTCCTGGTTCAGTCCTGGTTTAGTCCTCATTTAGTCCTGGATTAGTCCTGGTTCAGTCCTGGTTTAATCCTGGTTAAGTCCTGGTTCAGTCCTTGTTTAGTCCTGGATTAGTCCTGGTTCAGTCCTGGTTTAATCCTGGTTTAGTCCTGGTTCAGTCCTGGTTTATTCCTGGTTTAGTCCTGGTTCAGTCCTGGTTCAGTCCTCGTTTAGTCCTGGTTCAGTCCTGGTTCAGTCCTGGTTTAATCCTGGTTTAGTCCTGGTTCAGTCCTGGTTTAGTACTGGTTTAGTCCTGGTTCAGTCCTGGTTTAGTCCTGGTTCAGTCCTGGTTTAGTCCTGGTTCAGTCCTGGTTTAGTCCTGGTTCAGTCCTGGTTTAGTCCTGGTTTAGTCCTGGTTCAGTCCTGGTTTAGTCCTCATTTAGTCCTGGATTAGTCCTGGTTCAGTCCTGGTTTAATCCTGGTTAAGTCCTGGTTCAGTCCTTGTTTAGTCCTGGATTAGTCCTGGTTCAGTCCTGGTTTAATCCTGGTTTAGTCCTGGTTCAGTCCTGGTTTAGTCCTGGTTTAATCCTGGTTTAGTCCTGGTTCAGTCCTGGTTCAGTCCTCGTTTAGTCCTGGTTCAGTCCTGGTTCAGTCCTGGTTTAATCCTGGTTTAGTCCTGGTTCAGTCCTGGTTTAGTACTGGTTTAGTCCTGGTTCAGTCCTGGTTTAGTCCTGGTTCAGTCCTGGTTTAGTCCTGGTTTAGTCCTGGTTCAGTCCTGGTTCAGTCCTGGTTTAGTCCTGGTTTAGTCCTGGTCTTGTCGGTGTGAAAAGGTGTCGTTCATCTCGGTTCTTGTGTCATGTGAACTTTCATTCGTGTTGTGTCCGTGTAAAAATATATTTTTGTTTGAAATCTGTTTTTAAAAGTGTCTCATTATCGACCTTCTCCCACAGTCTGAAGTGTCTGTGGGTCTGTGGAGCTTCAGTGAACGTTTTTTTCTGCGGTAAATGTGTGTGTAAATGTGTGTAAATGTGTGTGTAAATGTGTGTGTAAATGTGTGTGTAAATGTCTGTAAATGTGTGTGTAAATGTGTGTGTAAATGTCTGTAAATGTGTGTGTAAATGTGTGTAAATGTGTGTAAATGTGTGTGTAAATGTGTGTGTAAATGTCTGTAAATGTGTGTGTAAATGTGTGTGTAAATGTCTGTAAATGTGTGTGTAAATGTGTGTAAATGTGTGTGTAAATGTGTGTGTAAATGTCTGTAAATGTGTGTGTAAATGTGTGTAAATGTGTGTGTAAATGTCTGTAAATGTGTGTGTAAATGTGTGTAAATGTGTGTAAATGTCTGTAAATGTGTGTGTAAATGTGTGTAAATGTGTGTGTAAATGTGTGTAAATGTGTGTGTAAATGTGTGTGTAAATGTGTGTAAATGTGTGTGTAAATGTGTGTGTAAATGTGTGTAAATGTGTGTAAAAATGTCTGTAAATGTGTGTGTAAATGTGTGTAAATGTGTGTGTAAATGTGTGTCTAAATGTGTTTAAATGTGTGTAAATGTGTGTATGAATGTGTGTAAATGTGTATAAATGTGTGTGTAAATGTGTGTAAATGTGTGTAAATGTGTGTGTAAATGTGTGTATAAATGTGTGTAAATGTGTGTAAATGTGTGTGTAAATGTGTGTAAATGCCCAGCGTATTCTCCAAAACTGAGCAACACGAACGTTCTGGTCCGAACAAAACTTTTAGAAACACTTTATACACATTACACACTACAAACACTTTACACAGTATAAACACTTTACACACTATAAACACTTTACACTCTATAAACACTTTACACACTATAAACACTTTACACACTATAAACACTTTACACTCTATAAACACTTTACACACTATAAACACTTGACACTCTATAAACACTTTACACAGTATAAACACTTTACACACTATAAACACTTGACACTCTATAAACACTTTACACACTATAAACACTTGACACTCTATAAACACTTTACACAGTATAAACACTTTACACACTATAAACACTTGACACTCTATAAACACTTTACACACTATAAACACTTGACACTCTATAAACACTTTACACAGTATAAACACTTTACACACTATAAACACTTTACACAGTATAAACACTTTACACACTATAAACACTTGACACACTTTACACTCTATAAACACTTTACACTCTATAAACACTTTACACACTATAAACACTTTACACTCTATAAACACTTTACACTCTATAAACACTTGACACACTTTACACTCTATAAACACTTTACACTCTATAAACACTTCACACACTTTACACTCTATAAACACTTTACAGACTATAAACACTTGACACACTTTACACTCTATAAACACTTTACACTCTATAAACACTTTACACACTTTACACACTATAAACACTTTACACTCTATAAACACTTTACACACTTTACACACTATAAACACTTTACACTCTATAAACACTTGACACACTTTACACACTATAAACACTTTACACACTATAAACACTTTACACTCTATAAACACTTGACACACTTTACACTCTATAAACACTTCACACACTTTACACTCTATAAACACTTCACACACTTTACACACTATAAACACTTGACACACTTTACACTCTATAAACACTTTACACACTATAAACACTTCACACACTTTACACTCTATAAACACTTTACAGACTATAAACACTTGACACACTTTACACTCTATAAACACTTTACACTCTATAAACACTTCACACACTTTACACTCTATAAACACTTTACAGACTATAAACACTTGACACACTTTACACTCTATAAACACTTTACACTCTATAAACACTTTACACACTTTACACACTATAAACACTTTACACTCTATAAACACTTTACACACTTTACACACTATAAACACTTTACACTCTATAAACACTTGACACACTTTACACACTATAAACACTTTACACACTATAAACACTTTACACTCTATAAACACTTGACACACTTTACACTCTATAAACACTTCACACACTTTACACTCTATAAACACTTCACACACTTTACACACTATAAACACTTGACACACTTTACACTCTATAAACACTTTACACACTATAAACACTTCACACACTTTACACACTATAAACACTTGACACACTTTACACTCTATAAACACTTTACACACTATAAACACTTGACACACTTTACACTCTATAAACACTTTACACACTATAAACACTTGACACACTTTACACACTATAAACACTTGACACACTTTACACTCTATAAACACTTGACACACTATAAACACTTGACACACTTTACACTCTATAAACACTTTACACACTATAAACACTTCACACACTTTACACACCATAAACACTTGACACACTTTACACTCTATAAACACTTTACACACTATAAACACTTGACACACACATTTACACACACAGACCTACAGGGACACTTCAGACTGTGGGGAAGTTCTGTTCTGTCTGTGGATGTGTCCGAACTGAGGCGGAGTCACCCCACGGTCATAAACGGGCGGCCATTATGAACCCTGGGTCAAAGGTCAAAGGTGGCCATTATGAACCCTGGGTCAAAGGTCAAAGGTGGCCATTTTGAACCCCAGGTCAAAGGTCAAAGGCCCGTTTGGTCCCGTTTCATTTTGACAGATTTTAAATGACATTTATCCCAGTGAGACACAGGGGGCGCCACCTCAGCTCAACCTGGGACCAATCAGAATCAGACCTGGTTCAGACCTGGTTCAGACCTGGTTCAGACATGGTTCAGACCCGGTTCAGACTTGGTTCAGACCCGTTTTTTCTCTTGCAGATGACTCGCACACTCAGAGCGAGACCTCGTCCTTGGTCCAGGCCCATTACAAACAGCGGGACCAGGACCAGACCCTGTACCAGACCGGGACCGTGCACCCGGCGATCCGCGTGGCCGACCTGCTGCAGCACATCACACAGATGAAGTGTGCCGAGGGCTACGGCTTCAAGGAGGAGTACGAGGTGCGTCTGAGGATCTTAACCGGACTACAGGGGTCCGAGGGGGTCTGAGGAAGCTGGGACCTGGGGTAGACCTGGTTTAGTCCTGGTTCAGTCCTGTTCAGTCCTGGTTCAGTCCTGATTTAGTCCTGATTTAGTCCTGGTTCAGTCCTGGTTCAGTCCTGGTTCAGTCCTGGTTTAGTCCTGGTTTAGTCCTGGTTTAGTCCTGGTTCAGTCCTGGTATAGTCCTGGTTCATCCCTGGTTCAGTCCTGGTTTAGTCCTGGTTCAGTCCTGGTTTAGTCCTGGTTTAATCCTAGTTTAGTCCTGGTTCAGGCCTGGTTCAGGCCTGGTTCAGTCCTGGTTCAGTCCTGGTTCAGTCCTGGTTTAGTCCTGGTTCAGGCCTGGTTCAGTCCTGGTTTAGTCCTGGTTCAGTCCTGGTTTAATTCCAAATTCGCCAATTAAGTTTTAATCTACGTCTCAACTAGATTTGAGGTTGTAGTTTCTTTAGTGAGTCGGGTAGATTATAAGAAGGTTCCAGGTGGATTGTAACCAGTTTTGAGGTCTGATCCATAATGCATGTGTCCTGGAGCAGTGCAGAGAGACGCCTCAGGGCTTTTCCATTAAAACTCTCTGCACACCTCTCTACAGAACAGACCTCAGCAAGACCGGCTTCAGTCCTGGTCTAGTCCTGGTTCAGTCCTGGTTTAGTCCTGGTTTAGTCCTGGTTTAGTCCTGGTCTAGTCCTGGTTTAGTCCTGGTTTAGTCCTGGTTCAGTCCTGGTTCAGTCCTGGTCTAGTCCTGGTTTAGTCCTGGTTTAGTCCTGGTTTAGTTCTGGTTCAGTCCTGGTTTAGTCCTGGTCTAGTCCTGGTTTAGTCCTGGTTTAGTCCTGGTTCAGTCCTGGTCTAGTCCTGGTCTAGTCCTGGTTTAGTCCTGGTTTAGTCCTGGTTTAGTCCTGGTTTAGTCCTCGTTCAGTCCTGGTTTAGTCCTGGTCTAGTCCTGGTTTAGTCCTGGTTCAGTCCTGGTTTAGTCCTGGTTTAGTCCTGGTCTAGTCCTGGTTTAGTCCTGGTTTAGACGTTGCATTTCACGTTTTTATCAGCACATTTTAATTTTTTTTAAATAAATCTGAAGAAACAGAACTGTGTCCTCACATGTGTCCTCACATGTGTCCTCACATGTGTCCTGTGTCCTCACATGTGTCCTGTGTCCTCACATGTGTCCTGTGTCCTCACGTGTGTCCTGTGTCCTCACGTGTGTCCTGTGTCCTCACATGTGTCCTGTGTCCTCACATGTGTCCTGTGTCCTCACATGTGTCCTCACGTGTGTCCTCACGTGTGTCCTGTGTCCTCACATGTGTCCTCACGTGTGTCCTGTGTCCTCACATGTGTCCTGTGTCCTCACATGTGTCCTGTGTCCTCACATGTGTCCTCACGTGTGTCCTCACGTGTGTCCTGTGTCCTCACGTGTCCTCACGTGTGTCCTGTGTCCTCACATGTGTCCTGTGTCCTCACATGTGTCCTGTGTCCTCACATGTGTCCTCACGTGTGTCCTGTGTCCTCACATGTGTCCTGTGTCCTCACGTGTGTCCTGTGTCCTCACGTGTGTCCTGTGTCCTCACGTGTGTCCTGTGTCCTCACATGTGTCCTGTGTCCTCACATGTGTCCTCACGTGTGTCCTCACGTGTGTCCTGTGTCCTCACATGTGTCCTCACGTGTGTCCTGTGTCCTCACATGTGTCCTGTGTCCTCACATGTGTCCTGTGTCCTCACATGTGTCCTCACGTGTGTCCTGTGTCCTCACGTGTCCTCACGTGTTTCCTGTGTCCTCACATGTGTCCTGTGTCCTCACATGTGTCCTGTGTCCTCACATGTGTCCTCACGTGTGTCCTCACGTGTGTCCTGTGTCCTCACATGTGTCCTCACGTGTGTCCTGTGTCCTCACGTGTCCTCTGTCCTTACATGTGTCCTGTGTCCTCACATGTCCTCTGTCCTTACATGTGTCCTCTGTCCTCACGTGTCCTCTGTCCTCACATGTGTCTTCACATGTGTCCTCACATGTGTCCTGTGTCCTCACATGTCCTCTGTCCTTACATGTGTCCTCTGTCCTCACGTGTCCTCTGTCCTTACATGTGTCTTCACGTGTCCTCACATGTGTCCTCTGTCCTCACATGTGTCCTCAGATGTGTCCTCACTTGTGTCCTCACATGTGTCCTGTCTCCTCACATGTGTCCTGTGTCCTCACATGTGTCCTGTGTCTTCACATGTGTCCTGTGTCTTCACGTGTCCTGTGTCCTCACATGTGTCCTAACATGCATCCTCACATGTGTCCTAACATGTGTCCTCACATGCATCCTAACATGTGTCCTCACATGCATCCTAACATGTGTCCTCACATGTGTCCTAACATGTGTCCTCACATGCATCCTAACATGTGTCCTCACATGTGTCCTAACATGTGTCCTAACATGTGTCCTAACATGTGTCCCACTCTGATCTTCTGACCTTTCTTTTTTCCTTTTTGCTTCACTAATGTCCTCAGCTCAACGAGGTAAGACTCTGACCCTCTGCTCCTCTGACCTCTGCTCCTCTGACCTCTGCTCCTCTGACCCTCTGCTCCTCTGACCCTCTGACCTCTGCTCCTCTGACCCTCTGCTCCTCTGACCCCTGCTCCTCTGACCTCTGACCCTCTGCTCCTCTGACCCTCTGTCCTCTGCTCCTCTGCTCCTCTGACCCTCTGCTCCTCTGACCTCTGCTCCTCTGACCCTCTGACCTCTGCTCCTCTGACCCTCTGCTCCTCTGACCTCTGCTCCTCTGACCCTCTGCTCCTCTGACCTCTGCTCCTCTGACCCTCTGCTCCTCTGACCCTCTGCTCCTCTGACCTCTGCTCCTCTGACCCTCTGACCTCTGCTCCTCTGACCCTCTGCTCCTCTGACCTCTGCTCCTCTGACCCTCTGCTCCTCTGACCCTCTGCTCCTCTGACCTCTGCTCCTCTGACCCTCTGCTCCTCTGACCCTCTGCTCCTCTGACCTCTGCTCCTCTGACCCTCTGCTCCTCTGACCTCTGCTCCTCTGACCCTCTGACCTCTGCTCCTCTGACCCTCTGCTCCTCTGACCTCTGCTCCTCTGACCCTCTGACCTCTGCTCCTCTGACCTCTGCTCCTCTGACCCACTGCTCCTCTGACCTCTGCTCCTCTGACCTCTGCTCCTCTGACCCTCTGACCTCTGCTCCTCTGACCCTCTGCTTCTCTGACCCTCTGCTCCTCTGACCCTCTGCTCCTCTGACCTCTGCTCCTCTGACCCTCTGCTCCTCTGACCTCTGCTCCTCTGACCCTCTGACCTCTGCTCCTCTGACCCTCTACTCCTCTGACCCTCTGCTCCTGTGACCCTCTGCTCCTCTGACCTCTGCTCCTCTGACCCTCTGCTCCTCTGACCCTCTGCTCCTCTGACCTCTGCTCCTCTGACCCTCTGACCTCTGCTCCTCTGACCTCTGCTCCTCTGCTCCTCTGACCTCTGCTCCTCTGACCTCTGCTCCTCTGACCCTCTGCTCCTCTGACCCTCTGCTCCTCTGACCTCTGCTCCTCTGACCCTCTGACCTCTGCTCCTCTGACCCTCTGCTTCTCTGACCCTCTGCTCCTCTGACCCTCTGCTCCTCTGACCTCTACTCCTCTGACCCTCTGCTCCTCTGACCTCTGCTCCTCTGACCTCTGCTCCTCTGACCCTCTACTCCTCTGACCCTCTGCTCCTGTGACCCTCTGCTCCTCTGACCCTCTGACCTCTGCTCCTCTGACCCTCTGCTCCTCTGACCTCTGCTCCTCTGACCCTCTGCCCTCTGCTCCTCTGACCTCTGCTCCTCTGACCCTCTGCTCCTCTGACCCTCTGCTCCTCTGACCCTCTGACCTCTGACCCTCTGCTCCTCTGACCCTCTGCTCCTCTGACCTCTGACCCTCTGCTCCTCTGACCCTCTGCTCCTCTGACCTCTGCTCCTCTGACCCTCTGACCTCTGCTCCTCTGACCCTCTGCTCCTCTGACCCTCTGTTCCTCTGACCTCTGCTCCTCTGACCTCTGCTCCTCTGACCCTCTGCTCCTCTGACCCTCTGCACCACTGGCCCTCTGCTCCTCTGACCCTCTGCCCATCTTCCCTCTGCTCCTCTGACCCTCTGCTCCTCTGACCTCTGCTCCTCTGACCCTCTGACCTCTGCTCCTCTGACCCTCTACTCCTCTGACCCTCTGCTCCTCTGACCTCTGCTCCTCTGACCCTCTGCTCCTCTGACCCTCTGACCTCTGCTCCTCTGACCTCTGCTCCTCTGACCTCTGCTCCTCTGACCCTCTGACCTCTGCTCCTCTGACCCTCTGCTTCTCTGACCTCTGCTCCGCTGACCCTCTGACCTCTGCTCCTCTGACCCTCTGCTTCTCTGACCCTCTGCTCCTCTGACCCTCTGCTCCTCTGACCTCTGACCCTCTGCTCCTCTGACCTCTGCTCCTCTGACCCTCTGCTCCTCTGACCTCTGCTCCTCTGACCCTCTGCTCCTCTGACCCTCTGACCTCTGCCCCTCTGACCTCTGCTCCTCTGACCCCTGCTCCTCTGACCCTCTGCTCCTCTGACCCTCTGCTCCTCTGACCCTCTGCTCCTCTGACCTCTGACCCTCCGCTCCTCTGACCCTCTGCTCCTCTGACCCTCTGCTCCTCTGACCTCTGACCCTCTGCTCCTCTGACCCTCTGCTCCTCTGCTCCTCTGACCTCTGCTCCTCTGACCCTCTGACCTCTGCTCCTCTGACCCTCTGCTCCTCTGACCCTCTGCTCCTCTGACCTCTGCTCCTCTGACCTCTGCTCCTCTGACCCTCTGACCTCTGCTCCTCTGACCCTCTGCTTCTCTGACCCTCTGCTCCTCTGACCCTCTGCTCCTCTGACCTCTGACCCTCTGCTCCTCTGACCTCTGCTCCTCTGACCTCTGCTCCTCTGACCCCTGTACCTCTGCTCCTCTGACCCTCTACTCCTCTGACCCTCTGCTCCTCTGACCTCTGCTCCTCTGACCCTCTGACCTCTGCTCCTCTGACCCTCTACTCCTCTGACCCTCTGCTCCTGTGACCCTCTGCTCCTCTGACCTCTGCTCCTCTGACCCTCTGCTCCTCTGACCTCTGCTCCTCTGACCCTCTGCTCCTCTGACCCTCTGACCTCTGCTCCTCTGACCTCTGCTCCTCTGACCCTCTGCTCCTCTGCTCCTCTGACCCTCTGACCTCTGCTCCTCTGACCTCTGCTCCTCTGACCCTCTGCTCCTCTGACCCTCTGCTCCTCTGACCTCTGACCCTCTGCTCCTCTGACCTCTGCTCCTCTGACCCTCTGACCTCTGACCCTCTGCTCCTCTGACCCTCTGCTCCTCTGACCTCTGCTCCTCTGACCCTCTGCTCCTCTGACCCTCTGCTCCTCTGACCTCTGCTCCTCTGACCCTCTGACCTCTGCTCCTCTGACCCTCTGCTCCTCTGACCCTCTGTTCCTCTGACCTCTGCTCCTCTGACCTCTGCTCCTCTGACCCTCTGCTTCTCTGACCCTCTGCTCCTCTGACCCTCTGCTCCTCTGACCTCTGACCCTCTGCTCCTCTGACCCTCTGCTCCTCTGACCTCTGCTCCTCTGACCCTCTGACCTCTGCTCCTCTGACCCTCTACTCCTCTGACCCTCTGCTCCTCTGACCTCTGCTCCTCTGACCCTCTGCTCCTCTGACCCTCTGACCTCTGCTCCTCTGACCCTCTGCTCCTCTGACCCTCTGCTCCTGTGACCCTCTGCTCCTCTGACCTCTGCTCCTCTGACCCTCTGCTCCTCTGACCTCTGCTCCTCTGACCCTCTGCTCCTCTGACCCTCTGACCTCTGCTCCTCTGACCTCTGCTCCTCTGACCCTCTGCTCCTCTGACCCTCTGCTCCTCTGACCTCTGCTCCTCTGACCCTCTGACCTCTGCTCCTCTGACCTCTGCTCCTCTGACCTCTGCTCCTCTGACCCTCTGCTCCTCTGACCTCTGCTCCTCTGACCTCTGCTCCTCTGACCCTCTGCTCCTCTGACCCTCTGCTCCTCTGACCTCTGCTCCTCTGACCCTCTGCTCCTCTGACCCTCTGCTCCTCTGACCTCTGCTCCTCTGACCCTCTGACCCTCTGACCCTCTGACCCTCTGACCTCTGCTGTTTCGTTTCATGTAAATGGACAGAGAAAAAAACATCAAAGACTTTCAGAAAAATGAACCAAAACCCCCAAAGACCGAACCAGGACTAAACCAGGTCTGAACCAGGACTAAACCAGGACTAAACCAGGTCTAAACCAGGACTGAACCAGGACTGAACCAGGACTGAACCAGGACTACAGCAGGACTGAACCAGGACTGAACCAGGACTGAACCCGGACTGAACCAGGACTACAGCAGGACTGAACCAGGACTGAACCAGGACTGAACCAGGACTGAACCAGGACTAAACCAGGACTACAGCAGGACTAAACCAGGACTACAGCAGGACTAAACCAGGACTAAACCAGGACTACAGCAGGACTAAACCAGGACTAAACCAGGACTAAACCAGGACTACAGCAGGACCAGACCAGAACTGAACCAGGACTAAACCAGGACTACAGCAGGACCAGACCAGAACTGAACCAGGACTAAACCAGGACTACAGCAAGACTAAACCACTACAGCGGTCCTGGTTCAGTCCTGGTTTAGTCCTGGTTTAGTCCTGGTTCAGTCCTGGTTTAGTCCTGGTTCAGACCTGGTTTAGTCCTGGTTTAGTCCTGGTTCAGACCTGGTTTAGTCCTGGTTTAGTCCTGGTTCAGACCTGGTTTAGACCTGGTTTAGACCTGGTTTAGACCTGGTTTAGTCCTGGTTCAGTCCTGGTTTAGTCCTGGTTTAGTCCTGGTTCAGACCTGGTTTAGACCTGGTTTAGTCCTGGTTCAGACCTGGTTTAGTCCTGGTTTAGTCCTGGTTTAGACCTGGTTTAGTCCTGGTATAGTCCTGGTTTAGTTCTGGTTTGTAACTGCATTTCGGTGTCAGTGAGTCTGGAGTAAGTTTGAGTCTAATTGGACTAAATCAGGTTCTGCTCCTGCATTATTCACCGAGTCCTGGTTTAGTCCTGGTTTAGACCTGGTTTAGTCCTGGTTTAGTCCTGGTTCAGTCCTGGTTTAGTCCTGGTTTAGTCCTGGTTCAGACCTGGTTTAGTCCTGGTTTAGTCCTGGTTTAGTCCTGGTTTAGTCCTGGTTTAGTCCTGGTTCAGACCTGGTTTAGTCCTGGTTTAGTCCTGGTTTAGTCCTGGTTTAGTCCTGGTTTAGACCTGGTTTAGTCCTGGTTTAGACCTGGTTTAGTCCTGGTTTAGTCCTGGTTTAGTCCTGGTTTAGACCTGGTTTAGTCCTGGTTTAGTCCTGGTTTAGACCTGGTTTAGTCCTGGTTTAGTCCTGGTTTAGTCCTGGTTTAGTCCTGGTTTAGTCCTGGTCTGGTCCTGGTCTCAGTCCTGGTCTCAGTCCTGGTCCTGGTCTCAGTCCTGGTCTCAGTCCTGGTCTCAGTCCTGGTCCTGGTCTCAGTCCTGGTCCTGGTCTCAGTCCTGGTCCTGGTCTCAGTCCTGGTCCTGGTCTCAGTCCTGGTCTCAGTCCTGGTCTCAGTCCTGGTCCTGGTCTCAGTCCTGGTCTCAGTCCTGGTCTCAGTCCTGGTCCTGGTCTCAGTCCTGGTCCTGGTCTCAGTCCTGGTCCTGGTCTCAGTCCTGGTCCTGGTCTCAGTCCTGGTCTGTTTCAGAGTTTCTTCGAGGGGCAGGCGGCTCCGTGGGACTCGGCCAAAAAAGACGAGAATCGAATGAAGAATCGTTATGGCAACATCATCGCCTGTGAGTCCTACCTCCTACCTCCTACCCCCAACCTCCTACCCCCTACCTCCTACCCCCTGCCTCCTACCCTCTACCTCCTGTGTCCTTCCTCCTGTGTCCTACCTCCTACGCCCTACCTACTACCTCCTACCCCCTACCTTCTAACCCCTACCTCCTACCCTCTACCCCCAACCTCCTACCCCCTACCCCCTACCCCCTGCCTCCTACCCTCTACCTCCTGTGTCCTTCCTCCTGTGTCCTACCTCCTACGCCCTACCTACTACCTCCTACCCCCTACCTCCTACCCTCTACCTCCTGCCCCCTACCTCCTACCTTCTACCCCTCCTCACCTGTGTCCTACCTCCTCACATGCATCCTACCTCCTCATGCGCCCTACCTCCTCATGCTTCCTACTTCCTCACATGCGTCCTACCTCCTCACGTGTCCTACCTCCTCATGCGTCCTACCTCCTCACCTGTATCCTACCTCCTCACATGCGTCCACCCTCCTCACCTGTGTCCTCCCTTCTCACGTGTCCTACCTCCTCACGTGTCCTACCTCCTCATGCGTCCTACCTCCTCACATGTGTCCTGTCTCCTCACATGCGTCCTGCCTCCTCACATGTGTCCTGTCTCCTCACATGTGTCCTACCCCCTACCCCCTGGGGCTTATGCTAATGCTAACAGAGCTAAGTGTGTGTGCTGAGCTACGGTGGCCTGTGGGGATCATCACATTTGCACATTTGTCTTTCGTTCCTTCGAGAATCAGTTTTTATTGTAAATTCTCTTTTTTCTCTCAAACGCCCCGAGCTCCTCAAACCTGCTGCCGTTTAAGAGCAGCAGAGCATCATGGGAGATGTAGTGTCTGCACTATCCTGCCCCCGTCCTGCCCCCGTCCTGCCCCCGTCCTGCCCCCGTCCTGCCCCCGTCCTGCCCCCGTCCTGCCCCTGTCCTGCCCCCGTCCTGCCCCCGTCCTGCCCCCGTCCTGCTCCTGTCCTGCCCCCGTCCTGCCCCCGTCCTGCTCCTGTCCTGCCCCCGTCCTGCCCCCGTCCTGCCCCCGTCCTGCCCCCGTCCTGCCCCCGTCCTGCCCCCGTCCTGCCCCTGTCCTGCCCCCGTCCTGCCCCCGTCCTGCCCCCGTCCTGCCCCCCGTCCTGCTCCTGTCCTGCCCCGTCCTGCCCCCCGTCCTGCCCCCGTCCTGCCCCAGGTCCTGCCCCGCCCCCGTCCTGCTCCTGTCCTGCCCCCGTCCTGCCCCCGTCCTGCCCCCGTCCTGCCCCCGTCCTGCCCCTGTCCTGCCCCCGTCCTGCCCCCGTCCTGCCCCCGTCCTGCCCCCGTCCTGCCCCCAGAGTAAAAAGTGTTTGTGTTTCAGACGATCACTCCAGAGTCCGACTCCAGGCCCAGGACGGAGACGCCTCGGATTATATCAACGCCAACTACGTCGACGTGAGTCCTGGTTTAGTCCTGGTTTAGACCTGGTTTAGACCTGGTTTAGACCTGGTTTAGTCCTGGTTTAGACCTGGTTTAGACCTGGTTTAGACCTGGTTTAGTCCTGGTTTAGACCTGGTTTAGACCTGGTTTAGTCCTGGTTTAGTCCTGGTTTAGTCCTGGTTTAGTCCTGGTTTAGACCTGGTTTAGGCCTGGTTTAGACCTGGTTTAGTTCTCATTTAGTCCACAGTGGAGCACTTCCTGTATCACCACACGATGACATCATGAGGTGGAACAGAGTGTTTTCAGTCTGAGAGAAGAAGTCGTGCTAAAGCTGCAGGTTTGTGAATGAAACAAACGCGACTCATTTAAAAATCGATTCACTCGCCAGGACGAGGCTGAGACACAGGGTGGGGGATCAGTCTCAGTGATGGCCCAGCAGGACAGGACGCCCCTCGCAGGCGTCTGGATGAACAGATCGGGGTCGGGAGGGTTGAGTTATCGGGATAGGCTGATAGGAACAGGCTTCTGGGAAATGGAGGCGTGGCAGAGGTGAGCTGTGATTGGCTGAAGGCGAGAGTGGCTGAGGCGTGGACCTGCTCCTGAGTTAATCATATTAACTACGTATAAATTAGCTCTGTCAACGTTAACGTTAATTGCGATTAGATTAATTCAGTCCTTAAGGCGATTAAAGTTCTCCAGCCTTTTGTCTCTGACGTGATGCTCAGGCTGGAGCAGGAAGTGCTCCGTGCTTTTCCCGGAAGAACCAAGTGTAGAGGACGGACCTCAGAACTAATGATAATGAACCAAACTGGGTTCTGTCCATGTGCACGACCGCGGAACCAGAGAACCTCGAGTCCGGAGAACCGGAGCGGCCCGGACCTCAGGTCCCCGGCCCGGACCTCAGGTCCCCGGCCCGGACCTCAGGTCCCCGGCCCGGACCTCAGGTCCACGGCCCGGACCTCAGGTCCCCGGCCCGGACCTCAGGTCCACGGCCCAAACCTCAGGTCCCCGGACCGGACCTCAGGTCCACGGCCCGGACCTCAGGTCCCCGGCCCGGACCTCAGGTCCCCGGACCGGACCTCAGGTCCCCGGCCCGGACCTAAGGTCCACGGCCCGGACCTCAGGTCCACGTTCCCGACCTCAGGTCCACGGCCCGGACCTCAGGTCCACGGACCGGACCTCAGGTCCCCGGCCCGGACCTCAGGTCCACGGTCCGGACCTCAGGTCCACGGTCCGGACCTCAGGTCCACGGTCCGGACCTCAGGTCCACAGTGTTACCAGTCCAGAGCACTGGTCCTGAAGAATGGAACAAGACCAAGGACCAGATCCCCGGCCTGTCCTGAGGGGCCCAAAATGGGCGGATCCTGGAGAAACTGATGAAACGTCAGTGGGACCAGTTCTGGTTGTTTGCCGGAGTGGAAGGACCAGACTGAAAGGACCAGACTGAAAGGACCAGACTGAAAGGACCAGACTGAAAGGACCAGACTGAGAGGACCAGACTGAAAGGACCAGACTGAAAGGACCAGACTGAGAGGACCAGACTGAGAGGACCAGACTGAAAGGACCAGACTGAAAGGACCAGACTGAGAGGACCAGACTGAAAGGACCAGACTGAAAGGACCAGACTGAAAGGACCAGACTGAGAGGACCAGACTGAAAGGACCAGACTGAGAGGACCAGACTGAGAGGACCAGACTGAGAGGACCAGACTGAAAGGACCAGACTGAAAGGACCAGACTGAAAGGACCAGACTGAAAGGACCAGACTGAGAGGACCAGACTGAAAGGACCAGACTGAAAGGACCAGACTGAGAGGACCAGACTGAGAGGACCAGACTGAAAGGACCAGACTGAAAGGACCAGACTGAGAGGACCAGACTGAGAGGACCAGACTGAAAGGACCAGACTGAGAGGACCAGACTGAAAGGACCAGACTGAAAGGACCAGACTGAGAGGACCAGACTGAAAGGACCAGACTGAAAGGACCAGACTGAAAGGACCAGACTGAAAGGACCAGACTGAGAGGACCAGACTGAAAGGACCAGACTGAAAGGACCAGACTGAGAGGACCAGACTGAGAGGACCAGACTGAAAGGACCAGACTGAAAGGACCAGACTGAGAGGACCAGACTGAAAGGACCAGACTGAGAGGACCAGACTGAAAGGACCAGACTGAAAGGACCAGACTGAAAGGACCAGACTGAGAGGACCAGACTGAAAGGACCAGACTGAAAGGACCAGACTGAGAGGACCAGACTGAAAGGACCAGACTGAGAGGACCAGACTGAGAGGACCAGACTGAGAGGACCAGACTGAAAGGACCAGACTGAAAGGACCAGACTGAGAGGACCAGACTGAAAGGACCAGACTGAGAGGACCAGACTGAGAGGACCAGACTGAAAGGACCAGACTGAAAGGACCAGACTGAAAGGACCAGACTGAAAGGACCAGACTGAGAGGACCAGACTGAGAGGACCAGACTGAGAGGACCAGACTGAAAGGACCAGACTGAAAGGACCAGACTGAAAGGACCAGACTGAGAGGACCAGACTGAGAGGACCAGACTGAAAGGACCAGACTGAGAGGACCAGACTGAGAGGACCAGACTGAGAGGACCAGACTGAAAGGACCAGACTGAAAGGACCAGACTGAGAGGACCAGACTGAAAGGACCAGACTGAAAGGACCAGACTGAGAGGACCAGACTGAGAGGACCAGACTGAGAGGACCAGACTGAAAGGACCAGACTGAAAGGACCAGACTGAAAGGACCAGACTGAAAGGACCAGACTGAGAGGACCAGACTGAGAGGACCAGACTGAGAGGACCAGACTGAGAGGACCAGACTGAAAGGACCAGACTGAAAGGACCAGACTGAGAGGACCAGACTGAGAGGACCAGACTGAAAGGACCAGACTGAAAGGACCAGACTGAGAGGACCAGACTGAGAGGACCAGACTGAAAGGACCAGACTGAGAGGACCAGACTGAAAGGACCAGACTGAAAGGACCAGACTGAAAGGACCAGACTGAGAGGACCAGACTGAAAGGACCAGACTGAAAGGACCAGACTGAAAGGACCAGACTGAGAGGACCAGACTGAAAGGACCAGACTGAAAGGACCAGACTGAGAGGACCAGACTGAGAGGACCAGACTGAGAGGACCAGACTGAGAGGACCAGACTGAAAGGACCAGACTGAAAGGACCAGACTGAAAGGACCAGACTGAGAGGACCAGACTGAGAGGACCAGACTGAAAGGACCAGACTGAAAGGACCAGACTGAGAGGACCAGACTGAGAGGACCAGACTGAAAGGACCAGACTGAAAGGACCAGACTGAGAGGACCAGACTGAAAGGACCAGACTGAAAGGACCAGACTGAGAGGACCAGACTGAGAGGACCAGACTGAAAGGACCAGACTGAAAGGACCAGACTGAGAGGACCAGACTGAGAGGACCAGACTGAAAGGACCAGACTGAGAGGACCAGACTGAGAGGACCAGACTGGAGGGTGTCGGCTGCAGAATAATAATGTTCTGACCTGGTGCTGGAGCCTCAGGTCAGACAAACTACAGACAGTAACAGTGAGACACAGAAGTGCTTCAGGTCGTGACTGTCCTCAAATACAAAATAACATTGAACCCATTCAGTCTGTGATTAATCACAACTGTGGAATTTCTGAGATGAATCGAGATTTGAAAAATCATCGTTTGCCCTGATTTAAAAGCATCAGATCATTGAACAGGATTTTACACATTATTTTATTTCTGGACGTGCTTCACTTTTCCCCTCCTCCTCCTCCTCCTCTTCTCTCCTCTCCTCTACTCTCCTCTCCTCCTCCTCCTCTTCTCTCCTCCTCCTCTTCTCTCCTCCTCTTCACTCCTCTCCTCTTCTCTCCTCCTCCTCCTCTCCTCTCCTCTTCTCTCCTCCTCCTCCTCTCCTCTCCTCCTCCTCCTCTTCTCTCCTCCTCTTCCTCTTCTCTCCTCCTCTTCTCTCCTCCTCCTCTTCTCTCCTCCTCCTCTCCTCTCCTCCTCCTCTCCTCTCCTCCTCTTCTCTCCTCCTCCTCCTCTTCTCTCCTCTCCTCCTCTTCTCTCCTCCTCCTCCTCTTCTCTCCTCTCCTCCTCCTCTCCTCTCCTCCTCTTCTCTCCTCTCCTCCTCTTCTCTCCTCCTCCTCCTCTTCTCTCCTCTCCTCCTCTTCTCTCCTCCTCTTCTCTCCTCCTCCTCCTCTTCTCTCCTCCTCTTCCTCTTCTCTCCTCTCCTCCTCTTCTCTCCTCCTCTTCCTCTTCTCTCCTCCTCTTCTCTCCTCCTCCTCTTCTCTCCTCCTCCTCTCCTCTCCTCCTCCTCTCCTCTCCTCCTCTTCTCTCCTCTCCTCCTCTTCCTCTTCTCTCCTCTCCTCCTCTTCTCTCCTCCTCTTCCTCTTCTCTCCTCCTCTTCTCTCCTCCTCCTCTCCTCTCCTCCTCTTCTCCTCCCCTTCTCTCCTCTCCTCCTCTTCTCTCCTCCTCTCCTCTCCTCCTCCTCTCCTCTCCTCCTCTTCTCTCCTCTCCTCCTCTTCTCTCCTCCTCCTCCTCTTCTCTCCTCTCCTCCTCCTCTTCTCTCCTCCTCTTCCTCTTCTCTCCTCTCCTCCTCTTCTCTCCTCTCCTCCTCCTCTTCTCTCCTCCTCTTCCTCTTCTCTCCTCTCCTCCTCTTCTCTCCTCCTCCTCCTCTTCTCTCCTCCTCCTCCTCTTCTCTCCTCCTCTTCCTCTTCTCTCCTCTCCTCCTCTTCTCTCCTCCTCCTCCTCTTCTCTCCTCTCCTCCTCTTCTCTCCTCCTCTTCTCTCCTCCTCCTCCTCTTCTCTCCTCCTCTTCTCTCCTCCTCTTCCTCTTCTCTCCTCTCCTCCTCTTCTCTCCTCTCCTCCTCTCTCCTCCTCCTCTCCACCTCTCCTCTCTCCTCTCCTCCTCCTCCTCTTCTCTCCTCTTCTCTCTGCTTCTCTCCTCCTCTTCTCTCCTCCTCTTCCTCTTCTCTGCTCCTCTCCTCCTCTTCTCTCTGCTCCTCTCCTCCTCTCCTCTTCTCCTCCTCTTCTCTCTCCTCCTCTCCTCTCCTCCTCCTCTCCTCTCCTCCTCTTCTCTCCTCTCCTCCTCTTCTCTCCTCTCCTCCTCTTCTCTCCTCCTCCTCCACTACTCTCCTCTCCTCCTCTTCTCTCCTCCTCCTCCTCTTCTCTCCTCTCCTCCTCCTCTCCTCCTCTTCTCTCCTCCTCCTCCTCTTCTCTCCTCTCCTCCTCCTCTCCTCTCCTCCTCTTCCCTCCTCTCCTCCTCTTCTCTCCTCATTCCCTCTCTCCTGTTTCCTCTCTCCTCATTCCCTCTCTCCTCTCTCCTCATTCCCTCTCTCCTCATTCCCTCTCTCCTCTCTCCTCATTCCCTCTCTCCTCTCTCCTCATTCCCTCTCTCCTCTCTCCTTGTTCTTTCTCTCTCAGAGTTTTCCTCTCCTCCTCGTCCGTTCGTTTCGTTCGTTGTCGGTGTTTTTCTCCTTCGTTCGTTGTCGGTGTTGTGGCGGTCGTGTTTCGGTAAAGGTCGTGTTGAAGCGGCGCGGGTCGATGGTTTCCACGGCGACGGGCCTCATGTCCACTTCCTGTTTGTGATATTTTCAAAAAGAGAAAAAGAGAAAAGAGAAAAAGAGAAAAGAACAGCTTTGAAAAGATTCTCCCTCCATCCTCTGCAGCGGCTCCAAACACCCAGTTTAGACCTGAGATAGACCCGGTTTAGACCAGGATTAGACCAGGATTAGACCAGGATTAGACCAGGATTAGACCAGGATTAGACCAGGATTAGACCAGGATTAGACCAGGATTAGACCAGGATTAGACCGGGTTTAGACCGGGTTTAGACCGGGTTTAGACCGGGTTTAGACCGGGATTAGACCGGGTTTAGACCAAGATTAGGCCAGGATTAGACCGGGTTTAGACCGGGTTTAGACCAGGATTAGACCGGGTTTAGACCGGGTTTAGACCAAGATTAGGCCAGGATTAGACCGGGTTTAGACCGGGTTTAGACCAAGATTAGACCAGGATTAGACCAGGATTAGACCGGGTTTAGACCGGGTTTAGACCAGGATTAGACCGGGTTTAGACCGGGTTTAGACCAAGATTAGGCCAGGATTAGACCGGGTTTAGACCGGGTTTAGACCAAGATTAGGCCAGGATTAGACCGGGTTTAGACCGGGTTTAGACCAAGATTAGGCCAGGATTAGACCGGGTTTAGACCGGGTTGAGACCGGGTTTAGACCAGGATTAGACCAGAATTAGACCTGGTTTAGACCAGGATTAGACCAGGATTAGACCTGGTTTAGACCAGCTACAAACTCGGTTTAGACCAGGTTTACATCTAGTTTAATCTGGTTTAGTCCTGGTTTAGACCTGGTTTAGTCCTGGTTCAGTCCTGGTTTAGACCTGGTTTAGTTCTGGTTTAGACCTGGTTTAGACCTGGTTTAGTCCTGGTTTAGACCTGGTTTAGTCCTGGTTTAGTCCTGGTTCAGTCCTGTTTTAGACCTGGTTTAGTCCTGGTTTAGACCTGGTTTAGTCCTGTTTCAGTCCTGGTTTAGACCTGGTTTAGTCCTGGTTTAGACCTGGTTTAGTCCTGGTTTAGTCCTGTTTTAGACCTCGTTTAGACCTGGTTTAGTCCTGGTTTAGTCCTGTTTTAGACCTGGTTTAGTCCTGGTTTAGACCTGGTTTAGTCCTGTTTTAGACCTGGTTTAGTCCTAGTTCAGTCCTGGTTTAGACCTGGTTTAGTCCTGTTTTAGACCTGGTTTAGTCCTGTTTTAGACCTGGTTTAGTCCTGGTTTAGTCCTGTTTATACCTGGTTTAGTCCTGGTTTAGACCTAGTTTAGTTCTGGTTTAGACCTGGTTTAGTCCTGGTTTAGACCTGGTTTAGTCCTGGTTTAGTCCTGGTTCAGTCCTGGTTTAGACCTGGTTTAGTTCTGGTTTAGACCTGGTTTAGTCCTGGTTTAGACCTGGTTTAGTCCTGGTTTAGTCCTGTTTTAGACCTGGTTTAGTCCTGGTTTAGACCTGGTTTAGTTCTGGTTTAGACCTGGTTTAGTCCTGGTTTAGTCCTGTTTTAGACCTGGTTTAGTCCTGGTTTAGTCCTGGTTTAGTCCTGGTTTAGACCTGGTTTAGTCCTGGTTCAGTCCTGGTTTAGACCTGGTTTAGTTCTGGTTTAGACCTGGTTTAGTCCTTGTTTAGTCCTGTTTTAGACCTGGTTTAGTCCTGGTTTAGACCTGGTTTAGTCCTGTTTTAGACCTGGTTTAGTCCTGGTTCAGTCCTGTTTTAGACCTGGTTTAGTCCTGGTTTAGACCTGGTTTAGTCCTGTTTCAGTCCTGGTTTAGACCTGGTTTAGTCCTAGTTTAGACCTGGTTTAGTCCTGGTTTAGACCTGGTTTAGTCCTGGTTTAGTCCTGTTTTAGACCTGGTTTAGACCTGGTTTAGTCCTGGTTTAGTCCTGTTTTAGACCTGGTTTAGTCCTGGTTTAGACCTGGTTTAGTCCTGTTTTAGACCTGGTTTAGTCCTAGTTCAGTCCTGGTTTAGACCTGGTTTAGTCCTGTTTTAGACCTGGTTTAGTCCTGTTTTAGACCTGGTTTAGTCCTGGTTTAGTCCTGTTTATACCTGGTTTAGTCCTGGTTTAGACCTAGTTTAGTTCTGGTTTAGACCTGGTTTAGTCCTGGTTTAGACCTGGTTTAGTCCTGGTTTAGTCCTGGTTCAGTCCTGGTTTAGACCTGGTTTAGTTCTGGTTTAGACCTGGTTTAGTCCTGGTTTAGACCTGGTTTAGTCCTGGTTTAGTCCTGTTTTAGACCTGGTTTAGTCCTGGTTTAGACCTGGTTTAGTTCTGGTTTAGACCTGGTTTAGTCCTGGTTTAGTCCTGTTTTAGACCTGGTTTAGTCCTGGTTTAGTCCTGGTTTAGTCCTGGTTTAGACCTGGTTTAGTCCTGGTTCAGTCCTGGTTTAGACCTGGTTTAGTTCTGGTTTAGACCTGGTTTAGTCCTTGTTTAGTCCTGTTTTAGACCTGGTTTAGTCCTGGTTTAGACCTGGTTTAGTCCTGTTTTAGACCTGGTTTAGTCCTGGTTTAGACCTGGTTTAGTCCTGGTTCAGTCCTGTTTTAGACCTGGTTTAGTCCTGGTTTAGACCTGGTTTAGTCCTGTTTCAGTCCTGGTTTAGACCTGGTTTAGTCCTAGTTTAGACCTGGTTTAGTCCTGGTTTAGACCTGGTTTAGTCCTGGTTTAGTCCTGTTTTAGACCTGGTTTAGACCTGGTTTAGTCCTGGTTTAGTCCTGTTTTAGACCTGGTTTAGTCCTGGTTTAGACCTGGTTTAGTCCTGTTTTAGACCTGGTTTAGTCCTAGTTCAGTCCTGGTTTAGACCTGGTTTAGTCCTGTTTTAGACCTGGTTTAGTCCTGTTTTAGACCTGGTTTAGTCCTGGTTTAGTCCTGTTTTAGTCCTGTTTTAGACCTGGTTTAGTCCTAGTTCAGTCCTGGTTTAGACCTGGTTTAGTCCTGTTTTAGACCTGGTTTAGTCCTGTTTTAGACTTGGTTTAGTCCTGGTTCAGTCCTGGTTCAGTCCTGGTTTAGACCTGGTTTAGTCCTGGTTTAGACCTGGTTTAGACCTGGTTTAGTCCTGGTTTAGTCCTGGTTCAGTCCTGGTTCAGTCCTGGTTTAGACCTGGTTTAGACCTGGTTTAGACCTGGTTCAGTCCTGGTTTAGACCTGGTTTAGTCCTGGTTCAGTCCTGGTTCAGTCCTGGTTTAATCCTGGTCCTGGTCCTGGTCTTGGTCCTGGTCCAGTTTGTGGTGGAGCTCTGTCTCCCTCTGCTGGAGAATCTGAGAACTGCAGGTCTGAACTCAAACTGTTAAAGTGGGACAAGATTTAACCGAAGGGTTCAGGGTTCAGGGGTTAGGGTTCTATTTGGTTCTGTTTGGTTCTATTTGGTTCTATTTGGTTCTATTTGGTTCTATTTGGTTCTATTTTATCAGTGTTTAGTCGTGTATTTGAGTTGACTGATTGTTTTTAATTGACTGACCTTCGGGTTCTGGTTCTGGTTCTTCTGTTTCAGGGATATCACAGACCAAACCACTACATCGCCACACAAGGTAAGACCCTGACCCGGTCCTGACCCGGTCCTGACCCGGTCCTGACCTGGTTCTGACCCGGTCCTGACCCGGTCCTGACCCGGTTCTGACCTGGTGTGTGCAGGTCCGATGCAGGAGACTGTGTACGATTTCTGGCGGATGGTTTGGCAGGAAAACACTGCGGCCGTCGTCATGGTGACGAACCTGGTGGAGGTGGGACGGGTGAGTCCTGAGTCCTGAGACCCGGTCCTGGTCCTGGTCCTGGTCCTGGTCCAGTCCCGGTCCCGGTCCTGGTCTCAGTCCCGGTCCAGTCCCAGTCCTGGTCCTGGTCTCACAGTCTCCCTCTGCAGGTGAAGTGCTGTAAATATTGGCCCGATGACACTGAGATTTACGGCGACATGAAGGTGACGCTGATCGAGACCGAACTGCTGTCGGAGTATGTGATCCGCACCTTCGCCGTGGAGAAGGTACAGGGAGGGCATCTGACACAGGGGAGGGCATCTGACACAGGGGAGGGCATCTGACACAGGGGAGGGCATCTGACACAGGGGAGGGCATCTGCAGGAAACTACACTGTCTGACACAGGGGGAGGGCATCTGACACAGGGGGAGGGCATCTGACACAGGGGGAGGGCATCTGACACAGGGGGAGGGCATCTGACACAGGGGAGGGCATCTGACACAGGGGAGGGCATCTGACACAGGGGGAGGGCATCTGACACAGGGGGAGGGCATCTGACACAGGGGGAGGGCATCTGAGGGGAGGGCATCTGACGGGAGGGCATCTGACGGGAGGGCATCTGACGGGAGGGCATCTGGCTCTTGCAGAGGGGCGTGGCAGAGATCCGGGAGATCCGTCAGTTCCACTTCACGTCGTGGCCGGATCACGGGGTCCCTCTGCACTGCACGGGGCTCCTGGGCTTCGTCCGCAGAGTCAAGAGCAAAACCCCGAGTACGGCCGGACCCACAGTGGTGCACTGCAGGTGAGCCCCGCCCCGCCCCCGCCCCCGCCCCCGGCCCCTGACCTGCCCCCAGCCCCGCCCCCAGCCCCTGACCCGCCCCCAGCCCCTGCCCCGCCCCGCCCCCAGCCCGCCCCCGGCCCCTGACCTGCCCCCAGCCCCGCCCCCAGCCCCTGACCCGCCCCCAGCCCCTGCCCCGCCCCGCCCCCAGCCCGCCCCCGGCCCCGGCCCGCCCCCGGCCCCGCCCCCTGACCCCAGCCCCTGACCCGCCCCCAGCCCCTGACCCTGCCCCCAGCCCCGCCCCGCCCCCGGCCCCGCCCCCAGCCCCTGACCCCAGCCCCTGACCCCAGCCCCTGACCCCAGCCCCTGAACACAGCTTTAAACCTGTTGTGACCCGTTCTGACCCGGTTCTGACCCGTTCTGACCCGGTTCTCCTCAGCGCGGGTGCCGGCCGCACCGGCTGCTTCATCGTCATCGACATCATGCTGGACATGGCCGAGCGCGAAGGCGTCGTCGACATTTACAACTGTGTGAGAGAACTGAGAGCGCGGAGGGTCAACATGGTCCAGACCGAGGTGAGACCCGGACCGAGACCCGGACCGAGACCCGGACCGAGACCCGGACCGAGACCCGGACCGAGACCCGGACCGAGACCCGGACCGAGACCCGGACCGAGACCAGGACCGAGACCCGGACCGAGACCCGGACCGAGACCAGGACCGAGACCCGGACCGAGACCCGGACCGAGACCAGGACCGAGACCAGGACCGAGACCCGGACCGAGACCCGGACCGAGACCCGGACCGAGACCCGGACCGAGACCAGGACCGAGACCCGGACCGAGACCCGGACCGAGACCAGGGCCGAGACCCGGACCGAGACCAGGACCGAGACCCGGACCGAGACCCGGACCGAGACCCGGACCGAGACCCGGACCGAGACCAGGACCGAGACCCGGACCGAGACCCGGACCGAGACCCGGACCGAGACCCGGACCGAGACCAGGACCGAGACCCGGACCGAGACCCGGACCGAGACCCGGACCGAGACCAGGACCGAGACCCGGACCTCTCCTGTCTCTCTCACCTGTCTCTCTCACCTGTCTCTCTCACCTGTCTCTCTGTCTCTCTCACCTGTCTCTCTGTCTCTCTCACCTGTCTCACCTGTCTCTCTGTCTCTCTCACCTGTCTCTCTCACCTGTCTCTCCTGTCTCTCTCTCCTGTCTCTCTCACCTGTCTCTCTGTCTCTCTCTCCTGTCTCACCTGTCTCTCTCACCTGTCTCTCTCACCTGTCTCTCTCACCTGTCTCTCCTGTCTCTCTCTCCTGTCTCTCTCACCTGTCTCTCTGTCTCTCTCACCTGTCTTTCTCTCCTGTCTCTGTCTCTCTCTCCTGTCTCTCTCACCTGTCTCTCTGTCCTGTCTCTCTCTCCTGTCTCTCTCACCTGTCTCTCTCACCTGTCTCTCTCACCTGTCTCTCTCACCTGTCTCTCTGTCTCTCTCACCTGTCTCTCTGTCTCTCTCACCTGTCTCTCTCACCTGTCTCTCTCACCTGTCTCTCTGTCTCTCTCACCTGTCTCTCTCACCTGTCTCTCTGTCTCTCTCACCTGTCTCTCTGTCTCTCTCACCTGTCTCTCTGTCTCTCTCACCTGTCTCTCTGTCTCTCTCACCTGTCTCTCTGTCTCTCTCACCTGTCTCTCTGTCTCTCTCACCTGTCTCTCTGTCTCTCTCACCTGTCTCTCCTGTCTCTCTCTCTCACCTGTCTCTCTGTCTCTCTCACCTGTCTCTCTCACCTGTCTCTCTCACCTGTCTCTCCTGTCTCTCTCTCCTGTCTCTCTCACCTGTCTCTCTGTCTCTCTCACCTGTCTCACCTGTCTCTCTGTCTCTCTCACCTGTCTCTCCTGTCTCTCTCTCCTGTCTCTCTCACCTGTCTCTCTGTCTCTCTCACCTGTCTCTCTCACCTGTCTCTCTGTCTCTCTCTCCTGTCTCACCTGTCTCTCTGTCTCTCTCACCTGTCTCTCTCACCTGTCTCTCCTGTCTCTCTCTCCTGTCTCTCTCACCTGTCTCTCTGTCTCTCTCACCTGTCTCTCTGTCTCTCTCACCTGTCTTTCTCTCCTGTCTCTCTCACCTGTCTCTCTGTCTCTCTCTCCTGTCTCTCTCACCTGTCTCTCTGTCTCTCTCTCCTGTCTCTCTCACCTGTCTCTCTCACCTGTCTCTCTGTCTCTCTCACCTGTCTCTCTCTCCTGTCTCTCTAACCTGTCTCTCTCACCTGTCTCTCTCTCTCTCTCACCTGTCTCTCTCACCTGTCTCTCTGTCTCTCTCACCTGTCTCTCTCACCTGTCTCTCTGTCTCTCTCACCTGTCTCTCTCACCTGTCTCTCTCAGCTGTCTCTCTGTCTCTCTCACCTGTCTCTCTGTCTCTCTCACCTGTCTCTCTGTCTCTCTCACCTGTCTCACCTGTCTCTTTGTCTCTCTCACCTGTCTCTCTGTCTCTCTCACCTGTCTCTCTGTCTCTCTGTCTCTCTGTCTCTCTCACCTGTCTCACCTGTCTCTCTGTCTCTCTCACCTGTCTCTCTCACCTGTCTCTCTGTCTCTCTCACCTGTCTCTCTGTCTCTCTCACCTGTCTCTCTGTCTCTCTCACCTGTCTCTCTCACCTGTCTCTCTGTCTCTCTCACCTGTCTCTCTGTCTCTCTCACCTGTCTCTCTCACCTGTATCTCTGTCTCTCTGTCTCTCTCACCTGTCTCTCTGTCTCTCTGTCTCTCTCACCTGTCTCTCTCACCTGTCTCTCTGTCTCTCTCTCTCTCTCACCTGTCTCTCTCACCTGTCTCTCTCTCTCTCTCACCTGTCTCTCTCACCTGTCTCTCTCTCTCTCTCACCTGTCTCTCTCACCTGTCTCTCTGTCTCTCTCACCTGTCTCTCTGTCTCTCTCACCTGTCTCTCTCACCTGTCTCTCTGTCTCTCTCACCTGTCTCTCTGTCTCTCTCTCTCTCTCACCTGTCTCTCTCACCTGTCTCTCTGTCTCTCTCACCTGTCTCTCTGTCTCTCTCTCTCTCTCACCTGTCTCTCTCACCTGTCTCTCTGTCTCTCTCACCTGTCTCTCTGTCTCTCTCTCTCTCTCACCTGTCTCTCTCACCTGTCTCTCTCTCTCTCTCACCTGTCTCTCTCACCTGTCTCTCTCTCTCACCTGTCTCTCTCACCTGTCTCTCTCTCTCACCTGTCTCTCTCACCTGTCTCTCTGTCTCTCTCACCTGTCTCTCTCTCTCTCTCACCTGTCTCTCTCACCTGTCTCTCTCTCTCACCTGTCTCTCTCGCCTGTCGACAGGAGCAGTACGTCTTCATCCATGACGCCATCTTGGAGGCGTGTCTTTGCGGCGACACAGCGATTCCGGCCAATCAGCTTCGCTCGGTTTATTACGAAATGAATCGACTGGATCCACAAACCAACTCCTGCCAAATTAAAGAGGAGTTCAGGGTCAGTCCCGGTTTAGACCTGGTTTAGTCCTGGTTTAGTCCTGGTTTAGACCTGGTTTAGTCCTGGTTTAATCCTGGTTTAGTCCCGGTTTAGTCCCGGTTTAGTCCCGGTTTAGTCTCGGTTCAGTCCCGGTTCAGTCCCGGTTCAGTCCCGGTTCAGTCCCGGTTTAGTCCCGGTTTAGTCCCGCTTTAGACCCGGTTTCGTCCTGGTTTAGTCCTGCTTTAGTCCTGGTTTAGTCCTGCTTTAGACCTGCTTTAGACCTGGTTTAGTCCCGGTCCTGACCCGGTCCTGACCCGGTCCTGACCCGGTTCTCCGTGCAGACCCTGAACATGGTGACCCCCACGCTGCGGGTGGAGGACTGCAGCATCGCGCTCCTGCCCCGGAACCACGAGAAGAACCGAGTCATGGACGTCCTGCCCCCGGATCGATGCCTCCCGTTCCTCATCAGCCTGGACGGAGAGAGCAGCAACTACATCAACGCCGCGCTCATGGACGTACGAAGTATTTATATAACATAAAACTACATCAACGCCGCGCTCATGGACGTACGAAGTATTTATATAACATAAAACTACATCAACGCCGCGCTCATGGACGTACGAAGTATTTATATAACATAAAACTACATCAACGCCGCGCTCATGGACGTACGAAGTATTTATATAACATAAAACTACATCAACGCCGCGCTCATGGACGTACGAAGTATTTATATAACATAAAACTACATCAACGCCGCGCTCATGGACGTACGAAGTATTTATATAACATAAAACTACATCAACGCCGCGCTCATGGACGTACGAAGTATTTATATAACATAAAACTACATCAACGCCGCGCTCATGGACGTACGAAGTATTTATATAATGATAAAACTACATCAACACCGCGCTCATGGACGTACGAAGTATTTATATAACATAAAACTACATCAACGCCGCGCTCATGGACGTACGAAGTATTTATATAACATAAAACTACATCAACGCCGCGCTCATGGACGTACGAAGTATTTATATAACATAAAACTACATCAACGCCGCGCTCATGGACGTACGAAGTATTTATATAACATAAAACTACATCAGCGCCGCTGGCGCCATGGACGCATTTAAGTATTTATATAACATAAAACTACATCAACGCCGCGCTCATGGACGCATTTAAGTATTTATATAACATAAAACTACATCAACGCTGCGCTCATGGACGCATTTAAGTATTTATATAACATAAAACTACATCAACGCTACGCTCATGGACGCATTTAAGTATTTATATAACATAAAACTACATCAACGCCGCGCTCATGGACGCATTTAAGTATTTATATAACATAAAACTACATCAACGCCGCGCTCATGGACGTATTTAAGTATTTATATAACATAAAACTACATCAACGCCGCGCTCATGGACGCATTTAAGTATTTATATAACATAAAACTACATCAACGCCGCGCTCATGGACGCATTTAAGTATTTATATAACATAAAACTACATCAACGCCGCGCTCATGGACGCATTTAAGTATTTATATAACATAAAACTACATCAACGCCGCGCTCATGGACGTATTTAAGTATTTATATAACATAAAACTACATCAACGCCAAGGCCATGGACGCACGTAAGTATTTATATAACATAAAACTACATCAACGCCGCGCTCATGGACGCATTTAAGTATTTATATAACATAAAACTACATCAACGCCGCTCATGGACGCATTTAAGTATTTATATAACATAAAACTACATCAACGCCGCGCTCATGGACGCATTTAAGTATTTATATAACATAAAACTACATCAACGCCGCGCTCATGGACGTACGAAGTATTTATATAACATAAAACTACATCAACGCCGCGCTCATGGACGTACGAAGTATTTATATAACATAAAACTACATCAACGCCGCGCTCATGGACGTACGAAGTATTTATATAATGATAAAACTACATCAACGCCAAGGCCATGGACGCATTTAAGTATTTATATAACATAAAACTACATCAACGCCGCGCTCATGGACGTACGAAGTATTTATATAACATAAAACTACATCAACGCCGCGCTCATGGACGTACGAAGTATTTATATAATGATAAAACTACATCAACACCGCGCTCATGGACGTACGAAGTATTTATATAACATAAAACTACATCAACGCCGCGCTCATGGACGTACGAAGTATTTATATAACATAAAACTACATCAACGCCGCGCTCATGGACGCATTTAAGTATTTATATAACATAAAAATACATCAACGCCGCTCATGGACGTACTAAGTATTTATATAACATAAAACTACATCAACGCCGCGCTCATGGACGTACGAAGTATTTATATAACATAAAACTACATCAACGCCGCGCTCATGGACGTACGAAGTATTTATATAACATAAAACTACATCAACGCCGCGCTCATGGACGTACTAAGTATTTATATAACATAAAACTACATCAACGCCGCGCTCATGGACGTACGAAGTATTTATATAACATAAAACTACATCAACGCCGCGCTCATGGACGCATTTAAGTATTTATATAACATAAAACTACATCAACGCCAAGGCCATGGACGTACTAAGTATTTATATAACATAAAACTACATCAACGCCGCGCTCATGGACGCATTTAAGTATTTATATAACATAAAACTACATCAACGCCGCGCTCATGGACGCATTTAAGTATTTATATAACATAAAACTACATCAACGCCAAGGCCATGGACGCATAAGTATTTATATAACATAAAACTACATCAACGCCGCGCTCATGGACGCATTTAAGTATTTATATAACATAAAACTACATCAACGCCAAGGCTCATGGACGCATTTAAGTATTTATATAACATAAAACTACATCAACGCCGGCGCTCATGGACGCATTTAAGTATTTATATAACATAAAACTACATCAACGCCAAGGCTCATGGACGTACGAAGTATTTATATAACATAAAACTACATCAACGCCGCGCTCATGGACGCATTTAAGTATTTATATAACATAAAACTACATCAACGCCGCGCTCATGGACGCATTTAAGTATTTATATAACATAAAACTACATCAACGCCGCTCATGGACGCATTTAAGTATTTATATAACATAAAACTACATCAACGCCGCGCTCATGGACGCATTTAAGTATTTATATAACATAAAACTACATCAACGCCGCGCTCATGGACGCATTTAAGTATTTATATAACATAAAACTACATCAACGCCGCTACCATGGACGACGTAAGTATTTATATAACATAAAACTACATCAACGCCGCGCTCATGGACGCATTTAAGTATTTATATAACATAAAACTACATCAACGCCGCGCTCATGGACGCATTTAAGTATTTATATAACATAAAACTACATCAACGCCGCGCTCATGGACGCACGAAGTATTTATATAACATAAAACTACATCAACGCCGCGCTCATGGACGCATTTAAGTATTTATATAACATAAAACTACATCAACGCCGCGCTCATGGACGCATTTAAGTATTTATATAACATAAAACTACATCAACGCCGCGCTCATGGACGCATTTAAGTATTTATATAACATAAAACTACATCAACGCCGCGCTCATGGACGCATTTAAGTATTTATATAACATAAAACTACATCAACGCCGCGCTCATGGACGCATTTAAGTATTTATATAACATAAAACTACATCAGCGCCGCGCTCATGGACGTACGAAGTATTTATATAACATAAAACTACATCAACGCCGCGCTCATGGACGTACGAAGTATTTATATAACATAAAACTACATCAACGCCGCGCTCATGGACGCATTTAAGTATTTATATAAAATAAAACTACATCAACTCCGCGCTCATGGAATTACTAAGTATTTATATAACATAAAACTACATCAACGCCGCGCTCATGGACGCATTTAAGTATTTATATAACATAAAACTACATCAACGCCGCTCATGGACGCATTTAAGTATTTATATAACATAAAACTACATCAACGCCGCGCTCATGGACGCATTTAAGTATTTATATAACATAAAACTACATCAACGCCAAGGCCATGGACGCATTTAAGTATTTATATAACATAAAACTACATCAACGCCGCGCTCATGGACGTACAAAGTATTTATATAACATAAAACTACATCAACGCCGCGCTCATGGACGTACGAAGTATTTATATAACATAAAACTACATTAGCGCCGCGCTCATGGACGCATTTAAGTATTTATATAACATAAAACTACATCAACGCCGCGCTCATGGACGCATTTAAGTATTTATATAACATAAAACTACATCAACGCCGCGCTCATGGACGCATTTAAGTATTTATATAACATAAAACTACATCAACGCCAAGGCTCATGGACGCATTTAAGTATTTATATAACATAAAACTACATCAACGCCAAGGCCATGGACGCATTTAAGTATTTATATAACATAAAACTACATCAACGCCGCGCTCATGGACGCATTTAAGTATTTATATAACATAAAACTACATCAACGCCGCGCTCATGGACGCATTTAAGTATTTATATAACATAAAACTACATCAACGCCGCGCTCATGGACGTATTTAAGTATTTATATAACATAAAACTACATCAACGCCGGCGCTCATGGACGCATTTAAGTATTTATATAACATAAAACTACATCAACGCCGCGCTCATGGACGCACGTAAGTATTTATATAACATAAAACTACATCAACGCCGCGCTCATGGACGCATTTAAGTATTTATATAACATAAAACTACATCAACGCCGCGCTCATGGACGCATTTAAGTATTTATATAACATAAAACTACATCAACGCCCGGCGCTCATGGACGCATTTAAGTATTTATATAACATAAAACTACATCAACGCCGCGCTCATGGACGCATTTAAGTATTTATATAACATAAAACTACATCAACGCCGCTACCATGGACGCATTTAAGTATTTATATAACATAAAACTACATCAACGCCGCGCTCATGGACGCATTTAAGTATTTATATAACATAAAACTACATCAACGCCGCGCGCTCATGGACGCATTTAAGTATTTATATAACATAAAACTACATCAACGCCGCTCATGGACGCATTTAAGTATTTATATAACATAAAACTACATCAACGCCGCGCTCATGGACGACGTAAGTATTTATATAACATAAAACTACATCAACGCCGCGCTCATGGACGCATTTAAGTATTTATATAACATAAAACTACATCAACGCCGCGCTCATGGACGCATTTAAGTATTTATATAACATAAAACTACATCAACGCCGCGGCCATGGACGCATTTAAGTATTTATATAACATAAAACTACATCAACGCCGCGCTCATGGACGCATTTAAGTATTTATATAACATAAAAAAACTACATCAACGCCGCGCTCATGGACGCATTTAAGTATTTATATAACATAAAACTACATCAACGCCAAGGCTCATGGACGCATTTAAGTATTTATATAACATAAAACTACATCAACGCCAAGGCCATGGACGCATTTAAGTATTTATATAACATAAAACTACATCAACGCCGCTCCATGGACGCATTTAAGTATTTATATAACATAAAACTACATCAACGCCAAGGCCATGGACGCATTTAAGTATTTATATAACATAAAACTACATCAACGCCGCGGCCATGGACGCATTTAAGTATTTATATAACATAAAACTACATCAACGCCCGGCGCTCATGGACGCATTTAAGTATTTATATAACATAAAACTACATCAACGCCGCGCTCATGGACGTACGAAGTATTTATATAACATAAAACTACATCAACGCCGCGCTCATGGACGTACGAAGTATTTATATAATGATAAAACTACATCAACACCGCGCTCATGGACGCATTTAAGTATTTATATAACATAAAACTACATCAACGCCAAGGCCATGGACGGACGTATTTAAGTATTTATATAATGATAAAACTACATCAACGCCGCGCTCATGGACGCATTTAAGTATTTATATAACATAAAACTACATCAACGCCAAGGCCATGGACGCACGTAAGTATTTATATAACATAAAACTACATCAACGCCGCGCTCATGGACGCATTTAAGTATTTATATAACATAAAACTACATCAACGCCGCGCTCATGGACGCATTTAAGTATTTATATAACATAAAACTACATCAACGCCGCGCTCATGGACGTACGAAGTATTTATATAACATAAAACTACATCAACGCCGCTACCATGGACGCATTTAAGTATTTATATAACATAAAACTACATCAACGCCGGCGCTCATGGACGTATTTAAGTATTTATATAACATAAAACTACATCAACGCCCGCTCATGGACGCATTTAAGTATTTATATAACATAAAACTACATCAACGCCGCGCTCATGGACGCACGGGTATTTATATAACATAAAACTACATCAACGCCGCTACCATGGACGCATTTAAGTA
>CM060674.1:33893019-34005444 GCA_030686955.1 Odontamblyopus rebecca
CGGGACCCAGTAGTCAGCTCCTGTAGCATCTGCCCTGGAATCCTATGCCTCGCGCTGACCGGCGCATCTAACTTCCTGTTAATATGCTGCCTGATTGGCGGTACAGTGGTCACGTGACTACGTCACTAACGTGATGACGTCGGCACAAAGTGTTCTGAATATTAAATAGTAGGAGAACGGCTCTGGAGCAGGGTTTTCTCACCTGGGTTACACACAACACTGCCCCCACAGGACGAGAGAGGATCTACACCTATACACAACATTGCCCCCACAGGACGAGAGAGGAACTACACCTACAGACACTATACACAACACTGCCCCCACAGGACGAGAGAGGAACTACACCTACAGACACTATACACAACACTGCCCCCACAGGACGAGAGAGGAACTACACCTACAGACACTATACACAACACTGCCCCCACAGGACGAGAGAGGAACTACACCTATACACAACACTGCCCCCACAGGACGGGAGAGGAACTACACCTACAGACACTATACACAACACTGCCCCCACAGGACGAGAGAGGAACTACACCTACAGACACTATACACAACACTGCCCCCACAGGACGGGAGAGGAACTACACCTACAGACACTATACACAACACTGCCCCCACAGGACGGGAGAGGAACTACACCTACAGACACTATACACAACACTGCCCCCACAGGACGAGAGAGGATCTACACCTACAGACACTGTACACAACACTGCCCCCACAGGACGAGAGAGGATCTACACCTACAGACACTGTACACAACACTGCCCCCACAGGACGAGAGAGGATCTACACCTACAGACACTGTACACAACACTGCCCCCACAGGACGAGAGAGGAACTACACCTACACACACTATACACAACACTGCCCCCACAGGACGAGAGAGGAACTACACCTACACACACTATACACAACACTGCCCCCACAGGACGAGAGAGGATCTACACCTATACACAACATTGCCTCCACAGGACGAGAGAGGAACTACACCTACACACACTATACACAACACTGCCCCCACAGGACGAGAGAGGATCTACACCTATACACAACATTGCCTCCACAGGACGAGAGAGGAACTACACCTACAGACACTATACACAACACTGCCCCCACAGGACGAGAGAGGAACTACACCTACAGACACTATACACAACACTGCCCCCACAGGACGAGAGAGGATCTACACCTATACACAACACTGCCCCCACAGGACGGGAGAGGAACTACACCTACAGACACTATACACAACACTGCCCCCACAGGACGAGAGAGGAACTACACCTACAGACACTATACACAACACTGCCCCCACAGGACGAGAGAGGATCTACACCTATACACAACACTGCCCCCACAGGACGGGAGAGGAACTACACCTACAGACACTATACACAACACTGCCCCCACAGGACGAGAGAGGAACTACACCTACAGACACTATACACAACACTGCTCCCACAGGACGGGAGAGGAACTACACCTATACACAACACTGCCCCCACAGGACGGGAGAGGAACTACACCTACAGACACTATACACAACACCGCCCCCACAGGACGGGAGAGGATCTACACCTACACACACTATACACAACACTGCCCCCACAGGACGAGAGAGGATCTACACCTATACACCAACACTGCCCCCACAGGACGGGAGAGGAACTACACCTATACACAACACTGCCCCCACAGGACGGGAGAGGAACTACACCTATACACAACACTGCCCCCACAGGACGAGAGAGGAACTACACCTATACACAACACTGCCCCCACAGGACGGGAGAGGAACTACACGTACAGACACTATACACAACACCGCCCCCACAGGACGGGAGAGGATCTACACCTACAGACACTATACACAACACTGCCCCCACAGGACGAGAGAGGAACTACACCTACAGACACTATACACAACACTGCCCCCACAGGACGGGAGAGGAACTACACCTATACACAACACTGCCCCCACAGGACGGGAGAGGAACTACACCTACACACACTATACACAACACTGCCCCCACAGGACGAGAGAGGATCTACACCTACACACACTATACACAACACTGCCCCCACAGGACGAGAGAGGATCTACACCTACAGACACTATACACAACACTGCCCCCACAGGACGAGAGAGGATCTACACCTATACACAACACTGCCCCCACAGGACGAGAGAGGAACTACACCTACACACACTATACACAACACTGCCCCCACAGGACGAGAGAGGATCTACACCTACAGACACTATACACAACACTGCCCCCACAGGACGGGAGAGGAACTACACCTACACACACTATACACAACACTGCCCCCACAGGACGAGAGAGGATCTACACCTATACACAACACTGCCCCCACAGGACGGGAGAGGAACTACACCTACAGACACTATACACAACACTGCCCCCACAGGACGAGAGAGGATCTACACCTACACACACTATACACACTCTCTGGTTCTGGTTCTGACTCTGTGGTTCTGGTTCTGGTTCTCTCAGCCTCAGGATGGGTTCCGTATGGTTCAGCAGTTCCAGTTCTTGGGGTGGCCTGTGTACAGGGACACGCCCTCGTCCAAACGCTCCTTCCTCAAGCTCGCCGCCCTGGTGGACAAATGGCAGGACGAGTATGACGGCGGCGAGGGACGGACCGTCGTGCACTGTCTGTGAGTACCAAAGCGCCCCCTGCTGTTACAGAGGGGTACTGAGCCCCCCAGAGCGCCCCCTACTGTCTGTGTGGCTGTGGGATGGGAGTAACATGATTAAAATGATTATTATTCTTTATCCTCTCCACAGGAATGGCGGCGGGCGCAGCGGCGTCTTCTGCTGCGTCAGTATTCTGTGTGAGATGCTGCGACGTCAGAGGAACGTGGACGTGTTCCACTCGACCAAAACCCTGAGGAACAACAAACCCAACATGGTGGAACTACTGGTACGAGTACTTCTACTACTAAAACTACTACTACTGCTACTACTACTGCAAACCCAGCATGTTGGACTTACTGGTACAACAGTGACCACTAATATTAAAGTGGACCAGACGTGTGTGTGTTGGTGGGTCTGTGGCACCATCTGCTGGTTTAAAACTGAACTGCAGCAAAAGCACCAACACAACAGCCCGAAAATTCACACAAACACACTTTACTGACGCTCTGGTGTGTGTGTGTTTCAGGAGCAGTACAAGTTCTGTTATGAAGTGGCACTGGAGTATTTGAATTCAGCCTGAACCGAGAGAAGAAGAGGAGGAAGAGACACTACTGACACAGGAAGAGAATCACTGAGTGTTCACCAAGCCCCACCTCACCAATAAACCAGGACCGAACCAGGACTGAACCAGGACTAAACCAGGACTGAACCCGTTCTGAACCCGGTCTGAGATCCTGCTCTCTTTGGAGGCCTGGGCTTTGTCATTTGCTGCACTGCTCGTGATGTTTTGATGTAAATGTTTTGTACAGAACAGCGCCCCCTGTTGTCCGTCACTGTCTGTCACGTTTTTGTATTTGAAGTATTTGAAGTATTTGAAGTATTCGGAGTATTTCAAACGGAGCTGGAGTCCTCACGTCGCCTCATGTTTAAAGCTTTATTACAGTTTATTTCACTGTTTTTGTCCTTTTCCTAAAGCGAACACTGTAAAAACACTCGGCATGATGGGAAATGTGTGTAACGTGTTTTAAATCTCTGTAACCCAAACAACGCACTTCCTGTTTCTGAAACACCAACCACAAAAAACAACAAAAATCACCTGAATGCACAAAATGGAAGTGTTTTATTTGGAGATTTGGCAGGTGCCCCTCTGACAGGTGCCCCTCTGACAGGTGATCCTCTGACAGGTGATCCTCTGACAGGTGCTCCTCTGACAGGTGCTCCTCTGACAGGTGCTCCTCTGACAGGTGCATTCTCTGACAGGTGATCCTCTGACAGGTGCATTCTCTGACAGGTGATCCTCTGACAGGTGCATTCTCTGACAGGTGATCCTCTGACAGGTGCATTCTATGACAGGTGATCCTCTGACAGGTGATCCTCTGACAGGTGCATTCTCTGACAGGTGATCCTCTGACAGGTGATCCTCTGACAGGTGATCCTCTGACAGGTGCATTTTCTGTGATCCTGACAGGTGATCCTCTGACAGGTGCATTCTCTGACAGGTGCCCCTCTGACAGGTGCATTCTCTGACAGGTGCCCCTCTGACAGGTGCCCCTCTGACAGGTGCCCTCTGACAGGTGCCCCTCTGACAGGTGATCCTCTGACAGGTGCATTCTCTGACAGGTGATCCTCTGACAGGTGCATTTTCTGTGATCCTGACAGGTGATCCTCTGACAGGTGCATTCTCTGACAGGTGCCCCTCTGACAGGTGCCCGTCTGACAGGTGCCCTCTGACAGGTGCCCGTCTGACAGGTGCCCCTCTGACAGGTGACACAGGCGACTTAAAGAATTAACATCATTAGACTGAACATTTCACTAAACGCAGTTTGTTTCAGGGTTCAGTTTTAACTTCCTGGTTGGAAATCATGACCAGGGAATTCCATCACTGTTACCATGGCAACCGTGGTGAACACGTGTAATGTCCCAGAGTTTATGTGACCAAGACAAATGTAAGAAAAACTCCCGGAGCTGAAATCACGTTTTAAGGGTCCGAAAAACGTGTTTCTGTGTAAAACAGACAGAGGCAGCATGATGTCATCAGCGTGATGTCATCAGCGTGATGTCATCAGCGTGATGTCATCAGCGTGATGTCATCAGCGTGATGTCATCAGCGTGATGTCATCAGTGTGATGTCATCAGTGTGATGTCATTGAACTCTTCTCATTTTCCACGTTTTTTACATCACAAATGTGTAAAACTCCTGTTTACAGGGTTTTTAAGTCAGTAAAACTCGTCAGAACCTGTCACACACTTTAAACTTTAAACCACTAAAATCTCCAAGAAAATAGAATTTTCAAAGGCTTCAGTTTGAAGATTTGTTTGATTTTTAAATTCTTGTTTTGACTCTTTTTAAACCAAATGTTTTGTTCTGTTTTGTTTAAAGCTCCTGTTTCCTGCGTTTGGTTTAAACCACTGAACTCTGCAGATCCCGCCCCCGAGCACAGGCTCCGCCCCCGAGCACAGGCTCCGCCCCCGAGCACAGGCTCCGCCCCCGAGCACAGGCTCCGCCCCCGAGCACAGGCTCCGCCCCCGAGCAGGCCCTATTCAAACCTTACGGTTACAGTCAGCTGCAGTACGAGCCTGTACGAGGCTCCGCCCCCAGGCTCCCACATGACAATTCTCTATAAATCCACAAAAACATGAGACAAAACTGGATAAACCTGAGGCAGGACTTTCATTAGTGACGCTCTGAGTGTGTGTGATAGTGTCTGAAGGGGGAGCGGCTCAGCACACAGAGAGAGCAGAGAGAGGGGAGACTGCCCTGGACTCGGGGGTGGATGTGGTGGTTTCCCTCGGGGGGGCAGGTTCTGTGGTTCTGTGGTTCTGTTTCTCTTTGGGGATCAGGTTCTGTTGTGTTTGAGTTCTTCTGGTCGGCGCTGGCGGCTGATTGGCCGCGGTGCGTCACATGACCTGTGCATACTGTACATAGGCGCAGAGTATTTATTCCTGATGCATTCTGGGAGGTGTAGTTTTCTTTGGTGTCGTGTTCGAGGATAATCTGCTGCTCGCTGTACAAATATTATTTAAACTGTCAATAAACTGAAACACAAAACTGAGTCCGGCTACAGGGAGGGCATCTGGAGTACTGCACACAGGGAGGGCATCTGGAGTACTGCACACAGGGAGGGCATCTGGAGTACTGCACACAGGGAGGGCATCTGGAGTACTGCACACAGGGAGGGCATCTGGAGTACTGCACACAGGGAGGGCATCTGGAGTACTGCACATAGGGGAGGGCATCTGGAGTACTGCACATAGGGGAGGGCATCTGGAGTACTGCACACAGGGAGGGCATCTGGAGAACAGGGGTGAGCTCAGCGTGAAGCTCTCTCCCCTTTCCAGTCACACTGGCATCACCATCAGACACACGTATATGAACCTTTACTGGGAGCACAGACACACGTATATGAACCTTTACTGGGAGCACAGACACGTATATGAACCTTTACTGGGAGCACAGACACACGTATATGAACCTTTACTGGGAGCACAGACACACGTATATGAACCTTTACTGGGAGCACAGACACACGTATATGAACCTTTACTGGGAGCACAGACACACGTATATGAACCTTTACTGAGAGCACAGACACACGTATATGAACCTTTACTGGGAGCACAGACACACGTATATGAACCTTTACTGGGAGCACAGACACGTATATGAACCTTTACTGGGAGCACAGACACACGTATATGAACCTTTACTGGGAGCACAGACACACGTATATGAACCTTTACTGGGAGCACAGACACACGTATATGAACCTTTACTGGGAGCACAGACACACGTATATGAACCTTTACTGAGAGCACAGACACACGTATATGAACCTTTACTGGGAGCACAGACACGTATATGAACCTTTACTGGGAGCACAGACACACGTATATGAACCTTTACTGGGAGCACAGACACACGTATATGAACCTTTACTGGGAGCACAGACACACGTATATGAACCTTTACTGGGAGCACAGACACACGTATATGAACCTTTACTGGGAGCACAGACACGTATATGAACCTTTACTGGGAGCACAGACACACGTATATGAACCTTTACTGGGAGCACAGACACACGTATATGAACCTTTACTGGGAGCACAGACACACGTATATGAACCTTTACTGAGAGCACAGACACACGTATATGAACCTTTACTGGGAGCACAGACACACGTATATGAACCTTTACTGGGAGCACAGACACACGTATATGAACCTTTACTGGGAGCACAGACACACGTATATGAACCTTTACTGAGAGCACAGACACACGTATATGAACCTTTACTGAGAGCACAGACACACGTATATGAACCTTTACTGAGAGCACAGACACACGTATATGAACCTTTACTGGGAGCACAGACACACGTATATGAACCTTTACTGGGAGCACAGACACACGTATATGAACCTTTACTGGGAGCACAGACACACGTATATGAACCTTTACTGAGAGCACAGACACACGTATATGAACCTTTACTGGGAGCACAGACACACGTATATGAACCTTTACTGGGAGCACAGACACACGTATATGAACCTTTACTGGGAGCACAGACACACGTATATGAACCTTTACTGAGAGCACAGACACACGTATATGAACCTTTACTGGGAGCACAGACACACGTATATGAACCTTTACTGAGAGCACAGACACACGTATATGAACCTTTACTGAGAGCACAGACACACGTATATGAACCTTTACTGAGAGCACAGACACACGTATATGAACCTTTACTGGGAGCACAGACACACGTATATGAACCTTTACTGAGAGCACAGACACACGTATATGAACCTTTACTGAGAGCACAGACACACGTATATGAACCTTTACTGAGAGCACAGACACACGTATATGAACCTTTACTGGGAGCACAGACACACGTATATGAACCTTTACTGGGAGCACAGACACACGTATATGAACCTTTACTGGGAGCACAGACACACGTATATGAACCTTTACTGGGAGCACAGACACACGTATATGAACCTTTACTGGGAGCACAGACACACGTATATGAACCTTTACTGAGAGCACAGACACACGTATATGAACCTTTACAGGGAGCACAGACACACGTATATGAACCTTTACTGGGAGCACAGACACACGTATATGAACCTTTACTGGGAGCACAGACACACGTATATGAACCTTTACTGAGAGCACAGACACACGTATATGAACCTTTACTGGGAGCACAGACACACGTATATGAACCTTTACTGGGAGCACAGACACACGTATATGAACCTTTACTGGGAGCACAGACACACGTATATGAACCTTTACTGGGAGCACAGACACACGTATATGAACCTTTACTGGGAGCACAGACACACGTATATGAACCTTTACTGGGAGCACAGACACACGTATATGAACCTTTACTGGGAGCACAGACACACGTATATGAACCTTTACTGGGAGCACAGACACACGTATATGAACCTTTACTGGGAGCACAGACACACGTATATGAACCTTTACTGGGAGCACAGACACACGTATATGAACCTTTACTGGGAGCACAGACACACGTATATGAACCTTTACTGGGAGCACAGACACACGTATATGAACCTTTACTGGGAGCACAGACACACGTATATGAACCTTTACTGAGAGCACAGACACACGTATATGAACCTTTACTGGGAGCACAGACACACGTACATGAACCTTTACTGAGAGCACAGACACACGTACATGAACCTTTACTGAGAGCACAGACACACGTATATGAACCTTTACTGAGAGCACAGACACACGTATATGAACCTTTACTGAGAGCACAGACACACGTACATGAACCTTTACTGAGAGCACAGACACACGTACATGAACCTTTACTGAGAGCACAGACACACGTATATGAACCTTTACTGAGAGCACAGACACACGTATATGAACCTTTACTGGGAGCAAAGACACACGTATATGAACCTTTACTGAGAGCACAGACACACGTATATGAACCTTTACTGAGAGCACAGACACATGTATATGAACCTTTACTGGGAGCACAGACACACGTATATGAACCTTTACTGAGAGCACAGACACACGTATATGAACCTTTACTGGGAGCACAGACACACGTATATGAACCTTTACTGGGAGCACAGACACACGTATATGAACCTTTACTGGGAGCACAGACACACGTATATGAACCTTTACTGAGAGCACAGACACACGTATATGAACCTTTACTGGGAGCACAGTCTAAACCAGGTCTAAACCAGGACTAAACCAGGTCTAAACCCGGGACTAAAACCAGGTCTAAACCAGGTCTAAACCAGGACTAAAACCAGGACTAAAACCAGGACTAATCCAGGTCTAAACCAGGACTAAACCAGGTCTAAACCAGGTCTAAACCCGGGACTAAAACCAGGACTAAAACCAGGACTAATCCAGGACTAATCCAGGTCTAAACCAGGACTAAACCAGGTCTAAACCAGGTCTAAACCAGGTCTAAACCAGGTCTAAACCAGGTCTAAATCAGGTCTAAACCAGGTCTAAACCAGGACTAAACCAGGACTAAACCAGGTCTAAACCAGGTCTAAACCAGGACTAAAACCAGGTCTAAACCAGGTCTAAACCAGGTCTAAACCAGGACTAAACCAGGTCTAAACCAGGTCTAAACCAGGACTAAAACCAGGTCTAAACCAGGTCTAAACCAGGTCTAAACCAGGTCAGTATTTGCAGGAGGAGCTGCTACATTCATATAGTTTTAAAACAAACATGACAATATCAAGTAATCAGATTACTTTCCTCACTTAAAGTAATGTAATGTAACCACTCCTGAACCAAAACCACTCCTGAACCAAAACCACTCCTGAACCAAAACCACTCCTGAACCAAAACCACTCCTGAACCAAAACCACTCCTGAACCAAAACCACTCCTGAACCAAAACCACTCCTGAACCAAAACCACTCCTGAACCAAAACCACTCCAGAACCAAAACCACTCCTGAACCAAAACCACTCCTGAACCAAAACCACTCCTGAACCAAAACCACTCCAGAACCAAAACCACTCCTGAACCAAAACCACTCCAGAACCAAAACCACTCCTGAACCAAAACCACTCCTGAACCAAAACCACTCCAGAACCAAAAACACTCCTGAACCAAAACCACTCCTGAACCAAAACCACTCCAGAACCAAAACCACTCCTGAACCAAAACCACTCCTGAACCAAAACCACTCCAGAACCAAAACCACTCCTGAACCAAAACCACTCCTGAACCAAAACCACTCCTGAACCAAAACCACTCCTGAACCAAAACCACTCCTGAACCAAAACCACTCCTGAACCAAAACCACTCCTGAACCAAAACCACTCCTGAACCAAAACCACTCCTGAACCAAAACCACTCCTGAACCAAAACCACTCCTGAACCAAAACCACTCCAGAACCAAAACCACTCCTGAACCAAAACCACTCCTGAACCAAAACCACTCCTGAACCAAAACCACTCCAGAACCAAAACCACTCCTGAACCAAAACCACTCCAGAACCAAAACCACTCCTGAACCAAAACCACTCCTGAACCAAAACCACTCCAGAACCAAAACCACTCCTGAACCAAAACCACTCCTGAACCAAAACCACTCCAGAACCAAAACCACTCCTGAACCAAAACCACTCCAGAACCAAAACCACTCCAGAACCAAAACCACTCCTGAACCAAAACCACTCCTGAACCAAAACCACTCCTGAACAAAAACCACTCCTGAACCAAAACCACTCCTGAGAACCAAAACCACTCCTGAACCAAAACCACTCCTGAACCAAACCACTCCTGAAACAACACCACTCCTGAACCAAAACCACTCCTGAACCAAAACCACTCCTGAACCAAAACCACTCCTGAACCAAAACCACTCCTGAACCAAAACCACTCCTGAACCAAAAACACTCCTGAACCAAAACCACTCCTGAACCAAAACCACTCCTGAACCAAAACCACACCAGAACCAAACCACTCCAGAACCAAACCACTCCATAACAAAAACCCCTCCTTAACAAAAACCACTCCTTAACAAAAACCACTCCATAACCAAAACCACTCCTGAACCAAAACCACTCCTGAACCAAAACCACTCCTGAACCAAAACCACTCCTGAACCAAAACCACTCCAGAACCAAAACCACTCCTGAACCAAAACCACTCCTGAACCAAAACCACTCCAGAACCAAAACCACTCCTGAACCAAAACCACTCCTGAACCAAAACCACTCCAGAACCAAAACCACTCCAGAACCAAAACCACTCCTGAACCAAAACCACTCCTGAACCAAAACCACTCCAGAACCAAAACCACTCCTGAACCAAAACCACTCCTGAACCAAAACCACTCCTGAACCAAAACCACTCCAGAACCAAAACCACTCCTGAACCAAAACCACTCCTGAACCAAAACCACTCCTGAACCAAAACCACTCCTGAACCAAAACCACCCCTGAACCAAAACCACTCCAGAACCTAAAACACTCCAGAACCAAAACCACTCCTGAACCAAAACCACTCCTGAACCAAAACCACTCCTGAACCAAAACCACTCCTGAACCAAAACCACTCCTGAACCAAAACCACTCCTGAACCAAAACCACCCCTGAACCAAAACCACTCCTGAACCAAAACCACTCCTGAACCAAAACCACTCCTGAACCAAAACCACTCCAGAACCAAAACCACTCCTGAACCAAAACCACTCCTGAACCAAAACCACTCCTGAACCAAAACCACTCCTGAACCAAAACCACCCCTGAACCAAAACCACTCCAGAACCTAAAACACTCCAGAACCAAAACCACTCCTGAACCAAAACCACTCCAGAACCAAAACCACTCCTGAACCAAAACCACTCCTGAACCAAAACCACTCCTGAACCAAAACCACTCCTGAACCAAAACCACTCCTGAACCAAAACCACTCCTGAACCAAAAACACTCCAGAACCAAAACCACTCCAGAACCAAAACCACTCCTGAACCAAAACCACTCCTGAACCAAAACCACTCCTGAACCAAAACCACTCCTGAACCAAAACCACTCCAGAACCAAAACCACTCCAGAACCAAAACCACTCCTGAACCAAAACCACTCCTGAACCAAAACCACTCCTGAACCAAAACCACTCCAGAACCAAAACCACTCCAGAACCAAAACCACTCCTGAACCAAAACCACTCCTGAACCAAAACCACTCCTGAACCAAAACCACTCCTGAACCAAAACCACTCCAGAACCAAAAACACTCCTGAACCAAAACCACTCCTGAACCAAAACCACTCCTGAACCAAAACCACTCCTGAACCAAAACCACTCCTGAACCAAAACCACTCCTGAACCAAAACCACTCCAGAACCAAAACCACTCCAGAACCAAAACCACTCCTGAACCAAAACCACTCCTGAACCAAAACCACTCCTGAACCAAAACCACTCCTGAACCAAAACCACTCCTGAACCAAAACCACTCCAGAACCAAAACCACTCCTGAACCAAAACCACTCCTGAACCAAAACCACTCCTGAACCAAAAACACTCCTGAACCAAAACCATTCCTGAACCAAAACCACTCCTGAACCAAAACCACTCCTGAACCAAAACCACTCCTGAACCAAAACCACTCCTGAACCACAAACACTCCAGAACCTAAAACACTCCAGAACCAAAACCACTCCTGAACCAAAAACACTCCAGAACCAAAAACACTCCAGAACCAAAACCACTCCCGAACCTAAAACACTCCAGAACCAAAACCACTCCTGAACCAAAACCACTCCTGAACCAAAACCACTCCTGAACCAAAACCACCCCTGAACCAAAACCACTCCAGAACCTAAAACACTCCAGAACCAAAACCACTCCTGAACCAAAACCACCCCTGAACCAAAACCACTCCAGAACCTAAAACACTCCAGAACCAAAACCACTCCTGAACCAAAACCACTCCTGAACCAAAACCACTCCTGAACCAAAACCACTCCTGAACCAAAACCACTCCTGAACCAAAACCACTCCAGAACCAAAACCACTCCAGAACCAAAAACACTCCAGAACCAAAAACACTCCAGAACCAAAAACACTCCTGAACCAAAAACACTCCAGAACCAAAAACACTCCAGAACCAAAAACACTCCGGAACCAAAAACACTCTGGAACCTAAAACACCCCAGAACCAAAACCACTCCTGAACCAAAACCACCCCTGAACCAAAACCACTCCAGAACCTAAAACACTCCAGAACCAAAACCACTCCAGAACCAAAAACACTCCAGAACCAAAAACACTCCAGAACCTAAAACACTCCAGAACCAAAAACACTCCAGAACCTAAAACACTCCGGAACCAAACCACTCCGGAACCAAAACCACTCCGGAACCTAAAACACTCCAGAACCTAAAACACCCCAGAACCAAAACCACTCCAGAACCAAAACCACTCCAGAACCTAAACCACTCCAGAACCTAAACCACTCCTGAACCAAAACCACTCCTGAACCAAAACCACTCCTTAACCAAAACCACTCCAGAACCAAAACCACTCCTGAACCAAAACCACTCCAGAACCTAAAACACTCCAGAACCAAAACCACTCCAGAACCTAAAACACTCCAGAACCAAAAACACTCCAGAACCAAAAACACTCCGGAACCAAAAACACTCCAGAACCAAAAACACTCCAGAACCAAAAACACTCCGGAACCAAAAACACTCAGGAACCAAAAACACACCAGAACCAAAAACACTCCAGAACCAAAAACACTCTGGAACATAAAACACCCCATAACCAAAACCACTCCTGAACCAAAACCACCCCTTAACCAAAACCACTCCAGAACCTAAAACACTCCATAACAAAAACCACTCCAGAACCTAAAACACTCCAGAACCAAAAACACTCCAGAACCTAAAACACTCCATAACAAAAAACACTCCAGAACCTAAAAAACTCCAGAACCAAAACCACTCCAGAACCAAAAACACTCCGGAACCTAAAACACTCCAGAACCTAAAACACCCCAGAACCAAAACCACTCCATAACCAAAACCACTCAATAACCAAAACCACTCCAGAACCAAAACCACTCCTGAACCAAAAACACTCCAGAACCAAAACCACTCCTGAACCAAAACCACTCCTGAACCAAAAACACTCCTGAACCAAAACCATTCCTGAACCTAAAACACTCCGGAACCAAACCACTCCAGAACCTAAAACACTCCAGAACCAAAAACACTCCGGAACCAAAACCACTCCAGAACCTAAAACACTCCAGAACCAAAAACACTCCAGAACCAAAAACACTCCGGAACCAAAAACACTCCAGAACCAAAAACACTCCAGAACCAAAAACACTCCTGAACCAAAAACACTCATGAACCTAAAACACCCCAGAACCAAAAACACACCTGAACCAAAACCACCCCTGAACCAAAACCACTCCAGAACCAAAACCACTCCAGAACCAAAACCACTCCAGAACCAAAAACACTCCAGAACCAAAAACACTCCAGAACCTAAAACACTCCAGAACCAAAAACACTCCAGAACCTAAAACACTCCGGAACCAAAACCACTCCGGAACCAAAACCACTCCGGAACCTAAAACACTCCAGAACCTAAAACACCCCAGAACCAAAACCACTCCAGAACCAAAACCACTCCAGAACCTAAACCACTCCAGAACCTAAACCACTCCAGAACCAAAACCACTCCTGAACCAAAACCACTCCTGAACCAAAACCACTCCTGAACCAAAACCACTCCTGAACCAAAACCACTCCTGAACCAAAACCACCCCTGAACCAAAACCACTCCTGAACCAAAACCACTCCTGAACCAAAACCACTCCTGAACCAAAACCACTCCTGAACCAAAACCACTCCTGAACCAAAACCACCCCTGAACCAAAACCACTCCAGAACCTAAAACACTCCAGAACCAAAACCACTCCTGAACCAAAACCACTCCTGAACCAAAAACACTCCTGAACCAAAACCACTCCTGAACCAAAACCACTCCTGAACCAAAACCACTCCTGAACCAAAACCACTCCTGAACCAAAACCACTCCTGAACCAAAACCACTCCTGAACCAAAACCACTCCTGAACCAAAACCACTCCTGAACCAAAACCACTCCTGAACCAAAACCACTCCTGAACCAAAAACACTCCTGAACCAAAAACACTCCTGAACCAAAAACACTCCTGAACCAAAACCATTCCTGAACCAAAAACACTCCTGAACCAAAACCACTCCTGAACCAAAACCACTCCTGAACCAAAACCACTCCTGAACCAAAACCACTCCTGAACCAAAACCACTCCTGAACCAAAACCACTCCTGAACCAAAAACACTCCTGAACCAAAAACACTCCTGAACCAAAACCATTCCTGAACCAAAAACACTCCTGAACCAAAAACACTCCTGAACCAAAACCACTCCTGAACCAAAACCACTCCTGAACCAAAACCACTCCCGAACCAAAAACACTCCAGAACCAAAAACACTCCCGAACCAAAAACACTCCAGAACCAAAAACACTCCCGAACCTAAAACACTCCTGAACCAAAACCACTCCTGAACCAAAACCACTCCAGAACCAAAACCAATCCTGAACCAAAACCACTCCCGAACAAAAAACACTCCAGAACCAAAAACACTCCCGAACCTAAAACACTCCTGAACCAAAACCACTCCTGAACCAAAAACACTCCAGAACCAAAAACACTCCCGAACCTAAAACACTCCAGAACCTAAAACACTCCAGAACCAAAAACACTCCAGAACCAAAAACACTCCAGAACCAAAAACACTCCAGAACCTAAAACACTCCAGAACCAAAAACACTCCGGAACCTAAAACCACTCCTGAACCAAAAACACTCCCGAACCTAAAACACTCCAGAACCTAAAACACTCCCGAACCAAAACCACTCCCGAACCAAAAACACTCCAGAACCAAAAACACTCCAGAACCTAAAACACTCCAGAACCTAAAACACTCCAGAACCTAAAACACTCCAGAACCTAAAACACTCCATAACCAAAACCACTCCATAACCTAAAACACTCCATAACATAAAACACTCCTGAACCTAAAACACTCCATAACCAAAACCACTCCAGAACCAAAACCACTCCTGAACCAAAAACACTCCTGAACCAAAACCACTCCAGAACCAAAACCACTCCTGAACCAAAACCACTCCTGAACCAAAACCACTCCAGAACCAAAACCACTCCAGAACCAAAACCACTCCAGAACCTAAAACACTCCAGAACCAAAAACACTCCAGAACCAAAATCACTCCGGAACCAAAGACACTCCGGAACATAAAACACTCCTTAACCTAAAACACCCCATAACCAAAACCACTCCAGAACCAAAACCACTCCAGAACCAAAACAACTCCAGAACCAAAACCACTCCATAACCAAAACCACTCCAGAACCAAAAACACTACAGAACCTAAAACACTCCAGAACCAAAACACTCCAGAACCTAAAACACTCCGGAACCAAAACCACTCCAGAACCAAAACCACTCCAGAACCTAAAACACTCCAGAACCTAAAACACCCCAGAACCAAAACCACTCCAGAACCAAAACCACTCCAGAACCTAAACCACTCCAGAACCTAAACCACTCCAGAACCTAAACCACTCCTGAACCAAAACCACTCCTGAACCAAAACCACTCCTGAACCAAAACCACTCCTGAACCAAAACCACTCCAGAACCAAAACCACTCCTGAACCAAAACCACTCCTGAACCAAAACCACTCCTGAACCAAAACCACTCCTGAACCAAAACCACTCCTGAACCAAAACCACTCCTGAACCAAAACCACTCCTGAACCAAAACCACTCCTGAACCAAAACCACTCCTGAACCAAAACCACTCCTGAACCAAAACCACTCCTGAACCAAAACCACTCCTGAACCAAAACCACTCCTGAACCAAAACCACTCCTGAACCAAAACCACTCCTGAACCAAAACCACTCCTGAACCAAAAACACTCCTGAACCAAAACCACTCCTGAACCAAAACCACTCCTGAACCAAAACCACTCCTGAACCAAAACCACTCCTGAACCAAAACCACTCCTGAACCAAAACCACTCCTGAACCAAAACCACTCCTGAACCAAAACCACTCCTGAACCAAAACCACTCCTGAACCAAAACCACTCCTGAACCAAAACCACTCCTGAACCAAAACCACTCCTGAACCAAAAACACTCCAGAACCTAAAACACTCCAGAACCAAAACCACTCCTGAACCAAAACCACTCCAGAACCAAAAACACTCCAGAACCTAAAACACTCCAGAACCTAAACCACTCCAGAACCAAAAACACTCCAGAACCAAAAACACTCCAGAACCAAAAACACTCCAGAACCAAAAACACTCCAGAACCAAAACCACTCCTGAACCAAAACCACTCCCGAACCAAAAACACTCCAGAACCAAAAACACTCCAGAACAAAAACCACTCCAGAACCAAAACCACTCCTGAACCAAAACCACTCCAGAACCAAAACCACTCCTGAACCTAAAACACTCCAGAACCAAAACCACTCCAGAACCAAAACCACTCCAGAACCAAAAACACTCCAGAACCAAAAACACTCCAGAACCAAAAACACTCCAGAACCAAAAACACTCCAGAACCTAAAACACTCCAGAACCAAAACCACTCCTGAACCAAAACCACTCCCGAACCAAAAACACTCCAGAACCAAAAACACTCCCGAACCTAAAACACTCCTGAACCAAAACCACTCCTGAACCAAAACCACTCCTGAACCAAAACCACTCCTGAACCAAAAACACTCCTGAACCAAAACCACTCCTGAACCAAAACCACTCCTGAACCAAAAACACTCCTGAACCAAAACCACTCCTGAACCAAAACCACTCCTTAACCAAAACCACTCCTGAACCAAAACCACTCCTGAACCAAAACCACTCCTGAACCAAAAACACTTCTGAACCAAAACCACTCCATAACCCAAACCACTCCTGAACCAAAAACACTCCTGAACCAAAACCACTCCTGAACCAAAACCACTCCTGAACCAAAACCACTCCTGAACCAAAACCACTCCTGAACCAAAACCACTCCTGAACCAAAACCACTCCTGAACCAAAACCACTCCTGAACCAAAACCACTCCTGAACCAAAAACACTCCAGAACCTAAAACACTCCAGAACCAAAACCACTCCTGAACCAAAACCACTCCAGAACCAAAACCACTCCAGAACCAAAACCACTCCAGAACCTAAAACACTCCAGAACCAAAAACACTCCAGAACCAAAAACACTCCGGAACCAAAAACACTCCAGAACCAAAAACACTCCAGAACCAAAACCACTCCCGAACCAAAAACACTCCAGAACCAAAAACACTCCAGAACCTAAAACACTCCAGAACCAAAACCACTCCAGAACCTAAAACACTCCAGAACCTAAAACACTCCAGAACCTAAACCACTCCAGAACCAAAAACACTCCAGAACCAAAAACACTCCAGAACCTAAAACACTCCAGAACCAAAACCACTCCTGAACCAAAACCACTCCTGAACCAAAACCACTCCTGAACCAAAACCACTCCTGAACCAAAAACACTCCAGAACCAAAACCACTCCAGAACCAAAACCACTCCAGAACCTAAAACACTCCAGAACCAAAAACACTCCAGAACCAAAAACACTCCGGAACCAAAAACACTCCAGAACCAAAAACACTCCAGAACCAAAAACACTCCGGAACCAAAAACACTCTGGAACCTAAAACACCCCAGAACCAAAACCACTCCTGAACCAAAACCACCCCTGAACCAAAACCACTCCAGAACCTAAAACACTCCAGAACCAAAACCACTCCAGAACCAAAACCACTCCTGAACCTAAAACACTCCAGAACCAAAAACACTCCAGAACCTAAAACACTCCAGAACCAAAAACACTCCGGAACCTAAAACACTCCGGAACCAAAACCACTCCGGAACCAAACCACTCCGGAACCTAAAACACTCCAGAACCTAAAACACCCCAGAACCAAAACCACTCCAGAACCTAAACCACTCCAGAACCTAAACCACTCCAGAACCTAAACCACTCCAGAACCTAAACCACTCATGAACAAAAAACACTCCTTAACCAAAACCACTCCTTAACCAAAACCACTCCTGAACCAAAACCACTCCTGAACCAAAACCACTCCTGAACCAAAACCACTCCTGAACCAAAACCACTCCTGAACCAAAACCACTCCTGAACCAAAACCACTCCTGAACCAAAACCACTCCAGAACCTAAAACACTCCTGAACCAAAACCACTCCAGAACCTAAAACACTCCAGAACCAAAACCACTCCTGAACCAAAACCACTCCTGAACCAAAACCACCCCTGAACCAAAACCACTCCAGAACCTAAAACACTCCAGAACCAAAACCACTCCTGAACCAAAACCACTCCTGAACCAAAACCACTCCTGAACCAAAACCACTCCTGAACCAAAACCACTCCTGAACCAAAACCACTCCTGAACCAAAACCACTCCTGAACCAAAACCACTCCTGAACCAAAACCACTCCAGAACCAAAACCACTCCTGAACCAAAACCACTCCTGAACCAAAACCACTCCTGAACCAAAACCACTCCTGAACCAAAACCACTCCTGAACCAAAAACACTCCTGAACCAAAACCACTCCTGAACCAAAACCACTCCTGAACCAAAACCACTCCTGAACCAAAACCACTCCTGAACCAAAAACACTCCTGAACCAAAACCATTCCTGAACCAAAACCACTCCTGAACCAAAACCACTCCTGAACCAAAACCACTCCTGAACCAAAACCACTCCTGAACCAAAACCACTCCTGAACCAAAACCACTCCTGAACCAAAACCACTCCTGAACCAAAACCACTCCTGAACCAAAACCACTCCTGAACCAAAAACACTCCTGAACCAAAAACACTCCTGAACCAAAACCATTCCTGAACCAAAAACACTCCTGAACCAAAACCACTCCTGAACCAAAACCACTCCTGAACCAAAACCACTCCTGAACCAAAACCACTCCTGAACCAAAAACACTCCAGAACCTAAAACACTCCAGAACCAAAACCACTCCTGAACCAAAACCACTCCCGAACCAAAAACACTCCAGAACCAAAAACACTCCCGAACCTAAAACACTCCAGAACCAAAAACACTACAGAACCTAAAACACTCCAGAACCAAAACCACTCCTGAACCAAAACCACTCCTGAACCAAAACCACCCCTGAACCAAAACCACTCCTGAACCAAAACCACTCCTGAACCAAAACCACTCCTGAACCAAAACCACTCCTGAACCAAAAACACTCCAGAACCAAAAACACTCCAGAACCAAAAACACTCCAGAACCAAAAACACACCAGAACAAAAACCACACCAGAACCAAAACCACTCCTGAACCAAAACCACTCCTGAACCAAAACCACTCCTGAACCAAAACCACTCCTGAACCAAAAACACTCCAGAACCTAAAACACTCCCGAACCAAAACCACTCCCGAACCAAAAACACTCCAGAACCAAAAACACTCCAGAACCTAAAACACTCCAGAACCAAAACCACTCCAGAACCTAAAACACTCCAGAACCTAAAACACTCCAGAACCTAAACCACTCCAGAACCAAAAACACTCCAGAACCAAAAACACTCCAGAACCAAAAACACTCCAGAACCAAAACCACTCCAGAACCAAAACCACTCCTGAACCTAAAACCACTCCTGAACCAAAACCACTCAAGAACCAATAACTCTCCTGAACCAAAAACACTCCTGACCAAAAAACACTCCATAACCAAAACCACTCCAGAACCTAAAACACTCCAGAACCAAAACCACTCCAGAACCAAAAACACTCCTGAACCTAAAACACTCCAGAACCAAAACCACTCCAGAACCAAAAACACTCCAGAACCTAAAACACTCCAGAACCTAAAACACTCCAGAACCAAAAACACTCCAGAACCTAAAACACTCCAGAACCTAAAACACTCCAGAACCAAAACCACTCCAGAACCAAAAACACTCCTGAACCAAAAACACTCCTGAACCTAAAACACTCCAGAACCTAAAACACTCCTGAACCTAAAACACTCCAGAACCTAAAACACTCCTGAACCTAAAACACTCCAGAACCAAAAACACTCCTGAACCTAAAACACTCCAGAACCAAAACCACTCCAGAACCTAAAACACTCCAGAACCAAAACCACTCCAGAACCTAAAACACTCCCGAACCTAAAACACCCCAGAACCAAAACCACTCCAGAACCTAAAACACTCCAGAACCAAAACCACTCCAGAACCTAAAACACTCCAGAACCAAAAACACTCCAGAACCAAAAACACTCCAGAACCAAAACCACTCCAGAACCAAAACCACTCCAGAACCAAAACACTCCGGAACCTAAAACACCCCAGAACCTAAAACACCCCAGAACCAAAACCACTCCAGAACCAAAACCACTCCAGAACCAAAACCACTCCAGAACCTAAAACACTCCAGAACCAAAAACACTCCAGAACCAAAAACACTCCAGAACCAAAAACACTCCAGAACCAAAACCACTCCAGAACCAAAAACACTCCAGAACCAAAAACACTCCAGAACCAAAAACACTCCAGAACCTAAAACACTCCAGAACCTAAAACACTCCAGAACCAAAACCACTCCAGAACCAAAAACACTCCAGAACCAAAAACACTCCAGAACCTAAAACACTCCAGAACCAAAACCACTCCTGAACCAAAACCACTCCAGAACCAAAACCACTCCAGAACCAAAACCACTCCAGAACCCAAACCACTCCTGAACCAAAACCACTCCTGAACCAAAACCACTCCTGAACCAAAACCACTCCTGAACCAAAACCACTCCTGAACCAAAACCACTCCTGAACCAAAAACACTCCTGAACCAAAACACACCTTAACAAAAACCACTCATTAACCAAAACCACTCCAGAACCAAAACCACTCCTGAACCAAAACCACTCCTGAACCAAAAACACTCCTGAACCAAAAACACTCCAGAACCAAAAACACTCCAGAACCAAAAACCCTCCAGAACCTAAAACACTCCATAACCAAAAACACTCCAGAACCAAAACCACTCCAGAACCAAAAACACTCCTGAACCAAAAACACTCCTGAACCTAAAACACTCCAGAACCAAAAACACTCCAGAACCTAAAACACTCCAGAACCAAAAACACTCCTGAACCAAAAACACTCCAGAACCAAAAACACTCCAGAACCAAAAACACTCCCGAACCTAAAACACTCCAGAACCAAAACCACTCCAGAACCTAAAACACTCCAGAACCAAAAACACTCCAGAACCTAAAACACTCCAGAACCAAAAACACTCCAGAACCTAAAACACTCCAGAACCTAAACCACTCCAGAACCAAAAACACTCCAGAACCAAAAACACTCCTGAACCTAAAACACTCCAGAACCAAAACCACTCCAGAACCTAAAACACTCCAGAACCAAAACCACTCCAGAACCTAAAACACTCCAGAACCAAAACCACTCCAGAACCAAAACCACTCCAGAACCAAAACCACTCCAGAACCAAAAACACTCCAGAACCAAAAACACTCCAGAACCAAAACCACTCCAGAACCAAAAACACTCCAGAACCAAAAACACTCCAGAACCAAAAACACTCCGGAACCTAAAACACTCCAGAACCTAAAACACCCCAGAACCAAAACCACTCCAGAACCAAAACCACTCCAGAACCAAAACCACTCCAGAACCAAAAACACTCCAGAACCAAAAACACTCCAGAACCAAAAACACTCCTGAACCTAAAACACTCCAGAACCAAAACCACTCCAGAACCAAAACCACTCCTGAACCAAAACCACCCCTGAACCAAAACCACTCCTGAACCAAAAACACTCCAGAACAAAAACCACTCCATAACCAAAACCACTCCAGAACCAAAACCACTCCAGAACCTAAAACACTCCAGAACCAAAACCACTCCATAACCAAAAACACTCCTTAACCTAAAACACTCCAGAACCAAAACCACTCCAGAACCAAAAACACTCCAGAACCTAAAACACTCCAGAACCTAAAACACTCCAGAACCTAAAACACTCCAGAACCTAAAACACTCCAGAACCTAAACCACTCCAGAACCAAAAACCACTCCTGAACCAAAAACACTCCTGAACCTAAAACACTCCAGAACCAAAAACACTCCAGAACCTAAAACACTCCAGAACCTAAAACACTCCTGAACCTAAAACACTCCAGAACCAAAAACACTCCCTAACCTAAAACACTCCCGAACCAAAACCACTCCCGAACCAAAAACACTCCAGAACCAAAACCACTCCAGAACCTAAAACACTCCCGAACCTAAAACACCCCAGAACCAAAACCACTCCAGAACCTAAAACACTCCAGAACCAAAACCACTCCAGAACCTAAAACACTCCAGAACCAAAACCACTCCAGAACCTAAAACACTCCAGAACCAAAACCACTCCAGAACCAAAACCACTCCAGAACCAAAAACACTCCGGAACCTAAAACACTCCAGAACCTAAAACACCCCAGAACCAAAACCACTCCATAACCAAAACCACTCCAGAACCAAAACCACTCCAGAACCTAAAACACTCCAGAACCTAAACCACCCCAGAACAAAAACCACTCCAGAACCAAAAACACTCCAGAACCAAAACCACTCCAGAACCAAAAACACTCCAGAACCAAAAACACTCCAGAACCAAAAACACTCCGGAACCTAAAACACTCCAGAACCTAAAACACCCCAGAACCAAAACCACTCCAGAACCAAAACCACTCCAGAACCAAAAACACTACAGAACCTAAAACACTCCAGAACCAAAACCACTCCAGAACCAAAACCACACCAGAACCAAAACCAACCCAGAACCAAAACAACTCCAGACCCAAAAACACTCCTGAACCTAAAACACTCCAGAACCTAAAACACTCCAGAACCAAAAACACTCCTGAACCTAAAACACTCCAGAACCAAAACCACTCCAGAACCAAAACCACTCCCGAACCAAAAACACTCCAGAACCAAAAACACTCCAGAACCTAAAACACTCCAGAACCAAAACCACTCCAGAACCTAAAACACTCCAGAACCTAAAACACTCCAGAACCTAAACCACTCCAGAACCAAAAACACTCCAGAACCAAAAACACTCCAGAACCAAAAACACTCCAGAACCTAAAACACTCCAGAACCTAAAACACTCCATAACCAAAACCACTCCTGAACCAAAACCACTCCAGAACCAAAAACACTCCAGAACCAAAAACACTCCCGAACCTAAAACACTCCTGAACCAAAACCACTCCAGAACCAAAAACACACCAGAACCAAAACACTCCATAACATAAAACACTCCATAACAAAAACCACTCCAGAACCTAAAACACTCCAGAACCTAAACCACTCCAGAACCAAAAACACTCCAGAACCAAAAACACTCCAGAACCTAAAACACTCCAGAACCAAAAACACTCCAGAACCTAAAACACTCCAGAACCAAAACCACTCCAGAACCTAAAACACTCCAGAACCAAAAACACTCCAGAACCAAAACCACTCCAGAACCAAAACCACTCCAGAACCTAAAACACTCCAGAACCAAAAACACTCCAGAACCAAAACCACTCCAGAACCAAAAACACTCCAGAACCAAAAACACTCCAGAACCAAAAACACTCCGGAACCTAAAACACTCCAGAACCTAAAACACCCCAGAACCAAAACCACTCCAGAACCAAAACCACTCCAGAACCAAAACCACTCCAGAACCAAAAACACTCCAGAACCTAAAACACTCCAGAACCTAAAACACTCCAGAACCTAAAACACCCCAGAACCTAAAACACCCCAGAACCAAAACCACTCCAGAACCTAAAACACTCCAGAACCTAAAACACTCCAGAACCTAAACCACTCCAGAACCAAAAACACTCCAGAACCAAAAACACTCCAGAACCAAAAACACTCCAGAACCTAAAACACTCCAGAACCTAAAACACTCCAGAACCAAAACCACTCCAGAACCAAAAACACTCCTGAACCAAAAACACTCCTGAACCTAAAACACTCCAGAACCTAAAACACTCCTGAACCTAAAACACTCCAGAACCAAAACCACTCCAGAACCAAAACCACTCCTGAACCTAAAACACTCCAGAACCAAAAACACTCCAGAACCTAAAACACTCCAGAACCAAAAACACTCCGGAACCTAAAACCACTCCTGAACCAAAAACACTCTAGAACCTAAAACACTCCAGAACCAAAAGCATCGCTGAGTTTCTCCACGTGGTTCTGGTTCTGAAGCTCTGAGGTTCTGATCTGTTCCCCTCGTCTGGACCGTGCACTCCATCACGTCCATGTTTATTCCTTATTTCTTTGTATTTTGGTTTGGGTCGTTCTTCTTCATGTGGGTCGGAGCTTCTGCCTCTTGAGGCTTTAGAGATCTGCAGATGGAACGAGGAGGATCTGAGTGTTTCTGATGTTTACATCGTCTGTTTAAAACAGGATTCTGAGCAAAGGCCCTGGAGTCAGTGTTTGCAGGTGGCGCCCCCTGGTGGACAGAGTTATTATTAAAGCTGTTGGATAAATCCTGGTTCCTTCTGCTCCAGAGTCGGAGGTTTGACGGTTCCGGCTCAGGATCATCGTTTAACAAAGATCCACAAAAGCATTTTTAAATTGGGGAGAAAAATACTTTGGTTTGTTCTAATTATTTTAGTTTGTTTCTTCTGAGATTTTGTGTTTATCCATTTGTATTTTTAATATGCTGCTCACACAGACTGACTTTACAATTCCCATCTGGGGCGGGTGGGAGGGCATCTGGGGCTGAGGGAGGGCATCTGGGGCTGAGGGAGGGGGCGTGCGAGGCTGGGTTAAACAGGAGAGCGTGAGGAGAGAGGGAGAGACGGAGGACGAGGAGCTCAGGTCAGAATCTTTACTTCATTTTATCTTTAGATTCACTTTTATTTATTTAGACTGAAGCAAAACTACAAGTACTGCACTCAGGAGCAGCAGTAGTACTGTAGTAGTAGTAGTAGCAGTAGTAGTAGTAGTAGCAGTAGTAGTAGTAGTAGTAGTAGCAGTAGTAGTAGTAGTAGTAGCAGTAGTAGTTGCAGTAGTAGTAGCAGTAGTAGTAGCAGTAGTAGTTGCAGTAGTAGTAGCAGTAGTAGTAGTAGTTGCAGTAGTAGTAGTAGTTGCAGTAGTAGTAGTAGCAGTAGCAGTAGTAGTAGTAGTTGCAGTAGTAGTTGCAGTAGTAGTAGTGCTTGCAGTATTAGTTGCAGTAGTAGTAACATTCGCAGTATTAGTATCATTAGCGTTTGTGTATAATTACAGTGTGCACTTAAATGAAGTCCTTGTGGGTCGTTAGCGTCTCGTTAGCACTGGTCGTCGTGGTAACCGTACACATCACTTAGACTCCTCCTCCTCTGGGACCTGAGGCTCTTTACAGCACACACACATATATATACACTAAAACTCACAGTGTGCACAGTATGTGTGTGTGTATATGTGTGTGTGTGTGCATACGTGTGTGTGCATATGTGTGTGGGTGTGTGTGTGTGTGTCACATTACTGTGTCTTGTTTTCATGTTTTTCAGTGTTTTTCCTTTGGGATTCTCGTCTCAAAGCGACGAACTAAACAAACTCCAGGAAACAGCTTCTGTTTATACGCACAACTGTCATACGCACAACTGTCATACACACAACTGTCATACACACAACTGTCATACACACAACTGTCATACGCACAACTGTCATACGCACAACTGTCATACGCACAACTGTCATACGCACAACTGTCATACGCACAACTGTCATACGCACAACTGTCATACGCACAACTGTCATACGCACAACTGTCATACGCACAACTGTCATACGCACAACTGTCATACGCACAACTGTCATACGCACAACAGTCATACGCACAACTGTCATATACACACAACTGTCATATACACACAACTGTCATACGCACAACTGTCATACGCACAACTGTCATACGCACAACTGTCATACGCACAACTGTCATACGCACAACAGTCATACGCACAACTGTCATATACACAACTGTCATACACACAACTGTCATACACACAACAGTCATACGCACAACTGTCATATACACACAACTGTCATACACACAACTGTCATACACACAACTGTCATACGCACAACTGTCATATACACACAACTGTCATACACACAACAGTCATACGCACAACTGTCATATACACACAACTGTCATACACACAACTGTCATACGCACAACTGTCATACGCACAACTGTCATACGCACAACTGTCATATACACACAACTGTCATACACACAACTGTCATACACACAACTGTCATACACACAACTGTCATACGCACAACTGTCATACGCACAACTGTCATGCACACAACTGTCATACGCACAACTGTCATACGCACAACTGTCATGACTGTCATACAACTTGTCATACACACAGCTGTCATACACACAACTGTCATACGCACAATTGTTACATACACAATTGTCATACGCATAACTGTCATACGCACATTGTCATACCACAACTGTCATACACACAACTGTCATACACACAACTGTCATACACACAACTGTCATACGCACAACTGTCATACGCACAACTGTCATACGCACAACTGTCATACACACAACTGTCATACGCACAACAGTCATACGCACAACTGTCATACGCACAACAGTCATATACACACAACTGTCATACGCACAACTGTCATACACACAACTGTCATACGCACAACTGTCATATACACACAACTGTCATATACACACAACTGTCATACGCACAACTGTCATACACACAACTGTCATATACGCACAACAGTCATACGCACAACAGTCATATACGCACAACTGTCATACGCACAACAGTCATATACACACAACTGTCATACACACAACAGTCATACGCACAACAGTCATACGCACAACTGTCATATACGCACAACAGTCATACACACAACTGTCATATACGCACAACAGTCATACGCACAACAGTCATACGCGCAACAGTCATACGCGCAACAGTCATACGCACAACTGTCATACGCACAACTGTCATACGCACAACAGTCATACGCACAACAGTCATACGCACAACAGTCATACGCACAACAGTCATACGCACAACTGTCATATACGCACAACTGTCATACGCACAACAGTCATATACGCACAACTGTCATACGCACAACTGCCATACGCACAACAGTCATACGCACAACAGTCATACGCACAACAGTCATACGCACAACAGTCATACGCACAACAGTCATACGCACAACTGTCATACGCACAACAGTCATATACGCACAACAGTCATACGCACAACAGTCATACGCACAACTGTCATACGCACAACAGTCATACGCGCAACAGTCATACGCACAACTGTCATACGCACAACAGTCATATACGCACAACTGTCATACGCACAACAGTCATACGCACAACTGTCATACGCACAACTGTCATATACGCACAACTGTCATACGCACAACAGTCATACGCACAACAGTCATACGCACAACTGTCATACGCACAACAGTCATATACGCACAACAGTCATACGCACAACTGTCATACGCACAACTGTCATATCGCACTTTAACAGTCATCGCACAACTGTCATACGCACAACTGTCATCGCACAACTGTCATCACAACTGTCATATACGCACAACAGTCATACACACAACTGTCATATCGCGACAACAGTCATCGCACAACAGTCATCGCACAACTGTCATACGCACAACTGTCATCGCTTTAACTGTCATCGCACAACAGTCATACGCGCAACAGTCATACGCACAACTGTCATCGCACTTTAACAGTCATATCGCACAACTGTCATACGCACAACAGTCATACGCACAACTGTCATACGCACAACTGTCATACGCACAACTGTCATACGCACAACTGTCATACGCACAATATCGCACAACAGTCATATTAACAGTCATACGCACAACAGTCATACGCACAACTGTCATACGCACAACAGTCATACGCACAACTGTCATACGCACAACTGTCATACGCACAACAGTCATACGCACAACAGTCATACGCACAACAGTCATACGCACAACTCTCATACGCTTTAACTGTCATACGCACAACTGTCATCGCACAACTGTCATCGCTTTAACAGTCATACGCACAACTGTCATACGCACAACAGTCATACGCACAACTGTCATACGCACAACTGTCATATACGCACAACAGTCATACACACAACTGTCATATACGCACAACAGTCATACGCACAACAGTCATACGCACAACTGTCATACGCACAACTGTCATACGCACAACTGTCATACGCACAACTGTCATACGCACAACAGTCATACGCGCAACAGTCATACGCACAACTGTCATACGCACAACAGTCATACGCACAACTGTCATACGCACAACAGTCATACGCACAACTGTCATACGCACAACTGTCATATACGCACAACAGTCATACACACAACTGTCATATACGCACAACAGTCATACGCACAACTGTCATACGCACAACGGTCATATACGCACAACTGTCAAACGCACAACAGTCATACGCACAACAGTCATACGCACAACAGTCATACGCACAACTGTCATATACGCACAACTGTCATACGCACAACTGTCATACGCACAACAGTCATACGCACAACAGTCATACGCACAACTGTCATACGCACAACAGTCATATACGCACAACTGTCATACGCACAACAGTCATACGCACAACTGTCATACGCACAACAGTCATACGCACAACTGTCATACGCACAACTGTCATACGCACAACTGTCATACGCACAACAGTCATACGCACAACTGTCATACGCACAACTGTCATACGCACAACAGTCATACGCACAACTGTCATACGCACAACAGTCATACGCTTTAACAGTCATACGCACAACTGTCATATCGCACAACTGTCATATCGCACAACAGTCATACGCACAACAGTCAACTGTCATCGCACAACAGTCATACGCACAACTGTCATCGCACTGTCATGCACAACAGTCATACACACAACTGTCATCGCAGCACAACTGTCATACGCACAACAGTCATACGCACAACTGTCATCGCACAACAGTCATCGCACAACTGTCATCGCACAACAGTCATACGCACAACTGTCATCGCTTTAACTGTCATCGCACAACTGTCATCGCACAACAGTCATCGCACAACTGTCATACGCACAACAGTCATCGCACACAACTGTCATCGCACAACAGTCATCGCACAACTGTCATCGCACAACAGTCATCGCACAACTGTCATCGCACAACTGTCATCGCACAACAGTCATCGCACAACAGTCATCACAACTGTCATCGCGCAACTGTCATCGCACAACTGTCATACGCACAACAGTCATCGCACAACAGTCATACGCACAACTGTCATCGCCACAACTGTCATACGCACAACAGTCATACGCGCAACTGTCATCGCACGCACAACTGTCATACGCACAACAGTCATACGCACAACAGTCATCGCGCAACTGTCATAACTGTCATCGCACAACTGTCATCGCACAACTGTCATACGCACAACTGTCATCGCACAACTGTCATCGCTTTAACTGTCATATCGCACAACTGTCATCGCTTTAACAGTCATACGCACAACTGTCATATCACGCTTCTGTCATCGCACAACAGTCATATCGCACAACAGCTTTAACAGTCCTCGCACAACTGTCATCACGCACAACTGTCATCGCGCACAACTGTCGCCTGTCATCGCACAACAGTCATCACACAACTGTCATATCGCACAACTGTCATACGCACAACAGTCATATCGCACAACTGTCATCGCACAACAGTCATACGCACAACTGTCATATCGCGCACAACTGTCATACGCTTTAACAGTCATCGCACAACTGTCATATCGCACAACTGTCATACGCACAACTGTCATATCGCACAACTGTCATATCGCACAACTGTCATACGCACAACTGTCATACGCTTTAACAGTCATCGCACAACTGTCATCGCACAACAGTCATATCGCACAACTGTCATATCGCACTTTAACTGTCATATCGCACAACTGTCATCGCACAACTGTCACCTGCATCATACGCACAACAGTCATACGCACAACAGTCATACGCACAACAGTCATACGCTGCAACAACTGTCATCGCACTACAACAGTCATACGCACAACTGTCATACGCACAACAGTCATACGCACAACAGTCATACGCACAACAGTCATACGCACAACAGTCATACGCACAACTGTCATACGCACAACAGTCATACGCACAACAGTCATACACACAACTGTCATATGCGCACAACTGTCATACGCACAACAGTCATATACGCACAACTGTCATACGCACAACAGTCATACGCACAACTGTCATACGCACAACTGTCATATACGCACAACAGTCATACGCACAACAGTCATACGCACAACAGTCATACGCACAACAGTCATACGCACAACTGTCATACGCACAACAGTCATACGCACAACTGTCATACGCACAACAGTCATACGCACAACAGTCATACGCACAACAGTCATACGCACAACTGTCATACGCACAACAGTCATACGCACAACTGTCATACGCACAACAGTCATACGCACAACTGTCATATACGCACAACTGTCATACGCACAACTGTCATACGCACAACTGTCATACGCACAACTGTCATACGCACAACTGTCATACGCACAACAGTCATATACGCACAACAGTCATACGCACAACTGTCATACGCACAACAGTCATATACGCACAACAGTCATATACGCACAACAGTCATATACGCACAACTGTCATATACGCACAACAGTCATACGCACAACAGTCATACGCACAACAGTCATATACGCACAACAGTCATATACGCACAACTGTCATACGCACAACAGTCATATACGCACAACTGTCATACGCACAACTGTCATACGCACAACTGTCATACGCACAACAGTCATACGCACAACTGTCATATACGCACAACTGTCTTATACGCACAACAACTGTCAGCACAACTGTCATATCGCACAACTGTCATCGCACAACTGTCATACGCACAACAGTCATACGCACAACTGTCATACGCACAACTGTCATACGCACAACTGTCATATACGCACAACAGTCATACGCACAACTGTCATATACGCACAACTGTCATATACGCACAACTGTCATATACGCACAACAGTCATACGCACAACAGTCATACGCACAACAGTCATACGCACAACAGTCATATACGCACAACTGTCATATACGCACAACAGTCATACGCACAACTGTCATACGCACAACTGTCATACGCACAACAGTCATACGCACAACTGTCATACGCACAACTGTCATATACGCACAACTGTCATACGCACAACAGTCATACGCACAACTGTCATATACGCACAACTGTCATATACGCACAACAGTCATACGCACAACAGTCATACGCACAACAGTCATACGCACAACAGTCATATACGCACAACTGTCATATACGCACAACAGTCATACGCACAACTGTCATACGCACAACTGTCATACGCACAACTGTCATACGCACAACTGTCATATACGCACAACTGTCATACGCACAACTGTCATACGCACAACTGTCATATACGCACAACTGTCATATACGCACAACAGTCATACGCACAACAGTCATACGCACAACAGTCATACGCACAACAGTCATACGCACAACAGTCATATACGCACAACTGTCATACGCACAACAGTCATACGCACAACTGTCATACGCACAACTGTCATACGCACAACTGTCATACGCACAACTGTCATATACGCACAACAGTCATACGCACAACAGTCATACGCACAACTGTCATACGCACAACTGTCATACGCACAACAGTCATACGCACAACAGTCATACGCACAACAGTCATACGCACAACAGTCATATACGCACAACTGTCATACGCACAACTGTCATACGCACAACAGTCATACGCACAACAGTCATACGCACAACAGTCATACGCACAACAGTCATATACGCACAACTGTCATACGCACAACTGTCATACGCACAACTGTCATACGCACAACAGTCATACGCACAACAGTCATACGCACAACAGTCATACGCACAACAGTCATACGCACAACTGTCATACGCACAACAGTCATACGCACAACAGTCATACGCACAACTGTCATATATGCACAACTGTCATACGCACAACTGTCATACGCACAACTGTCATACGCACAACAGTCATATACGCACAACAGTCATACGCACAACTGTCATACGCACAACAGTCATATACGCACAACAGTCATATACGCACAACTGTCATACGCACAACTGTCATATACGCACAACAGTCATACGCACAACAGTCATACGCACAACTGTCATACGCACAACTGTCATACGCACAACAGTCATACGCACAACTGTCATACGCACAACTGTCATACGCACAACTGTCATATACGCACAACTGTCATACGCACAACTGTCATACGCACAACTGTCATACGCACAACAGTCATATACGCACAACAGTCATACGCACAACTGTCATACGCACAACAGTCATATACGCACAACAGTCATATACGCACAACTGTCATATACGCACAACAGTCATACGCACAACAGTCATACGCACAACAGTCATATACGCACAACTGTCATACGCACAACAGTCATACGCACAACAGTCATATACGCACAACTGTCATACGCACAACTGTCATACGCACAACTGTCATACGCACAACTGTCATACGCACAACAGTCATACGCACAACTGTCATATACGCACAACTGTCATATACGCACAACAGTCATACGCACAACTGTCATACGCACAACTGTCATACGCACAACAGTCATACGCACAACTTTCATAAACACAACTGTCATATACGCACAACTGTCATACGCACAACAGTCATACGCACAACTGTCATATACGCACAACTGTCATATACGCACAACTGTCATATACGCACAACAGTCATACGCACAACAGTCATACGCACAACAGTCATACGCACAACTGTCATATACGCACAACTGTCATACGCACAACAGTCATATACGCACAACAGTCATACGCACAACAGTCATACGCACAACAGTCATACGCACAACAGTCATATACGCACAACTGTCATACGCACAACAGTCATACGCACAACTGTCATACGCACAACTGTCATACGCACAACTGTCATACGCACAACTGTCATACGCACAACAGTCATACGCACAACTGTCATACGCACAACTGTCATATACGCACAACAGTCATACGCACAACTATAACAATCATGAGATTAATCGTGATTCAATATTTTAATGGATGAACAACACTAATTATTTTATATATTTACTTTCTTCTAGAGGCGACATTATATAAATAATATTTAAATATCGACTTATAAACAGAAGCAGCTTTACATAAGCTCAGACTTTACATGTTTCCGTTTATATAAATACAGCATAGTGTTAAGCGGGAGAAGATGGATGGATTTACCGTATGCGATTTAACGTACACGTATATTTATCGTATACATCCCAGGCCAACATTGTAAATAAGAATTTGTTCTTAATGTTTTGCCTGGTAAAATAAAGGTTAAATAAAAAGTACATGATTTATCATATGCGATTTACCGTACACGATTTACCGTACGCGATTTATCATATGCGATTTACCGTACACGATTTACCGTACGCGATTTATCATATGCGATTTACCGTACGCGATTTACCGTACACGATTTACCGTACGCGATTTACCGTACGCGATTTATCATATGCGATGATCAGACGCGATTTACATCAGACGCGATGATCAGACGCTGATGATCAGACGCTGATTTATCATATGCGATTTACCGTACACGATTTACCGTACGCGATTTACCGTACGCGATTTATCACAGATGTACATTTACCGTACATGTATATTTATCATACACATATATTTACTGTACACGTATATTTACCATACACGTATATTTACCGTACACGTATATTTATCGTACACGTATATTTACCGTACACGTATATTTACCGTACACGTATATTTACCGTACACGTATATTTACCGTACACGTATATTTACCGAACACGTATATTTATCGTACATGTATATTTACCATATACGTATATTTACCGTACACGTACATTTATCGTACACGTATATTTACCGTACACGTACATTTATCGTACACGTATATTTACCGTACACGTATATTTACCGTACACGTATATTTACCGTACACGTATATTTACCGTATACGTATATTTACCGTACACGTACATTTACCGTACACGTATATTTACCGTACACGTATATTTACCGTAAACATAAGTAAACACTTCTTCCTTTGCAGGATGCTGATTGGTTCGTTCCTGAACTCAAACTGAGGCAAACAGGTGAGTGGCAGAGTGGTTAATGGGCGTGGCACAGTGGTTAGGGGGCGTGGCACAGTGGTTAGGGGGCGTGGCACAGTGGTAAGGGGGTGTAGCACAGTGGTTAAGGGGTGTGGCAGAGTGGTTAATGGGTGTGGCACAGTGGTTAGGGGGCGTGGCACAGTGGTTAGGGGGTGTGGCACAGTGGTTAGGGGGCGTGGCACAGTGGTTAGGGGCGTGGCACAGTGGTTAGGGGGTGTGGCACAGTGGTTAGGGGGTGTGGCACAGTGGTTAGGGGGCGTGGCACAGTGGTTAGGGGGCGTGGCACAGTGGTTAGGGGGTGTGGCACAGTGGTTAGGGGGTGTGGCACAGTGGTTAGGGGGCGTGGCACAGTGGTTAGGGGGTGTGGCACAATGGTTAGGGGGTGTGGCACAGTGGTTAGGGGGCGTGGCACAGTGGTTAGGGGGCGTGGCACAGTGGTTAGGGGGCGTGGCACAGTGGTTAGGGGGCGTGGCACAGTGGTTAGGGGGCGTGGCACAGTGGTTAGGGGGCGTGGCACAGTGGTTTCGCCCTCTCACCAGGCCCTTGCCGGTTCCAGGTCCTGATGGGGTGTCTCGGGGGGCAGACGGAGGAGGAACGACTCGACGAAAAAGCAAAACGTGAAGCAAATAAAAAAATCGAGCGACAACTTCAGAAAGAAAGACAAGCGTATAAAGCCACACACAGACTCCTCCTGCTGGGTAAGAGCGGTACTACACATGGACCAGGACCAGGACCGGACCAGGACCGGACCAGGACCGGACCAGGACTGGACCAGGTCTAAATCAGGTCCTCTGTTGCAGGAGCTGGTGAATCTGGGAAAAGCACAATTGTCAAACAGATGAGGATCCTTCATGTGGACGGCTTCAACGCAGAGTGGGACTAAACCAGGACTAAACCAGGACTAAACCAGGACTGAACCAGGACTGAACCAGGACTGAACCAGGACTAAACCAGGACTGAACCAGGACTGAACCAGGACTGAACCAGGACTAAACCAGGACTGAACCAGGACTGAACCTGAACGTCGGTAGTGGATAAATCTGAGTCCGTTCTCCCGACAGTCGTCATAAATTCGTTCCTTTCCAACAGTCGGGAAAATACAGACGAGAATGTTTAAAAGTTTATTTTGTTAGCTTATGTAGTTACCATCGCTAACGCTAGCTCCTGCTAATATATAGAGTGCTAATATATGTTAGCGACTCAATTATGACAGTTTGACTATTACATGTTCAGACGTCCGTGTTTCAGAACAGAAGTTGATCGGCCGTTCCTTTTCCCGAGGTGGAGGTTGATTTTCTCCGAGTTCCGAGCACGATAGAACGTAGCAATACAGTGAGCGACGCAGATCAGGCAGGACCCAGATACAGTGAGCGACGCAGATCAGGCAGGACACAGTTACAGTGAGCGACGCAGGTCAGGCAGGACCCAGATACAGTGAGCGACGCAGGTCAGGCAGGACACAGTTACAGTGAGCGACGCAGATCAGGCAGGACCCAGATACAGTGAGCGACGCAGATCAGGCAGGACCCAGATACAGTGAGCGACGCAGATCAGGCAGGACACAGTTACAGTGAGCGACGCAGATCAGGCAGGACACAGATACAGTGCGCGACGCGGATCAGGCAGGACACAGTTACAGTGAGCGACGCGGATCAGGCAGGACACAGTTACAGTGAGCGAGGCAGATTAGGCAGGACACAGATACAGTGAGCGACGCGGATCAGGCAGGACACAGTTACAGTGAGCGACGCAGATCAGGCAGGACACAGTTACAGTGAGCGACGCAGATCAGGCAGGACACAGTTACAGTGAGCGACGCAGGTCAGGCAGGACACAGTTACAGTGAGCGACGCAGATCAGGCAGGACACAGTTACAGTGAGCGACGCAGATCAGGCAGGACACAGTTACAGTGAGCGACGCAGATCAGGCAGGACACAGTTACAGTGAGCGACGCAGATCAGGCAGGACACAGTTACAGTGAGCGACGCAGATCAGGCAGGACACAGTTACAGTGAGCGACGCAGATCAGGCAGGACACAGTTACAGTGAGCGACGCAGATCAGGCAGGACACAGATACAGTGAGCGACGCAGATCAGGCAGGACACAGTTACAGTGAGCGACGCAGATCAGGCAGGACACAGTTACAGTGAGCGACGCAGATCAGGCAGGACACAGTTACAAACTGAAGCTGTGGTTTGTTTCAGGGAGAAGCAGCAGAAGACCCAGGACATCCGCAAGAATGTGAAGGACGCCATCGTGGTGTGTCTGAGGAAATGTCCCGCAGTGGGGCTTTAAAGCTCTTCTAATGTGATGAAATGTCATGCACTAGTGTTAGAATTTAACTGAACCTTCTGCTCTGCCCCCGCCGCACCTGTCTGCCCCCGCCTCACCTGTCTGCCCCCGCCTCACCTGTCTGCCCCCGCCGCACCTGTCTGCCCCCGCCGCACCTGTCTGCCCCCGCCTCACCTGTCTGCCCCCGCCTCACCTGTCTGCCCCCGCCTCACCTGTCTGCCCCCGCCGCACCTGTCTGCCCCCGCCTCACCTGTCTGCCCCCGCCGCACCTGTCTGCCCCCGCCTCACCTGTCTGCCCCCGCCTCACCTGTCTGCCCCCGCCTCACCTGTCTGCCCCCGCCGCACCTGTCTGCCCCCGCCTCACCTGTCTGCCCCGCCGCACCTGTCTGCCCCCGCCTCACCTGTCTGCCCCCACCGCACCTGTCTGCCCCCGCCTCACCTGTCTGCCCCCGCCGCACCTGTCTGCCCCCACCTCACCTGTCTGCCCCCGCCTCACCTGTCAGACCATAATCACGGCCATGAGCTCGCTGGTGCCCCCGGTGGCTCTGGGGAACCCGCAGAATCAGCACAGAGTCGACTACATCAAGAGCATCGCCCCCCTGTCTGACATCGAATACACCGAGGTGAGCCAGATGCCCTCCCGCCCCCGTGTGCCAGATGCCCTCCCGCCCCCGTGTGCCAGATGCCCTCCCGCCCCCGTGTGCCAGATGCCCTCCCGCCCCCGTGTGTGCTCTGAATATTTGACATAACAGAAGTGCATTACCTGTACGAGTCTCCTGAGTGTAACAGAACTACAGAGACCATGATGCTTTGCTCTGTTAGCCTAGCATGTTGTTAGCGTGTTGTTAGCGTGTCATTAGTGGTAATGAGCTCACCTGGGACTCACCTGTGAGGTCAGCGGGGGCTCGTTAGGGGCTCAGGAGGTCGACAGGAGACAGGAAGTTACACACCTCTGCTCCTCCTCCTCTGCTCCTCCTCCTCTGCTCCTCCTCCTCTGCTCCTCCTCCTCTGCTCCTCCTCCTCCTCTTCTCCTTCTCCTCTGCTCCTCCTCTTCCTCCTCTGCTCCTCTTCCTCTGCTCCTCCTCTGCTCCTCCTCCTCCTCTGCTCCTCCTCTGCTCCTCCTCCTCTGCTCCTCCTCTTCCTCCTCTGCTCCTCCTCCTCTGCTACTCCTCCTCCTCTGCTCCTCCTCCTCTGCTCCTCCTCCTCCTCTGCTCCTCCTCCTCCTCTGCTCCTCCTCCTCTGCTACTCCTCCTCCTCTGCTACTCCTCCTCTGCTCCTCCTCCTCCTCTGCTCCTCCTCCTCTGCTCCTCCTCCTCTGCTCCTCCTCCTCTTCTCCTCCTCCTCCTCCTCTGCTCCTCCTCTTCCTCTGCTCCTCCTGAGTCTGAGCTCTGCAGGGTCCTGGTCTGGTTCCAGGTCTGGTTCCTGGTCCGGTTCTGGGTCTGGTTCTGGGTCTGGTTCTGGGTCTGGTTCTGGGTCCGGTTCTGGGTCTGGTTCCGGGTCCGTTTCTGGGTTTGGTTCCGGGTCCGGTTCTGGGTCTGGTTCTGGGTCTGGGAAGTACTTGTACTGTGTGTGTGTAGTAGTTGAAGTACTTGTACTGTGTGTGTGTAGTTGAAGTACTTGTACTGTGTGTAGTAGTTGAAGTACTTGTACTGTGTGTGTGTAGTAGTTGAAGTACTTGTACTGTGTGTAGTAGTTGAAGTACTTGTACTATGTGTGTGTAGTTGAAGTACTTGTACTGTGTGTAGTAGTTGAAGTACTTGTACTGTGTGTGTGTAGTAGTTGAAGTACTTGTACTGTGTGTAGTAGTTGAAGTACTTGTACTGTGTGTGTGTAGTAGTTGAAGTACTTGTACTGTGTGTGTGTAGTAGTTGAAGTACTTGTACTGTGTGTAGTAGTTGAAGTACTTGTACTGTGTGTGTGTAGTAGTTGAAGTACTTGTACTGTGTGTAGTAGTTGAAGTACTTGTACTGTGTGTGTGTAGTAGTTGAAGTACTTGTACTGTGTGTGTGTAGTAGTTGAAGTACTTGTACTGTGTGTGTGTAGTAGTTGAAGTACTTGTACTGTGTGTAGTAGTTGAAGTACTTGTACTGTGTGTGTGTAGTAGTTGAAGTACTTGTACTGTGTGTGTGTAGTAGTTGAAGTACTTGTACTGTGTATTTCAGGAGTTCTTCGAACACACTCAGAGGCTGTGGGAGGACGATGGAGTCAGAGCCTGTTTCGAACGGGCCAACGAATATCAGCTGATCGACTGCGCCCAATAGTACTACAAATACTACAAATACTACAGATACTACAGATACTACAGATACTACAGATACTACAAATACTACAGATACTACAAATACTACAGATACTACAGATACTACAGATACTACAAATACTACAGATACTACAGATACTACAGATACTACAAATACTACAGATACTACAGATACTACAAATACTACAGATACTACAGATACTACAGATACTACAGATACTACAAATACTACAAATACTACAAATACTACACATACTACACATACTACAGATACTACAAATACTACAGATACTACAGATACTACAGATACTGCAAATACTGCAAATTCTACAGATACTACAGATACTACAGATACTACAAATACTACAGATACTACAGATACTACAAATACTACAGATACTACAGATACTACAAATACTACAGATACTACAGATACTACAGATACTACAGATACTACAAATACTACAGATACTACAGATACTACAGATACTACAGATACTACAGATACTACAAATACTACAAATACTACACATACTACACATACTACAGATACTACAAATACTACAGATACTACAGATACTACAGATACTGCAAATACTGCAAATTCTACAGATACTACAGATACTACAGATACTACAAATACTACAGATACTACAGATACTACAAATACTACACATACTACAGATACTACAAATACTACAGATACTACAGATACTTCAGATACTACAGATACTACAGATACTACAAATACTACACATACTACAGATACTACAGATACTACAGATACTACAAATACTACACATACTACACATACTACAGATACTACAAATACTACACATACTACACATACTACAGATACTACAAATACTACACATACTACAGATATAAAATCGATACGGGGATACATCGTCGTGGGCCTCTTGGCGATACACGTATCGATACGGAGGCGTCAGTATCGATATTTTACATGCAACAAACATTATTTCTCAAGCTTCAGCAAACTGCGTCTGATAAGTGATCCTTGCACTGCGCATGTGGTATAGTCAGAGGCAGCATTCCTCCTGCACTACTGCCTTGTTCAGCCATGTTTACACCCACCCGCCGCCGCCGGCCATTACACAACATTAAAAAGTCAAGCCAGATATTCACCGTACTTATTTTTCCAATATTGACCTGCTGTACATCGTTTGAAAGCTTAATTCCTCAGTAAAACCACCATATCATTCATTTTATGCCACACAGCCCAAAGAGCCAGAACTTATAATTCCCGAAAATATCGCATTTCTTACCTTTGAGCCGGTTCTGTCGGTCCGAAACGGGTCCAGTCCAGGAACAGCTGTGCTCAGTTAGTCCGTAACAGTCCACAGAAAAAGAATATCCAGTTGCTTTTTTCATAAAATAATTCCATGTGGAGAAATAATCCAGAAAGTCCGAGTTTGTCTGAATGGATGAGCGACGCATCTCTCTACTACTCTCGCTCTTGGTCCTTAGCATAGCTAAACGCTTAGCTCCTGTTAGCGGTGTGGGGTATGTTTGTTTTCTCCACACTCTTAGCTACAAAACAAGCGTATCCAGGCTTCGGTCCGGCTACGGGCGCCGCGCTACAGCTTGGGGAACAAAACGAGTGCGTCCAGTTAGCGGCGTATTGCGCATGACCGAGGGACAGTTCCACGGCAAAACCTCTTCAGTCATTGGTTCTTTCAGGAAATGATTGACAGATCTGAGTAGCCTATGAAAAGAGGATTTCAGCGGTGGGCCCCATGTGGGGCAGAGGTGCTGTAGTGATAGGCTCCATGCGCTCTGTGTATGGAGACTCTCTCTCTCCTCCTTTTACGCACACTCACAGGTGGAGGCACAGAGACATATGGAGCGAAATGTTTTGGCTTGTTTTAGTTATTTATCTTAAGAAAACCTGCCTGAATTTCAGAAGATGGTTTATTTATTATACATGACATCTTATTCCAGTTTGGAGCATCTGGTACATATCTGAACCCTTGTGCCGAGTGCGGCTGTTAACAGGTGAATCAAGGGCAGTTTCTGCCTTACAGCTTCTTCTGTTACACTGGAACTGATGCACTTCACCAAAATAAAAAGAACATTTGAGGAAACATCTGTCTTTTTTTAAATTATAGGTTACGTAATGTAAAATATCGGGATACGTATCGCCTTGAAGACCATGTATCGGGAAACCCCTGTATCGGGAATCGTATCGTATCGAGACCCCTGTATCGCGAATCGTATCGTATCGAGACCCCTGTATCGCGAATCGTATCGTATCGCAAGGTTGTTGGCAATACCCACCCCTACTACAGATACTACAGATACTACAGATACTACAAATACTACAGATACTACAAATACTACAAATACTACAGATACTACAGATACTACAAATACTACAAATACTACAGATACTACAGATACTACAAATACTACAAATACTACAAATACTACTGCAAATACTACAAATACTGCAAATACTACTGCAAATACTACAAATACTGCAAATACTACTACAAATACTTGTACTGCTGCACCTCACACTGTTCTTTTTCTTCCAGTTTCCTCGACCGACTCGACTCCGTCCGAAGAAAAGACTATACCCCCACAGACCAGGTCTGAACCAGGACCAGACCAGGACCAGACCAGGACCAGACCAGGACCAGACCAGGACCAGGACCAGACCAGGACCAGGACCAGACCAGGACCAGGACCAGACCAGGACCAGGACCAGACCAGGACCAGGACCAGACCAGACCAGGACCAGACCAGGACCAGGACCAGGACCAGGACCAGACAGTACCAGGACCAGACCAGACCAGGACCAGACCAGGACCAGGACCAGGACCAGACCACACCAGGACCAGACCAGGACCAGGACCAGACCACACCAGGACCAGGGCCAGACCAGGACCAGGACCAGACCAGGAGCAGGACCAGACCAGGACCAGGACCAGACCAGGACCAGGACCAGACCAGACCAGGACCAGACCAGGACCAGGACCAGGACCAGGACCAGACAGTACCAGGACCAGACCAGGACCAGACCAGACCAGGACCAGGACCAGACCAGGACCAGACCAGGACCAGACCAGACCAGGACCAGACCAGGACCAGGACCAGACCAGGACCAGGACCAGACCAGGACCAGACCAGACCAGACCAGGACCAGACCAGGACCAGGACCAGACCAGGACCAGACAGGACCAGGACCAGACCAGGACCAGACCAGACCAGGACCAGGACCAGACCAGGACCAGACCAGGACCAGACCAGACCAGGACCAGGACCAGACCAGGACCAGACCAGGACCAGGACCAGACCAGACCAGGACCAGACCAGGACCAGGACCAGGACCAGACCACACCAGGACCAGACCAGGACCAGGACCAGACCACACCAGGACCAGGGCCAGACCAGGACCAGGACCAGACCAGGAGCAGGACCAGACCAGGACCAGACCAGACCAGACCAGGACCAGACCAGGACCAGGACCAGACCAGGACCAGACCAGGACCAGGACCAGACCAGGACCAGACCAAGACCAGGACCAGGACCAGGACCAGACCAGGACCAGACCAGGACCAGACCAGACCAGGACCAGGACCAGACCAGGACCAGACCAGGACCAGGACCAGACCAGACCAGGACCAGACCAGGACCAGGACCAGACCAGGACCAGACCAGGACCAGACCAGGACCAGGACCAGGGCCAGACCAGGACCAGGGCCAGACCAGGACCAGACCAGGACCAGGACCAGACCAGGACCAGACCAGGACCAGGACCAGACCAGGACCAGGACCAGACCAGGACCAGGACCAGACCAGGACCAGACCAGGACCAGGACCAGACCAGGACCAGACCAGGACCAGGACCAGACCAGGACCAGACCAGACCAGGACCAGGACCAGACCAGGACCAGACCAGGACCAGACCAGACCAGGACCAGGACCAGACCAGGACCAGACCAGGACCAGACCAGGACCAGACCAGACCAGGACCAGACCAGGACCAGACCAGGACCAGACCAGGACCAGGACCAGGACCAGGACCAGACCAGACCAGGACCAGACCAGACCAGGACCAGACCAGACCAGGACCAGACCAGGACCAGGACCAGACCAGGACCAGGACCAGGACCAGACCAGGACCAGACCAGGACCAGTACCAGGACCAGACCAGGACCAGACCAGGACCAGGACCAGACCAGGACCAGGACCAGGACCAGGACCAGACCAGACCAGGACCAGACCAGACCAGGACCAGACCAGGACCAGACCAGGACCAGACCAGGACCAGACCAGGACCAGGACCAGACCAGGACCAGACCAGGACCAGGACCAGGACCAGACCAGGACCAGACCAGGACCAGGACCAGGACCAGACCAGGACCAGACCAGGACCAGACCAGACCAGACCAGGACCAGGACCAGACCAGGACCAGACCAGGACCAGACCAGGACCAGGACCAGGACCAGGACCAGACCAGGACCAGACCAGACCAGGACCAGGACCAGACCAGGACCAGGACCAGACCAGGACCAGACCAGGACCAGGACCAGACCAGACCAGGACCAGACCAGGACCAGGACCAGGACCAGGACCAGACAGGACCAGGACCAGACCAGGACCAGACCAGACCAGGACCAGGACCAGACCAGGACCAGACCAGGACCAGACCAGGACCAGACCAGGACCAGGACCAGACCAGGACCAGGACCAGACCAGGACCAGACCAGGACCAGACCAGGACCAGACCAGGACCAGGACCAGACCAGGACCTGACATGTCCAGGACCAGTCCAGGACCAGACCAGACCATGACCAGGACCAGACCAGGACCAGACCAGGACCAGACCAGACCAGGACCAGGACCAGGACCAGACCAGGACCAGACCAGGACCAGGACCAGACCAGACCAGGACCAGACCAGGACCAGGACCAGGACCAGACCACACCAGGACCAGACCAGGACCAGGACCAGACCACACCAGGACCAGGGCCAGACCAGGACCAGGACCAGACCAGGAGCAGGACCAGACCAGGACCAGACCAGACCAGACCAGGACCAGACCAGGACCAGGACCAGACCAGGACCAGACAGGACCAGGACCAGACCAGGACCAGACCAGACCAGGACCAGGACCAGACCAGGACCAGACCAGGACCAGACCAGACCAGGACCAGGACCAGACCAGGACCAGACCAGGACCAGGACCAGACCAGACCAGGACCAGACCAGGACCAGGACCAGGACCAGACCACACCAGGACCACACCAGGACCAGGACCAGACCACACCAGGACCAGGACCAGGGCCAGACCAGGACCAGGACCAGACCAGGAGCAGGACCAGACCAGGACCAGACCAGGACCAGGACCAGACCAGGACCAGGACCAGACCAGGACCAGACCAGACCAGACCAGACCAGACCAGGACCAGACCAGGACCAGGACCAGACCAGGACCAGACAGGACCAGGACCAGACCAGGACCAGACCAGGACCAGGACCAGACCAGGACCAGACCAGGACCAGACCAGACCAGGACCAGGACCAGACCAGGACCAGACCAGGACCAGACCAGACCAGGACCAGGACCAGACCAGGACCAGACCAGGACCAGACCAGGACCAGACCAGACCAGGACCAGACCAGGACCAGACCAGGACCAGACCAGGACCAGGACCAGGACCAGGACCAGAACCAGACCAGGACCAGACCAGACCAGGACCAGACCAGGACCAGGACTAGACCAGGACCAGGACCAGGGTCAGACCAGGACCAGTACCAGGACCAGACCAGGACCAGACCAGGACCAGACCAGGACCAGGACCAGGACCAGACCAGACCAGGACCAGACCAGACCAGGACCAGACCAGAACCAGACCAGGACCAGACCAGGACCAGACCAGGACCAGGACCAGACCAGGACCAGACCAGGACCAGGACCAGGACCAGACCAGGACCAGACCAGGACCAGGACCAGGACCAGACCAGGACCAGACCAGGACCAGACCAGGACCAGACCAGACCAGGACCAGGACCAGACCAGGACCAGACCAGGACCAGACCAGACCAAGACCAGGACCAGACCAGGACCAGGACCAGACCAGACCAGACCAGGACCAGACCAGGACCAGACCAGACCAGGACCAGGACCAGACCAGGACCAGACCAGACCAGGACCAGGACCAGACCAGGACCAGACCACACCAGGACCAGGACCAGACCAGACCAGACCAGGACCAGACCCAGACCAGCCCAGGACCAGACCAGGACCAGACCAGGACCAGGACCAGACCAGACCAGACCAGGACCAGACCAGGACCAGACCAGGACCAGACCAGACCAGGACCAGACCAGGACCAGGACCAGACCAGGACCAGGACCAGACCACACCAGGACCAGACCAGGACCAGGACCAGACCACACCAGGACCAGGACCAGGGCCAGACCAGGACCAGGACCAGACCAGGAGCAGGACCAGACCAGGACCAGACCAGGACCAGGACCAGACCAGGACCAGGACCAGACCAGGACCAGACCAGGACCAGACCAGGACCAGGACCAGACCAGACCAGGACCAGACCAGGACCAGGACCAGACCAGGACCAGGACCAGACCAGACCAGACCAGGACCAGACCAGGACCAGACCAGACCAGACCAGACCAGGACCAGACCAGGACCAGACCACACCAGGACCAGACCAGGACCAGACCAGGAGCAGACCAGGACCAGACCAGGACCAGACTAGGACCAGATCAGGACCAGACCAGGACCAGACCAGGACCAGACCAGGACCAGACCAGGACCAGACCAGACCAGGACCAAACCAGGACCAGACCAGGACCAGACCAGGACCAGACCAGGACCAGGACCAGGACCAGGACCAGGACCAGGACCAGGACCAGACCAGACCAGGACCAGACCAGACCAGGACCAGACCAGACCAGGACCAGACCAGGACCAGGACCAGACCAGGACCAGGACCAGGACCAGACCAGGACCAGACCAGGACCAGACCAGGACCAGACCAGGACCAGACCAGGACCAGACCAGGACCAGGACCAGACCAGGACCAGACCAGGACCAGGACCAGGACCAGACCAGACCAGCACCAGACCAGACCAGGACCAGACCAGAACCAGACCAGGACCAGACCAGGACCAGACCAGGACCAGGACCAGACCAGGACCAGACCAGGACCAGGACCAGGACCAGACCAGGACCAGACCAGGACCAGGACCAGACCAGGACCAGACCAGGACCAGGACCAGACCAGACCAGGACCAGACCAGGACCAGACCAGGACCAGACCAGACCAAGACCAGGACCAGGAACAGACCAGACCAGACCAGGACCAGACCAGGACCAGGACCAGACCAGGACCAGACCAGGACCAGACCAGGACCAGGACCAGGACCAGACCAGGACCAGGACCAGACCAGGACCAGGACCAGGACCAGGCCAGGACCAGGACCAGACCAGGACCAGGCCAGGACCAGACCAGGACCAGACCAGGACCAGGACCAGACCAGACCAGACCAGGACCAGACCAGGACCAGACCAGGACCAGACCAGACCAGGACCAGACCAGGACCAGGACCAGACCAGGACCAGGACCAGACCACACCAGGACCAGACCAGGACCAGGACCAGACCACACCAGGACCAGGACCAGGGCCAGACCAGGACCAGGACCAGACCAGGAGCAGGACCAGACCAGGACCAGACCAGGACCAGGACCAGACCAGGACCAGGACCAGACCAGGACCAGACCAGACCAGACCAGACCAGACCAGACCAGGACCAGACCAGGACCAGGACCAGACCAGGACCAGATCAGGACCAGGACCAGACCAGGACCAGGACCAGACCAGGACCAGGACCAGACCAGACCAGGACCAGATCAGGACCAGACCAGGACCAGGACCAGACCAGGACCAGACCAGGACCAGGACCAGACCAGGACCAGACCAGACCAGACCAGACCAGACCAGGACTAGACCAGGACTAGACCAGGACCAGACCAGGACCAGGACCAGACCAGGACCAGGACCAGACCAGGACCAGACCAGGACTAGACCAGGACCAGACCAGGACTAGACCAGGACCAGACCAGGACTAGACCAGGACCAGACCAGACCAGACCAGACCAGGACTAGACCAGGACTAGACCAGGACCAGACCAGGACCAGGACCAGACCAGGACCAGGACCAGACCAGGACTAGACCAGGACCAGACCAGACCAGGACCAGGACTAGACCAGGACCAGGACCAGACCAGACCAGGACCAGACCAGACCAGGACCAGGACCAGGACCAGGACTAGACCAGGACCAGGACCAGACCAGACCAGGACCAGACCAGGACCAGACCAGACCAGACCAGGACCAGGACCAGACCAGGACCAGACCAGGACTAGACCAGGACCAGACCAGGACTAGACCAGGACTAGACCAGGACCAGACCAGGACTAGACCAGGACCAGACCAGACCAGGACCAGGACTAGACCAGGACCAGGACCAGACCAGACCAGGACCAGACCAGGACCAGACCAGACCAGGACCAGGACCAGGACCAGGACCAGGACCAGGACTAGACCAGGACCAGGACCAGACCAGACCAGGACCAGACCAGGACCAGACCAGACCAGGACCAGGACCAGGACCAGGACTAGACCAGGACCAGGACCAGGACCAGACCAGACCAGGACCAGACCAGGACCAGACCAGACCAGACCAGGACCAGGACCAGACCAGGACCAGACCAGGACTAGACCAGGACCAGACCAGGACTAGACCAGGACTAGACCAGGACCAGACCAGGACCAGGACCAGACCAGGACCAGGACCAGACCAGGACCAGACCAGGACTAGACCAGGACCAGACCAGGACCAGACCAGGACCAGACCAGACCAGGACCAGGACCAGACCAGGACCAGACCAGGACCACACCAGACCAGGACCAGACCAGGACCAGGACCAGGACCAGACCAGACCAGGACCAGACCAGGACCAGACCAGGACCAGACCAGGACCAGGACAAGGGCCAGACCAGGACAAGGACCAGACCAGGAGCAGGACCTGACCAGGACCAGACCAGACCCGGACCAGACCAGGACTAGACCAGGACCAGACCAGGACTAGACCAGGACTAGACCAGGACCAGACCAGGACCAGACCAGGACCAGGACCAGACCAGGACTAGACCAGGACCAGACCAGGACCAGACCAGGACCAGACCAGGACCAGACCAGGACCAGGACCAGGACCAGACCAGGACCAGACCAGACCAGGACCAGGACCAGACCAGGACCAGGACCAGACCAGACCAGGACCAGACCAGGACCAGACCAGGACCAGACCAGGACCAGGACCAGACCAGGACCAGACCAGGACCAGGACCAGACCAGACCAGGACCAGACCAGGACCAGGACCAGACCAGGACCAGACCAGGACCAGACCAGGACCAGACCAGACCAGGACCAGGACCAGACCAGGACCAGACCAGGACCAGACCAGACCAAGACCAGGACCAGGACCAGACCAGGACCAGGACCAGACCAGACCAGGACCAGACCAGGACCAGACCAGGACCAGGACCAGACCAGGACCAGACCAGACCAGACCAAGACCAGGACCAGACCAGGACCAGGACCAGACCAGACCAGACCAGGACCAGACCAGGACCAGACCAGACCAGGACCAGGACCAGACCAGGACCAGACCAGACCAGGACCAGGACCAGGACCAGGACCAGACCAGACCAGGACCAGACCAGGACCAGACCAGGACCAGGACCAGACCAGGACCAGACCAGGACCAGACCAGGACCAGGACCAGACCAGACCAGACCAGACCAGGACCAGACCAGGACCAGACCAGGACCAGACCAGACCAGGACCAGACCAGGACCAGGACCAGACCAGGACCAGGACCAGACCACACCAGGACCAGACCAGGACCAGGACCAGGACCAGACCACACCAGGACCAGGACCAGACCAGGACCAGGACCAGACCAGGAGCAGGACCAGACCAGGACCAGACCAGGACCAGGACCAGACCAGGACCAGGACCAGACCAGGACCAGACCAGACCAGACCAGGACCAGACCAGGACCAGGACCAGACCAGGACCAGGACCAGACCAGACCAGGACCAGATCAGGACCAGACCAGGACCAGGACCAGACCAGGACCAGACCAGGACCAGACCAGGACCAGGACCAGACCAGGACCAGACCAGACCAGACCAGACCAGACCAGACCAGACCAGGACTAGACCAGGACTAGACCAGGACCAGACCAGGACCAGGACCAGACCAGGACCAGACCAGGACTAGACCAGGACCAGACCAGGACTAGACCAGGACCAGACCAGACCAGACCAGACCAGGACTAGACCAGGACTAGACCAGGACCAGACCAGGACCAGGACCAGACCAGGACCAGGACCAGGACCAGACCAGGACCAGACCAGGACCAGACCAGGACCAGACCAGGACCAGACCAGGACCAGACCAGGACCAGACCAGGACCAGACCAGGACCAGACCAGACCAGGACCAGGACCAGGACCAGGACCAGACCAGGACCAGGACCAGACTGAGACCAGGACCAGACCAGGACCAGGACCAGGACCAGACCAGGACCAGACCAGGACCAGACCAGGACCAGACCAGGACCAGACCAGGACCAGACCAGGACCAGACCAGGACCAGACCAGGACCAGACCAGGACCAGACCAGGACCGAACCAGGACCAGACCAGGACCAGACCAGGACTAGGACCAGGACCAGACCAGGACCAGACCAGGACCAGACCAGGACCAGACCAGGACCAGACCAGGACCAGACCAGGACCAGACCAGACCAGGACCAGACCAGGACCAGGACCAGGACCAGGACCAGACCAGACCAGGACTAGACCAGGACCAGACCAGACCAGACCAGGACCAGGACCAGACCAGGACCAGACCAGGACCAGACCAGGACCAGGACCAGACCAGGACCAGGACCAGGACCAGGACCAGGACCAGGACCAGACCAGGACCAGACCAGGACCAGACCAGGACCAGACCAGGACCAGACCAGGACCAGACCAGGACCAGACCAGGACCAGACCAGGACCAGACCAGGACCAGGACCAGGACCAGACCAGGACCAGACCAGACCAGGACCAGGACCAGACCAGGACCAGACCAGACCAGGACCAGACCAGGACCAGACCAGGACCAAGACCAGGACCAGGACCAGACCAGGACCAGACCAGACCAGGACCAGACCAGGACCAGACCAGACCAGGACCAGACCAGGACCAGACCAGACCAGGACCAGACCAGGACCAGACCAGGACCAGACCAGGACCAGACCAGGACCAGACCAGGACCAGGACCAGACCAGGACCAGGACCAGACCAGGACCAGACCAGGACCAGACCAGGACCAGACCAGGACCAGACCAGGACCAGGACCAGACCAGGACCAGGACCAGACCAGGACCAGACCAGGACCAGGACCAGACCAGGACCAGGACCAGACCAGGACCAGGACCAGACCAGGACCAGACCAGGACCAGACCAGGACCAGACCAGGACCAGGACCAGGGCCAGACCAGGACCAGGACCAGACCAGGACCAGGACCAGACCAGGACCAGGACCAGACCAGGACCAGGACCAGACCAGGACCAGACCAGACCAGACCAGGACCAGACCAGGACCAGACCAGGACCAGACCAGACCAGGACCAGGACCAGACCAGGACCAGACCAGGACCAGACCAGACCAGGACCAGACCAGGAACAGACCAGGACCAGACCAGGACCAGGACCAGGACCAGGACCAGACCAGACCAGGACCAGACCAGACCAGGACCAGACCAGGACCAGACCAGACCAGGACCAGACCAGACCAGACCAGGACCAGACCAGGACCAGACCAGGACCAGGACCAGACCAGGACCAGGACCAGGACCAGACCAGGACCAGACCAGGACCAGTACCAGGACCAGACCAGGACCAGACCAGGACCAGGACCAGACCAGGACCAGGACCAGGACCAGGACCAGACCAGACCAGACCAGGACCAGACCAGACCAGGACCAGACCAGAACCAGACCAGGACCAGACCAGGACCAGACCAGACCAGGACCAGACCAGGACCAGACCAGGACCAGGACCAGGACCAACCAGTCCAGGACCAGACCAGGACCAGGACCAGACCAGGACCAGAACAGGACCAGACCAGGACCAGACCAGACCAGGACCAGGACCAGACCAGGACCAGACCAGGACCAGACCAGACCAGACCAGGACCAGGACCAGACCAGACCAGGACCAGACCAGGACCAGACCAGACCAGGACCAGACCAGGACCAGACCAGACCAGGACCAGGACCAGACCAGGACCAGACCAGACCAGACCAAGACCAGGACCAGACCAGGACCAGGACCAGACCAGACCAGACCAGGACCAGGACCAGGACCAGGACCAGACCAGACCAGACCAGACCAGGACTAGACCAGGACCAGACCAGACCAGACCAGGACTAGACCAGGACCAGACCAGACCAGGACCAGGACCAGGGCCAGACCAGACCAGACCAGACCAGGACTAGACCAGGACCAGACCAGACCAGGACCAGACCAGGACCAGACCAGGACTAGACCAGGACTAGACCAGACCAGACCAGACCAGACCAGACCAGGACCAGACCAGGACCAGACCAGGACCAGACCAGACCGGGACCAGACCAGGACCAGGACCAGACCAGGACCAGGACCAGACCAGGACCAGGACCAGACCAGGACCAGGACCAGGACCAGACCACACCAGGACCAGGACCAGACCAGGACCAGGACCAGACCAGGAGCAGGACCAGACCAGGACCAGACCAGGACCAGGACCAGACCAGGACCAGGACCAGACCAGGACCAGACCAGGACCAGACCAGGACCAGGACCAGACCAGGACCAGATCAGGACCAGGACCAGACCAGGACCAGGACCAGACCAGGACCAGGACCAGACCAGGACCAGGACCAGACCAGACCAGACCAGGACCAGATCAGGACCAGACCAGGACCAGGACCAGACCAGGACCAGACCAGGACCAGACCAGGACCAGGACCAGACCAGACCAGGACCAGACCAGACCAGGACTAGACCAGGACTAGACCAGTACCAGACCAGGACTAGACCAGACCAGGACCAGGACCAGACCAGGACCAGACCAGGACTAGACCAGGACCAGACCAGGACTAGACCAGGACCAGACCAGACCAGACCAGACCAGGACTAGACCAGGACTAGACCAGGACCAGACCAGGACCAGGACCAGACCAGGACCAGGACCAGGACCAGACCAGGACCAGACCAGGACTAGACCAGGACCAGACCAGGACTAGACCAGGACCAGACCAGGACTAGACCAGGACCAGACCAGGACCAGACCAGGACCAGGACCAGGACCAGACCAGGACCAGACCAGACCAGGACCAGGACTAGACCAGGACCAGACCAGACCAGGACCAGACCAGGACCAGACCAGACCAGGACCAGGACCAGGACCAGGACTAGACCAGGACCAGGACCAGACCAGACCAGGACCAGACCAGGACCAGACCAGACCAGGACCAGACCAGGACCAGACCAGGACTAGACCAGGACCAGACCAGGACTAGACCAGGACTAGACCAGGACCAGACCAGGACCAGGACCAGACCAGGACCAGGACCAGACCAGGACTAGACCAGGACCAGACCAGGACCAGACCAGGACCAGACCAGACCAGGACCAGGACCAGACCAGGACCAGACCAGGACCAGACCAGACCAGGACCAGGACCAGACCAGGACCAGGACCAGGACCAGACCAGACCAGGACCAGACCAGGACCAGACCAGGACCAGACCAGGACCAGACCAGGACCAGGACCAGACCAGGACCAGACCAGGACCAGGACCAGGACCAGACCAGGACCAGACCAGGACCAGACCAGGACCAGACCAGGACCAAGACCAGACCAGGACCAGGACCAGACCAGGACCAGACCAGGACCAGACCAGGACCAGACCAGGACTAGACCAGGACTAGACCAGGACCAGACCAGGACCAGGACCAGACCAGGACCAGGACCAGACCAGGACCAGACCAGACCAGACCAGGACCAGGACCAGACCAGGACCAGACCAGGACTAGACCAGGACCAGACCAGGACTAGACCAGGACCAGACCAGACCAGACCAGACCAGGACTAGACCAGGACTAGACCAGGACCAGACCAGGACCAGGACCAGACCAGGACCAGGACCAGGACCAGACCAGGACCAGACCAGGACTAGACCAGGACCAGACCAGGACTAGACCAGGACCAGACCAGGACTAGACCAGGACCAGACCAGGACCAGACCAGGACCAGGACCAGACCAGGACCAGACCAGACCAGGACCAGGACCAGACCAGGACCAGACCAGACCAGGACCAGACCAGGACCAGACCAGACCAGGACCAGGACCAGGACCAGGACTAGACCAGGACCAGGACCAGACCAGACCAGGACCAGACCAGGACCAGACCAGACCAGGACCAGACCAGGACCAGACCAGGACCAGACCAGGACCAGACCAGGACCAGACCAGGACCAGACCAGGACCAGGACCAGGACCAGACCAGGACCAGGACCAGACCAGGACCAGACCAGGACCAGACCAGGACCAGGGCCAGACCAGGACCAGGACCAGACCAGGACCAGGACCAGACCAGGACCAGACCAGGACCAGACCAGGACCAGGACCAGACCAGGACCAGGACCAGGACCAGACCAGACCAGGACCAGACCAGGACCAGACCAGGACCAGACCAGGACCAGACCAGGACCAGGACCAGACCAGGACCAGGACCAGACCAGGACCAGGACCAGGACCAGACCAGGACCAGACCAGGACCAGACCAGGACCAGACCAGGACCAGGACCAGACCAGGACCAGGACCAGACCAGGACCAGACCAGGACCAGACCAGGACCAGACCAGGACTAGACCAGGACTAGACCAGGACCAGACCAGGACCAGACCAGGACCAGACCAGGGCCAGACCAGGACCAGGACCAGACCAGGACCAGGACCAGACCAGGACCAGACCAGGACCAGGACCAGGACCAGACCAGGACCAGACCAGGACCAGACCAGACCAGGACCAAGACCAGACCAGGACCAGGACCAGACCAGGACCAGGACCAGACCAGGACTAGACCAGGACCAGACCAGGACTAGACCAGGACTAGACCAGGACCAGACCAGGACCAGGACCAGGACCAGACCAGGACCAGACCAGGACTAGACCAGGACCAGACCAGGACTAGACCAGGACCAGACCAGGACCAGACCAGGACCAGGACCAGACCAGGACCAGGACCAGACCAGACCAGGACCAGACCAGGACCAGACCAGGACCAGGACCAGGACCAGACCAGGACCAGGACCAGACCAGGACCAGACCAGGACCAGACCAGACCAGGACCAGGGCCAGACCAGGACCAGACCAGGACCAGACCAGGACCAGACCAGGACCAGACCAGACCAGACCAGGGACCAGGACAAGACCAGGACCAGACCAGGACCAGGACCAGGACCAGACCAGGAGCAGACCAGGACCAGACCAGGACCAGACCAGGACTAGACCAGGACCAGACCAGGACTAGACCAGGACCAGACCAGGACTAGACCAGGACCAGACCAGGACCAGACCAGGACCAGGACCAGGACCAGACCAGGACCAGACCAGACCAGGACCAGGACTAGACCAGGACCAGACCAGACCAGGACCAGACCAGGACCAGACCAGACCAGGACCAGGACCAGGACTAGACCAGGACCAGGACCAGACCAGACCAGGACCAGACCAGGACCAGACCAGACCAGGACCAGACCAGGACCAGACCAGGACTAGACCAGGACCAGACCAGGACTAGACCAGGACTAGACCAGGACCAGACCAGGACCAGGACCAGACCAGGACCAGGACCAGACCAGGACCAGACCAGGACTAGACCAGGACCAGACCAGGACCAGACCAGGACCAGACCAGACCAGGACCAGGACCAGACCAGGACCAGACCAGGACCAGACCAGACCAGGACCAGGACCAGACCAGGACCAGGACCAGGACCAGACCAGACCAGGACCAGACCAGGACCAGACCAGGACCAGACCAGGACCAGACCAGGACCAGGACCAGACCAGGACCAGGACCAGACCAGGACCAGACCAGGACCAGGACCAGACCAGGACCAGACCAGGACCAGACCAGGACCAGGACCAGACCAGGACCAGGACCAGACCAGGACCAGGACCAGACCAGGACTAGACCAGGACCAGACCAGGACTAGACCAGGACTAGACCAGGACCAGACCAGGACCAGGACCAGGACCAGACCAGGACCAGACCAGGACCAGACCAGGGCCAGACCAGGACCAGGACCAGACCAGGACCAGGACCAGACCAGGACCAGACCAGGACCAGGACCAGACCAGGACCAGACCAGGACCAGACCAGACCAGACCAGGACCAAGACCAGACCAGGACCAGGACCAGACCAGGACCAGGACCAGACCAGGACTAGACCAGGACCAGACCAGGACTAGACCAGGACTAGACCAGGACCAGACCAGGACCAGGACCAGGACCAGACCAGGACCAGACCAGGACTAGACCAGGACCAGACCAGGACTAGACCAGGACCAGACCAGGACCAGACCAGGACCAGACCAGACCAGGACCAGGACCAGACCAGGACCAGGACCAGACCAGGACCAGACCAGGACCAGACCAGGACCAGGACCAGACCAGGACCAGGACCAGACCAGGACCAGACCAGGACCAGACCAGACCAGGACCAGACCAGGACCAGACCAGGACCAGACCAGGACCAGACCAGACCAGGACCAGACCAGGACCAGGACCAGGACCAGACCAGGACCAGGACCAGACCAGGACCAGACCAGACCAGGACCAGACCAGACCAGACCAGGACCAGACCAGGACCAGACCACACCAGGACCAGACCAGGACCAGACCAGGACCAGGACCAGACCAGGACCAGACCAGGACCAGACCAGGACCAGACCAGGACCAGGACCAGACCAGACCAGGACCAGACCAGACCAGGACCAGACCAGACCAGACCAGGACCAGACCAGGACCAGACCACACCAGGACCAGACCAGGACCAGACCAGGACCAGGACCAGACCAGGACCAGACCAGGACCAGACTAGGACCAGATCAGGACCAGACCAGGACCAGACCAGGACCAGGACCAGACCAGGACCAGGACCAGACCAGGACCAGATCAGGACCAGGACCAGGACCAGACCATGACCAGACCAGACCAGGACTAGACCAGGACCAGACCAGGACTAGACCAGGACTAGACCAGGACCAGACCAGGACCAGGACCAGACCAGGACCAGACCAGGACTAGACCAGGACCAGACCAGGACTAGACCAGGACCAGACCAGGACCAGACCAGGACCAGACCAGACCAGGACCAGGACCAGACCAGGACCAGGACCAGACCAGACCAGGACCAGACCAGGACCAGACCAGGACCAGACCAGGACCAGGACCAGACCAGGACCAGGACCAGGACCAGACCAGGACCAGACCAGGACCAGACCAGACCAGGACCAGGGCCAGACCAGGACCAGACCAGGACCAGACCAGACCAGGACCAGACCAGGACCAGACCAGGACCAGACCAGACCAGGACCAGGACCAGGACCAGACCAGGACCAGACCAGGACCAGGACCAGACCAGGACCAGACCAGACCAGGACCAGACCAGACCAGACCAGACCAGACCAGACCAGGACCAGACCACACCAGGACCAGACCAGGACCAGACCAGGACCAGGACCAGACCAGGACCAGACCAGGACCAGACCAGGACCAGACCAGGACCAGACCAGGACCAGACCAGACCAGGACCAGACCAGGACCAGACCAGGACCAGACCAGGACCAGACCAGGACCAGGACCAGACCAGGACCAGACCAGGACCAGACCAGGACCAGACTAGGACCAGATCAGGACCAGACCAGGACCAGACCAGGACCAGGACCAGACCAGGACCAGATCAGGACCAGACCAGGACCAAGACCAGACCAGGACCAGACCAGGACCAGGACCAGACCATGACCAGACCAGACCAGGACCAGACCAGGACCAGACCAGGACCAGGACCAGACCAGGACCAGACCAGGACCAGACCAGGACCAGACCAGGACCAGGACCAGACCAGGACCAGACCAGGACCAGACCAGGACCAGACCAGACCAGACCAGGACCAGGACCAGACCAGACCAGGACCAGGACCAGGACCAGGACCAGACCAGGACCAGGACCAGACCAGGACCGGATCAGGACCGGACCAGGACCGGACCAGGACCAGGACCAGGACCAGACCAGGACCAGACCAGGACCAGACCAGACCAGGACCAGGACTAGACCAGGACCAGGACCAGACCAGACCAGGACCAGACCAGGACCAGACCAGGACCAGGACCAGGACCAGGACCAGACCAGGACCAGACCAGGACCAGGACCAGGACCAGGACCAGACCAGGACCAGGACCAGGACCAGGACCAGACCAGGACCAGACCAGGACCAGACCAGGACCAGACCAGGACCAGACCAGACCAGACCAGGACCAGACCAGACCAGGACCAGGACCAGGACCAGGACCAGACCAGGACCAGACCAGGACTAGACCAGGTCTTGTTTGTTCCAGGACTTGTTGCGGTGCAGAGTTCTGACCTCTGGGATCTTTGAGACTCGGTTCCAGGTCGACAGAGTCAACTTCCAGTGAGTCCAATACTGCAGTACTACAGTACTACAGTACTACTACAGTACTACAGTACTACTACAGTACTACAGTACTACTACAGTACTACTACAGTACTACAGTACTACTACAGTACTACTACAGTACTACAGTACTACTACAGTACTACTACAGTACTACTACAGTACTACTACAGTACTACAGTACTACAGTACTACTACAGTACTACTACAGTACTACAGTACTACTACAGTACTACAGTACTACAGTACTACAGTACTACTACAGTACTACTACAGTACTACTGCAGTACTCCAGTACTACTACAGTACTACAGTACTACAGTACTACTACAGTACTACTACAGTACTACTGCAGTACTCCAGTACTACTACAGTACTACAGTACTACAGTACTACTACAGTACTACTGCAGTACTCCAGTACTACTACAGTACTACAGTACTACAGTACTACAGTACTACTACAGTACTACTGCAGTACTCCAGTACTACTACAGTACTACAGTACTACAGTACTACTACAGTACTACTACAGTACTACTGCAGTACTCCAGTACTACTACAGTACTACAGTACTACAGTACTACAGTACTACTACAGTACTACTGCAGTACTCCAGTACTACTACAGTACTACAGTACTACAGTACTACAGTACTACAGTACTACTACAGTACTACTACAGTACTACTGCAGTACTACTGCAGTACTACTGCAGTACTACTCCAGTACTCCAGTACTCCATACTCTATGTGCTCCTCAGTATGTTTGACGTTGGGGGACAAAGGGACGAGCGACGGAAGTGGATCCAGTGTTTTAATGGTGAGAGAATATCAGATGCCCTCCCTGTGAGTCAGATGCCCTCCCCGTGTGTCAGATGCCCTGTCTCTGCTCTCCTCTCCGCAGACGTGACTGCGATCATCTTCGTGGCGGCGAGCAGCAGCTACAACATGGTGATTCGAGAAGACAACTCCACCAACCGCCTGAGGGAGAGTCTCGACCTGTTCAGGTCCATCTGGACCAACAGGTCAGACCGGATCAGACCAGGACCAGGATCAGGACTGAGACCAAGACTGAGACGAGGACCAGGACTGAGACCAGGACTGAGACCAGAACCAGGACTGAGACCAGGACCAGGACTGAGACCAGGACCAGGACCAGGACAAGAACTGTGACCAGAACCAGGACCAGGACCAGGACCAGGACCAGGACTAACACCAGACCAGGACCAGGACTACCTCAGGTCTAACCAGTCCCAGTCTATCCCCAGTCTAACATGGTCCCGGTCCTGGTCCCGGTCCGGTCTGTGCAGGTTCCTGAAGACCATCTCCGTGATCCTGTTCCTGAACAAACAGGACGTTTTGGCTGATAAAATCCTGGCAGGAAAATCCAAACTGGAGGATTATTTCCCCGAGTATGAAAACTACACCATTCCCCCTGACTGTGAGTGTGGGAGGGCATCAGGGGCACGGGGAGGGCATCAGGGGCACGGGGAGGGCATCTGGGGCACGGGGAGGGCATCTGGGGCACGGAGAGGGCATCAGGGGCACGGGGAGGGCATCTGGGGCAGGGTACACAGCAGGGGCTTGTGTGGTTCTGCGCTCTGATTGGTCGTTTCTGTTGCAGCCGTTTCAGACGAAGGAGAAGATCCAAAAGTGACACGAGCGAAGTTCTTCATCAGAGACGAGTTCCTGGTAAAACCTGAGACCTGGTTTAGTCCTGGTTTAGTCCTGGTTTAGTCCTGGTTTAGACCTGCTTTAGTCCTGCTTTAGTCCTGGTTTAGTCCTGGTTTAGTCCTGGTTTAGACCTGCTTTAGTCCTGGTTTAGTCCTGCTTTAGTCCTGGTTTAGACCTGCTTTAGTCCTGCTTTAGTCCTGGTTTAGTCCTGGTTTAGTCCTGGTTTAGACCTGCTTTAGTCCTGGTTTAGACCTGCTTTAGTCCTGGTTTAGTCCTGGTTTAGTCCTGGTTTAGACCTGCTTTAGTCCTGGTTTAGTCCTGGTTTAGTCCTGGTTTAGTCCTGGTTTAGTCCTGGTTTAGACCTGCTTTAGTCCTGGTTTAGTCCTGGTTTAGTCCTGGTTTAGACCTGCTTTAGTCCTGGTTTAGTCCTGCTTTAGTCCTGGTTTAGACCTGCTTTAGTCCTGCTTTAGTCCTGGTTTAGTCCTGGTTTAGTCCTGGTTTAGACCTGCTTTAGTCCTGGTTTAGACCTGCTTTAGTCCTGGTTTAGTCCTGGTTTAGTCCTGGTTTAGACCTGCTTTAGTCCTGGTTTAGTCCTGGTTTAGTCCTGGTTTAGTCCTGGTTTAGTCCTGGTTTAGACCTGGTTTAGTCCTGGTTTAGTCCTGGTTTAGACCTGCTTTAGTCCTGGTTTAGACCTGGTTTAGTCCTGGTTTAGTCCTGGTTTAGACCTGCTTTAGTCCTGGTTTAGTCCTGGTTTAGACCTGCTTTAGTCCTGGTTTAGACCTGGTTTAGACCTGCTTTAGTCCTGGTTTAGACCTGGTTTAGTCCTGGTTTAGTCCTGGTTTAGTCCTGGTTTAGTCCTGGTTTAGTCCTGGTTTAGTCCTGGTTTTGTCCTGGTTTTGTCCTGGTTTAGTCCTGGTTTTGTCCTGGTTTTGTCCTGGTTTAGACCTGCTTTAGTCCTGGTTTAGTCCTGGTTTAGACCTGGTTTAGTCCTGGTTTAGTCCTGGTTTAGTCCTGGTTTAGACCTGCTTTAGTCCTGGTTTAGACCTGCTTTAGTCCTGGTTTAGACCTGCTTTAGTCCTGGTTTAGTCCTGGTTTAGTCCTGGTTTAGACCTGCTTTAGTCCTGGTTTAGTCCTGGTTTAGACCTGCTTTAGTCCTGGTTTAGTCCTGGTTTAGACCTGCTTTAGTCCTGGTTTAGTCCTGGTTTAGTCCTGGTTTAGACCTGCTTTAGTCCTGGTTTAGACCTGGTTTAGTCCTGGTTTAGTCCTGGTTTAGTCCTGCTTTAGTCCTGGTTTAGTCCTGGTTTAGTCCTGGTTTAGTCCTGGTTTAGTCCTGGTTTAGTCCTGGTTTAGTCCTGGTTTAGTCCTGGTTTAGACCTGCTTTAGTCCTGGTTTAGTCCTGGTTTAGACCTGCTTTAGTCCTGGTTTAGTCCTGGTTTAGACCTGCTTTAGTCCTGGTTTAGACCTGGTTTAGTCCTGGTTTAGTCCTGGTTTAGTCCTGGTTTAGTCCTGGTTTAGTCCTGGTTTAGTCCTGGTTTTGTCCTGGTTTTGTCCTGGTTTAGTCCTGGTTTTGTCCTGGTTTTGTCCTGGTTTAGACCTGCTTTAGTCCTGGTTTAGTCCTGGTTTAGACCTGGTTTAGTCCTGGTTTAGTCCTGGTTTAGTCCTGGTTTAGACCTGCTTTAGTCCTGGTTTAGACCTGCTTTAGTCCTGGTTTAGACCTGCTTTAGTCCTGGTTTAGTCCTGGTTTAGTCCTGGTTTAGACCTGCTTTAGTCCTGGTTTAGTCCTGGTTTAGACCTGCTTTAGTCCTGGTTTAGTCCTGGTTTAGTCCTGGTTTAGACCTGCTTTAGTCCTGGTTTAGACCTGGTTTAGTCCTGGTTTAGTCCTGGTTTAGTCCTGCTTTAGTCCTGGTTTAGTCCTGGTTTAGTCCTGGTTTAGTCCTGGTTTTGTCCTGGTTTTGTCCTGGTTTAGTCCTGGTTTTGTCCTGGTTTAGACCTGCTTTAGTCCTGGTTTAGTCCTGGTTTAGACCTGGTTTAGTCCTGGTTTAGTCCTGGTTTAGCCCTGGTTTAGTCCTGCTTTAGTCCTGGTTTAGTCCTGGTTTAGTCCTGGTTTTGTCCTGGTTTAGTCCTGCTTTAGTCCTGGTTTAGTCCTGGTTTAGTCCTGGTTTTGTCCTGGTTTTGTCCTGGTTTAGTCCTGGTTTTGTCCTGGTTTTGTCCTGGTTTAGACCTGCTTTAGTCCTGGTTTAGTCCTGGTTTAGACCTGCTTTAGTCCTGGTTCAGTCATAGTTTAGTCTCAGAGGCGATGCTGTGATTTTGGGCTTTGCAAACATAAACTGAATTGCTCCTCTTGTCCCTCTTGCTCCTCTTGCCCCTCTTGCCCCTCTGTTACTCCTCTTGCTCCTCTGTTGCTTCTCTTGCCCCTCTTGCTCCTCTTGCCCCTGTTACCCCTCTGTTGCTCCTGTTGCCCCTGTTGCTCCTCTTGCCCCTGTTGCCCCTCTGTTGCTCCTGTTGCCCCTGTTGCTCCTCTTGCCCCTCTTGTCCCTGTTGCCCCTCTGTTGCCCCTCTTGCCCCTCTGTGACTCCTCTTGCCCCTCTGTTGCCCCTCTTGTCCCTGTTGCCCCTATGTTGCCCCTGTTGCTCCTCTTGCCCCTCTGTTGCCCCTGTTGCCCTTCTTGCCCCTGTTGCCCCTCTTGCCCCTGTTGCCCCTCTTGCTCCTCTTGCCCCTGTTGCCCCTGTTGCCCTTCTTGCCCCTGTTGCCCCTCTTGTCCCTCTGTTGCCCCTCTTGTCCCTGTTGCCCCTCTGTTGCCCCTGTTGCTCCTCTTGCTCCTGTTGCCCCTCTGTTGCCCCTGTTGCCCTTCTTGCCCCTGTTGCCCCTCTTGCCCCTGTTGCCCCTCTTGCTCCTCTTGCCCCTGTTGCCCCTCTTGTCCCTCTTGCCCCTCTGTTGCCCCTCTTGCCCCTGTTGCCCCTCTGTTGCCCCTGTTGCCCTTCTTGTCCCTGTTGCCCCTCTTGCCCCTGTTGCCCCTCTTGCTCCTCTTGCCCCTGTTGCCCCTGTTGCCCCTCTTGCCCCAGCGTATCTCCACGGCGTCGGGTGAGGGGAAGCATTACTGTTACCCTCACTTCACCTGCGCCGTCGACACCGAGAACATCAGGAGGGTTTTTAACGACTGCAGGGACATCATCCAGAGGATGCACCTGCGCCAGTACGAGCTGCTGTAGACCGGGGCCGGGGCCGGGGCCGGGGCCGGGGCCGGGACCGAGACCGGGACCGGGACCGGGACCGAGACCGGGACCGGGACCGAGACCGAGGCCGGGGCCGAGACCGGGACCGGGGCCGGGACCGAGACCGAGGCCGGGGCCGGGACCGAGACCGGGGCCGGGACCGGGACCCTCAGACACTCTGTACAGAGGTGAATCTTGGGCAGGTCCTTCATGTTTAGATGATTTAGAATAAACTCTGTGTCTTTGTGTTTCTATTAATTCTATTAACTAATTAAAGTTTAAACTGCTGCATTTTGTCATGTGACCTGTGTCTGCCTCATGATTGGTTGAGCTGTTCTGCCTCCTGATTGGCTAAGCTGTTCTGCCTCCTGATTGGCTGAGAATACTTCATAATAAACATTAGTTCAGCTGCAGCGTCTGACTGATCTTTACCTGAAACTAGAGTCCTGGTTTAGACCTGGTTTAGTCCTGGTTTAGTCCTGGTTTAGACCTGGTTTAGTCCTGGTTTAGTCCTGGTTTAGTCCTGGTTTAGACCTGGTTTACTCTCAGTATTAGAGTACTGAAGTATATATAGTGTCGTATATACAGTGTAGTATATATAGTGTAGTATATATAGTGTAGTATATGCAGTGTAGTATATATAGTGTAGTATATACAGTGTAGTATATACAGTGTAGTATATATAGTGTAGTATATACAGTGTAGTATATATAGTGTAGTATATACAGTGTAGTATATATAGTGTAGTATATACAATGTAGTATATATAGTGTAGTATATGCAGTGTAGTATATATAGTGTAGTATATACAGTGTAGTATATACAGTGTAGTATATATAGTGTAGTATATACAGTGTAGTATATACAGTGTAGTATATACAGTGTAGTATATATAGTGTCGTATATATAGTGTAGTATATATAGTGTAGTATATACAGTGTAGTATATATAGTGTAGTATATATAGTGTCGTATATACAGTGTAGTATATATAGTGTAGTATATATAGTGTAGTATATGCAGTGTAGTATATATAGTGTAGTATATGCAGTGTAGTATATATAGTGTAGTATATACAGTGTAGTATATACAGTGTAGTATATATAGTGTCGTATATATAGTGTAGTATATATAGTGTAGTATATATAGTGTAGTATATATAGTGTCGTATATACAGTGTAGTATATATAGTGTAGTATATAGAGTGTAGTATATATAGTGTAGTATATGCAGTGTAGTATATATAGTGTAGTATATACAGTGTAGTATATATAGTGTCGTATATATAGTGTAGTATATATAGTGTAGTATATATAGTGTCGTATATACAGTGTAGTATATATAGTGTAGTATATATAGTGTAGTATATATAGTGTAGTATATACAGTGTAGTATATATAGTGTAGTATATACAGTGTAGTATATATAGTGTAGTATATGCAGTGTAGTATATATAGTGTAGTATATACAGTAGTATATATAGTGTAGTATATATAGTGTAGTATATATAGTGTAGTATATGCAGTGTAGTATATATAGTGTAGTATATACAGTAGTATATATAGTGTTGTATATATAGTGTAGTATATACAGTGTAGTATATACAGTGTAGTATATACAGTGTAGTATATATAGTGTAGTATATACAGTGTAGTATATATAGTGTAGTATATACAGTGTAGTATATATAGTGTAGTATATACAATGTAGTATATATAGTGTAGTATATGCAGTGTAGTATATATAGTGTAGTATATACAGTGTAGTATATACAGTGTAGTATATATAGTGTAGTATATACAGTGTAGTATATACAGTGTAGTATATATAGTGTAGTATATATAGTGTAGTATATACAGTGTAGTATATACAGTGTAGTATATATAGTGTAGTATATACAGTGTAGTATATACAGTGTAGTATATACAGTGTAGTATATATAGTGTAGTATATATAGTGTAGTATATACAGTGTAGTATATACAGTGTAGTATATATAGTGTAGTATATACAGTGTAGTATATATAGTGTAGTATATACAGTGTAGTATATACAGTGTAGTATATACAGTGTCGTATATACAGTGTAGTATATATAGTGTAGTATATACAGTGTAGTATATATAGTGTAGTATATACAGTGTAGTATATACAGTGTAGTATATATAGTGTAGTATATACAGTGTAGTATATATAGTGTAGTATATATAGTGTAGTATATACAGTGTAGTATATACAGTGTAGTATATACAGTGTAGTATATACAGTGTAGTATATATAGTGTAGTATATATAGTGTAGTATATATAGTGTAGTATATACAGTGTAGTATATAGTGTAGTATATACAGTGTAGTATATATAGCGTAGTATATATAGTGTAGTATATACAGTGTAGTATATACAGTGTAGTATATATAGTGTAGTATATATAGTGTAGTATATACAGTGTAGTATATACAGTGTAGTATATATAGTGTAGTATATGCAGTGTAGTATATATAGTGTGATATATATAGTGTAGTATATATAGTGTAGTATATAGTGTAGTATATATAGTGTAGTATATGCAGTGTAGTATATATAGTGTAGTATATATAGTGTAGTATATATAGTGTAGTATATACAGTGTAGTATATACAGTGTAGTATATATAGTGTAGTATATGCAGTGTAGTATATATAGTGTGGTATATATAGTGTAGTATATATAGTGTAGTATATAGTGTAGTATATATAGTGTAGTATATGCAGTGTAGTATATATAGTGTAGTATATATAGTGTAGTATATATAGTGTAGTATATATAGTGTAGTATATACAGTGTAGTATATATAGTGTAGTATATATAGTGTAGTATATGCAGTGTAGTATATATAGTGTAGTATATGCAGTGTAGTATATACAGTGTAGTATATACAGTGTAGTATATATAGTGTAGTATATATAGTGTAGTATATATAGTGTAGTATATACAGTGTAGTATATACAGTGTAGTATATATAGTGTAGTATATATAGTGTAGTATATATAGTGTAGTATATATAGTGTAGTATATATAGTGTAGTATATATAGTGTAGTATATATAGTGTAGTATATACAGTGTAGTATATATAGTGTAGTATATATAGTGTAGTATATATAGTGTAGTATATACAGACCCTTGAAACCATAAATCAGAAGTCCTGACGTGTTCAAACACAGGACTTTTATTTCCAGGAGGTTCAGGCCTGACACTTGATTCTATGAGACGTGTCTCTGGTCTCATCTCTCATCATCTCTGCTCCATCACACAGGTCTCTTATTTATATACATTTCACATAAGGATATTTCCACGTGTACATTCAGGCATCATATAGATACGAGACCTGCTGCGTATAGGAACCACAGTTCACTTCCCTACAGCACAGTTGGTGTTATTCTCAAGTTAGTGAGTTCAGCAGAACCAAAGTTCACTTCCACCAGGACAGAAGATCCTCTGTCAATACAGATCACATCAAGTACAACAGTCACTAATAATAACCACATAGTCTAGTATATACACTATGTATTATATAGTCTAGTATATACACTATGTATTATATAGTCTAGTATATACACTATGTATTATATAGTCTAGTATATACACTATGTCTTATATAGTCTAGTATATACACTATGTATTATATAGTCTAGTATATACACTATGTATTATATAGTCTAGTATATACACTATGTATTATATAGTCTAGTATATACACTATGTATTATATAGTCTAGTATATACACTATGTATTATATAGTCTAGTATATACACTATGTATTATATAGTCTAGTATATACACTATGTATTATATAGTCTAGTATATACACTATGTATTATATAGTCTAGTATATACACTATGTCTTATATAGTCTAGTATATACACTATGTCTTATATAGTCTAGTATATACACTATGTCTTATATAGTCTAGTATATACACTATGTATTATATAGTCTAGTATATACACTATGTATTATATAGTCTAGTATATACACTATGTATTATATAGTCTAGTATATACACTATGTCTTATATAGTCTAGTATATACACTATGTCTTATATAGTCTAGTATATACACTATGTCTTATATAGTCTAGTATATACACTATGTATTATATAGTCTAGTATATACACTATGTATTATATAGTCTAGTATATACACTATGTATTATATAGTCTAGTATATACACTATGTATTATATAGTCTAGTATATACACTATGTATTATATAGTCTAGTATATACACTATGTATTATATAGTCTAGTATATACACTATGTATTATATAGTCTAGTATATACACTATGTATTATATAGTCTAGTATATACACTATGTATTATATAGTCTAGTATATACACTATGTCTTATATAGTCTAGTATATACACTATGTATTATATAGTCTAGTATATACACTATGTATTATATAGTCTAGTATATACACTATGTCTTATATAGTCTAGTATATACACTATGTCTTATATAGTCTAGTATATACACTATGTCTTATATAGTCTAGTATATACACTATGTCTTATATAGTCTAGTATATACACTATGTATTATATAGTCTAGTAGATCCTCTCTCAGTACAGATCACATCAAGTACAACAGTCACTAATAATAACCACAGTTCCTTTTTGAGCTCAGCAAACAAAACACATGAGCATTAAACTTATATATGTGAATAAAGCACGAGTTTAGCATAAACTTATATATGTGAATAAAGCACGAGTTTAGCATTAAACTTATATATGTGAATAAAGCACGAGTTTAGCATTAAACTTATATATGTGAATAAAGCACGAGTTTAGCATAAACTTATATATGTGAATAAAGCATGAGTTTAGCATTAAACTTATATATGTGAATAAAGCACGAGTTTAGCATTAAACTTATATATGTGAATAAAGCATGAGTTTAGCATTAAACTTATATATGTGAATAAAGCATGAGTTTAGCATTAAACTTATATATGTGAATAAAGCACGAGTTTAGCATTAAACTTATATATGTGAATAAAGCATGAGTTTAGCATAAACTTATATATGTGAATAAAGCACGAGTTTAGCATAAACTTATATATGTGAATAAAGCATGAGTTTAGCATTAAACTTATATATGTGAATAAAGCATGAGTTTAGCATTAAACTTATATATGTGAATAAAGCATGAGTTTAGCATTAAACTTATATATGTGAATAAAGCACGAGTTTAGCATAAACTTATATATGTGAATAAAGCACGAGTTTAGCATAAACTTATATATGTGAATAAAGCACGAGTTTAGCATTAAACTTATATATGTGAATAAAGCATGAGTTTAGCATTAAACTTATATATGTGAATAAAGCACGAGTTTAGCATTAAACTTATATATGTGAATAAAGCACGAGTTTAGCATAAACTTATATATGTGAATAAAGCACGAGTTTAGCATTAAACTTATATATGTGAATAAAGCATGAGTTTAGCATAAACTTATATATGTGAATAAAGCACGAGTTTAGCATTAAACTTATATATGTGAATAAAGCACGAGTTTAGCATAAACTTATATATGTGAATAAAGCACGAGTTTAGCATAAACTTATATATGTGAATAAAGCACGAGTTTAGCATTAAACTTATATATGTGAATAAAGCACGAGTTTAGCATTAAACTTATATATGTGAATAAAGCATGAGTTTAGCATTAAACTTATATATGTGAATAAAGCACGAGTTTAGCATTAAACTTATATATGTGAATAAAGCACGAGTTTAGCATTAAACTTATATATGTGAATAAAGCATGAGTTTAGCATTAAACTTATATATGTGAATAAAGCATGAGTTTAGCATTAAACTTATATATGTGAATAAAGCATGAGTTTAGCATTAAACTTATATATGTGAATAAAGCATGAGTTTAGCATAAACTTATATATGTGAATAAAGCATGAGTTTAGCATTAAACTTATATATGTGAATAAAGCATGAGTTTAGCATTAAACTTATATATGTGAATAAAGCATGAGTTTAGCATTAAACTTATATATGTGAATAAAGCATGAGTTTAGCATAAACTTATATATGTGAATAAAGCACGAGTTTAGCATTAAACTTATATATGTGAATAAAGCACGAGTTTAGCATTAAACTTATATATGTGAATAAAGCATGAGTTTAGCATTAAACTTATATATGTGAATAAAGCATGAGTTTAGCATTAAACTTATATATGTGAATAAAGCATGAGTTTAGCATAAACTTATATATGTGAATAAAGCATGAGTTTAGCATTAAACTTATATATGTGAATAAAGCATGAGTTTAGCATTAAACTTATATATGTGAATAAAGCACGAGTTTAGCATAAACTTATATATGTGAATAAAGCACGAGTTTAGCATTAAACTTATATATGTGAATAAAGCATGAGTTTAGCATAAACTTATATATGTGAATAAAGCACGAGTTTAGCATTAAACTTATATATGTGAATAAAGCATGAGTTTAGCATTAAACTTATATATGTGAATAAAGCATGAGTTTAGCATAAACTTATATATGTGAATAAAGCACGAGTTTAGCATTAAACTTATATATGTGAATAAAGCATGAGTTTAGCATTAAACTTATATATGTGAATAAAGCACGAGTTTAGCATTAAACTTATATATGTGAATAAAGCACGAGTTTAGCATTAAACTTATATATGTGAATAAAGCACGAGTTTAGCATTAAACTTATATATGTGAATAAAGCATGAGTTTAGCATTAAACTTATATATGTGAATAAAGCATGAGTTTAGCATTAAACTTATATATGTGAATAAAGCACGAGTTTAGCATTAAACTTATATATGTGAATAAAGCACGAGTTTAGCATTAAACTTATATATGTGAATAAAGCATGAGTTTAGCATTAAACTTATATATGTGAATAAAGCACGAGTTTAGCATTAAACTTATATATGTGAATAAAGCATGAGTTTAGCATTAAACTTATATATGTGAATAAAGCACGAGTTTAGCATAAACTTATATATGTGAATAAAGCATGAGTTTAGCATTAAACTTATATATGTGAATAAAGCATGAGTTTAGCATTAAACTTATATATGTGAATAAAGCACGAGTTTAGCATTAAACTTATATATGTGAATAAAGCACGAGTTTAGCATTAAACTTATATATGTGAATAAAGCACGAGTTTAGCATTAAACTTATATATGTGAATAAAGCATGAGTTTAGCATTAAACTTATATATGTGAATAAAGCACGAGTTTAGCATTAAACTTATATATGTGAATAAAGCACGAGTTTAGCATTAAACTTATATATGTGAATAAAGCACGAGTTTAGCATTAAACTTATATATGTGAATAAAGCATGAGTTTAGCATTAAACTTATATATGTGAATAAAGCATGAGTTTAGCATTAAACTTATATATGTGAATAAAGCACGAGTTTAGCATTAAACTTATATATGTGAATAAAGCACGAGTTTAGCATAAACTTATATATGTGAATAAAGCACGAGTTTAGCATTAAACTTATATATGTGAATAAAGCATGAGTTTAGCATAAAACTTATATATGTGAATAAAGCACGAGTTTAGCATTAAACTTATATATGTGAATAAAGCATGAGTTTAGCATTAAACTTATATATGTGAATAAAGCATGAGTTTAGCATTAAACTTATATATGTGAATAAAGCATGAGTTTAGCATAAACTTATATATGTGAATAAAGCATGAGTTTAGCATTAAACTTATATATGTGAATAAAGCATGAGTTTAGCATTAAACTTATATATGTGAATAAAGCACGAGTTTAGCATTAAACTTATATATGTGAATAAAGCACGAGTTTAGCATTAAACTTATATATGTGAATAAAGCACGAGTTTAGCATTAAACTTATATATGTGAATAAAGCATGAGTTTAGCATTAAACTTATATATGTGAATAAAGCACGAGTTTAGCATTAAACTTATATATGTGAATAAAGCATGAGTTTAGCATTAAACTTATATATGTGAATAAAGCATGAGTTTAGCATTAAACTTATATATGTGAATAAAGCACGAGTTTAGCATTAAACTTATATATGTGAATAAAGCATGAGTTTAGCATTAAACTTATATATGTGAATAAAGCACGAGTTTAGCATTAAACTTATATATGTGAATAAAGCATGAGTTTAGCATTAAACTTATATATGTGAATAAAGCATGAGTTTAGCATTAAACTTATATATGTGAATAAAGCACGAGTTTAGCATTAAACTTATATATGTGAATAAAGCACGAGTTTAGCATTAAACTTATATATGTGAATAAAGCATGAGTTTAGCATTAAACTTATATATGTGAATAAAGCACGAGTTTAGCATAAACTTATATATGTGAATAAAGCATGAGTTTAGCATTAAACTTATATATGTGAATAAAGCATGAGTTTAGCATAAACTTATATATGTGAATAAAGCATGAGTTTAGCATTAAACTTATATATGTGAATAAAGCACGAGTTTAGCATTAAACTTATATATGTGAATAAAGCATGAGTTTAGCATTAAACTTATATATGTGAATAAAGCATGAGTTTAGCATTAAACTTATATATGTGAATAAAGCATGAGTTTAGCATTAAACTTATATATGTGAATAAAGCATGAGTTTAGCATTAAACTTATATATGTGAATAAAGCATGAGTTTAGCATTAAACTTATATATGTGAATAAAGCACGAGTTTAGCATTAAACTTATATATGTGAATAAAGCATGAGTTTAGCATTAAACTTATATATGTGAATAAAGCATGAGTTTAGCATTAAACTTATATATGTGAATAAAGCACGAGTTTAGCATTAAACTTATATATGTGAATAAAGCATGAGTTTAGCATTAAACTTATATATGTGAATAAAGCACGAGTTTAGCATTAAACTTATATATGTGAATAAAGCACGAGTTTAGCATTAAATCATATATATGTGAATAAAGCATGAGTTTAGCATTAAACTTATATATGTGAATAAAGCACGAGTTTAGCATTAAACTTATATATGTGAATAAAGCACGAGTTTAGCATTAAACTTATATATGTGAATAAAGCATGAGTTTAGCATTAAACTTATATATGTGAATAAAGCACGAGTTTAGCATTAAACTTATATATGTGAATAAAGCATGAGTTTAGCATTAAACTTATATATGTGAATAAAGCATGAGTTTAGCATTAAACTTATATATGTGAATAAAGCACGAGTTTAGCATTAAACTTATATATGTGAATAAAGCATGAGTTTAGCATTAAACTTATATATGTGAATAAAGCACGAGTTTAGCATTAAACTTATATATGTGAATAAAGCATGAGTTTAGCATAAACTTATATATGTGAATAAAGCATGAGTTTAGCATTAAACTTATATATGTGAATAAAGCATGAGTTTAGCATTAAACTTATATATGTGAATAAAGCATGAGTTTAGCATTAAACTTATATATGTGAATAAAGCATGAGTTTAGCATTAAACTTATATATGTGAATAAAGCACGAGTTTAGCATTAAACTTATATATGTGAATAAAGCATGAGTTTAGCATTAAACTTATATATGTGAATAAAGCATGAGTTTAGCATTAAACTTATATATGTGAATAAAGCATGAGTTTAGCATTAAACTTATATATGTGAATAAAGCATGAGTTTAGCATTAAACTTATATATGTGAATAAAGCACGAGTTTAGCATTAAACTTATATATGTGAATAAAGCATGAGTTTAGCATTAAACTTATATATGTGAATAAAGCACGAGTTTAGCATTAAACTTATATATGTGAATAAAGCACGAGTTTAGCATTAAACTTATATATGTGAATAAAGCATGAGTTTAGCATTAAACTTATATATGTGAATAAAGCACGAGTTTAGCATTAAACTTATATATGTGAATAAAGCACGAGTTTAGCATTAAACTTATATATGTGAATAAAGCACGAGTTTAGCATTAAACTTATATATGTGAATAAAGCACGAGTTTAGCATTAAACTTATATATGTGAATAAAGCACGAGTTTAGCATTAAACTTATATATGTGAATAAAGCACGAGTTTAGCATTAAACTTATATATGTGAATAAAGCATGAGTTTAGCATTAAACTTATATATGTGAATAAAGCATGAGTTTAGCATTAAACTTATATATGTGAATAAAGCATGAGTTTAGCATAAACTTATATATGTGAATAAAGCACGAGTTTAGCATTAAACTTATATATGTGAATAAAGCACGAGTTTAGCATAAACTTATATATGTGAATAAAGCACGAGTTTAGCATAAACTTATATATGTGAATAAAGCATGAGTTTAGCATTAAACTTATATATGTGAATAAAGCACGAGTTTAGCATTAAACTTATATATGTGAATAAAGCACGAGTTTAGCATTAAACTTATATATGTGAATAAAGCATGAGTTTAGCATTAAACTTATATATGTGAATAAAGCATGAGTTTAGCATTAAACTTATATATGTGAATAAAGCACGAGTTTAGCATTAAACTTATATATGTGAATAAAGCATGAGTTTAGCATTAAACTTATATATGTGAATAAAGCATGAGTTTAGCATTAAACTTATATATGTGAATAAAGCATGAGTTTAGCATTAAACTTATATATGTGAATAAAGCATGAGTTTAGCATTAAACTTATATATGTGAATAAAGCACGAGTTTAGCATTAAACTTATATATGTGAATAAAGCACGAGTTTAGCATTAAACTTATATATGTGAATAAAGCATGAGTTTAGCATTAAACTTATATATGTGAATAAAGCACGAGTTTAGCATTAAACTTATATATGTGAATAAAGTACGAGTTTAGCATTAAACTTATATATGTGAATAAAGCATGAGTTTAGCATTAAACTTATATATGTGAATAAAGCACGAGTTTAGCATTAAACTTATATATGTGAATAAAGCACGAGTTTAGCATTAAACTTATATATGTGAATAAAGCACGAGTTTAGCATTAAACTTATATATGTGAATAAAGCACGAGTTTAGCATTAAACTTATATATGTGAATAAAGAACGAGTTTAGCATTAAACTTATATATGTGAATAAAGCATGTGTTTGGCTTTAAGTTATATATGGGAATTAAGTTTGTGTTTATCATTAAACTTATATATGTGAATAAAGCACGAGTTTAGCATTAAACTTATATATGTGAATAAAGCATGAGTTTAGCATTAAACTTATATATGTGAATAAAGCACGAGTTTAGCATTAAACTTATATATGTGAATAAAGCATGAGTTTAGCATTAAACTTATATATGTGAATAAAGCACGAGTTTAGCATTAAACTTATATATGTGAATAAAGCACGAGTTTAGCATTAAACTTATATATGTGAATAAAGCACGAGTTTAGCATTAAACTTATATATGTGAATAAAGCATGAGTTTAGCATTAAACTTATATATGTGAATAAAGCACGAGTTTAGCATTAAACTTATATATGTGAATAAAGCATGAGTTTAGCATTAAACTTATATATGTGAATAAAGCACGAGTTTAGCATTAAACTTATATATGTGAATAAAGCATGAGTTTAGCATTAAACTTATATATGTGAATAAAGCATGAGTTTAGCATTAAACTTATATATGTGAATAAAGCACGAGTTTAGCATAAACTTATATATGTGAATAAAGCATGAGTTTAGCATTAAACTTATATATGTGAATAAAGCATGAGTTTAGCATTAAACTTATATATGTGAATAAAGCACGAGTTTAGCATTAAACTTATATATGTGAATAAAGCATGAGTTTAGCATTAAACTTATATATGTGAATAAAGCATGAGTTTAGCATTAAACTTATATATGTGAATAAAGCATGAGTTTAGCATTAAACTTATATATGTGAATAAAGCATGAGTTTAGCATTAAACTTATATATGTGAATAAAGCATGAGTTTAGCATTAAACTTATATATGTGAATAAAGCACGAGTTTAGCATTAAACTTATATATGTGAATAAAGCACGAGTTTAGCATTAAACTTATATATGTGAATAAAGCACGAGTTTAGCATTAAACTTATATATGTGAATAAAGCACGAGTTTAGCATTAAACTTATATATGTGAATAAAGCACGAGTTTAGCATTAAACTTATATATGTGAATAAAGCACGAGTTTAGCATTAAACTTATATATGTGAATAAAGCATGAGTTTAGCATTAAACTTATATATGTGAATAAAGCATGAGTTTAGCATTAAACTTATATATGTGAATAAAGCACGAGTTTAGCATTAAACTTATATATGTGAATAAAGCATGAGTTTAGCATAAACTTATATATGTGAATAAAGCATGAGTTTAGCATTAAACTTATATATGTGAATAAAGCATGAGTTTAGCATTAAACTTATATATGTGAATAAAGCACGAGTTTAGCATTAAACTTATATATGTGAATAAAGCATGAGTTTAGCATTAAACTTATATATGTGAATAAAGCATGAGTTTAGCATTAAACTTATATATGTGAATAAAGCATGAGTTTAGCATTAAACTTATATATGTGAATAAAGCACGAGTTTAGCATTAAACTTATATATGTGAATAAAGCATGAGTTTAGCATTAAACTTATATATGTGAATAAAGCACGAGTTTAGCATTAAACTTATATATGTGAATAAAGCATGAGTTTAGTATTAAACTTATATATGTGAATAAAGCATGAGTTTAGCATTAAACTTATATATGTGAATAAAGCATGAGTTTAGCATTAAACTTATATATGTGAATAAAGCATGAGTTTAGCATTAAACTTATATATGTGAATAAAGCATGAGTTTAGCATTAAACTTATATATGTGAATAAAGCACGAGTTTAGCATTAAACTTATATATGTGAATAAAGCATGAGTTTAGCATTAAACTTATATATGTGAATAAAGCATGAGTTTAGCATTAAACTTATATATGTGAATAAAGCACGAGTTTAGCATAAACTTATATATGTGAATAAAGCACGAGTTTAGCATTAAACTTATATATGTGAATAAAGCATGAGTTTAGCATTAAACTTATATATGTGAATAAAGCATGAGTTTAGCATTAAACTTATATATGTGAATAAAGCATGAGTTTAGCATTAAACTTATATATGTGAATAAAGCACGAGTTTAGCATTAAACTTATATATGTGAATAAAGCATGAGTTTAGCATTAAACTTATATATGTGAATAAAGCATGAGTTTAGCATTAAACTTATATATGTGAATAAAGCATGAGTTTAGCATTAAACTTATATATGTGAATAAAGCATGAGTTTAGCATTAAACTTATATATGTGAATAAAGCATGAGTTTAGCATTAAACTTATATATGTGAATAAAGCAAGAGTTTAGCATTAAACTTATATATGTGAATAAAGCATGAGTTTAGCATTAAACTTATATATGTGAATAAAGCACGAGTTTAGCATTAAACTTATATATGTGAATAAAGCATGAGTTTAGCATTAAACTTATATATGTGAATAAAGCACGAGTTTAGCATTAAACTTATATATGTGAATAAAGCATGAGTTTAGCATTAAACTTATATATGTGAATAAAGCATGAGTTTAGCATTAAACTTATATATGTGAATAAAGCACGAGTTTAGCATTAAACTTATATATGTGAATAAAGCATGAGTTTAGCATTAAACTTATATATGTGAATAAAGCATGAGTTTAGCATTAAACTTATATATGTGAATAAAGCACGAGTTTAGCATTAAACTTATATATGTGAATAAAGCACGAGTTTAGCATTAAACTTATATATGTGAATAAAGCACGAGTTTAGCATTAAACTTATATATGTGAATAAAGCATGAGTTTAGCATTAAACTTATATATGTGAATAAAGCATGAGTTTAGCATTAAACTTATATATGTGAATAAAGCATGAGTTTAGCATTAAACTTATATATGTGAATAAAGCACGAGTTTAGCATTAAACTTATATATGTGAATAAAGCATGAGTTTAGCATTAAACTTATATATGTGAATAAAGCATGAGTTTAGCATTAAACTTATATATGTGAATAAAGCACGAGTTTAGCATTAAACTTATATATGTGAATAAAGCACGAGTTTAGCATTAAACTTATATATGTGAATAAAGCACGAGTTTAGCATTAAACTTATATATGTGAATAAAGCACGAGTTTAGCATTAAACTTATATATGTGAATAAAGCACGAGTTTAGCATAAAACTTATATATGTGAATAAAGCATGAGTTTAGCATTAAACTTATATATGTGAATAAAGCACGAGTTTAGCATTAAACTTATATATGTGAATAAAGCATGAGTTTAGCATTAAACTTATATATGTGAATAAAGCACGAGTTTAGCATTAAACTTATATATGTGAATAAAGCACGAGTTTAGCATTAAACTTATATATGTGAATAAAGCATGAGTTTAGCATTAAACTTATATATGTGAATAAAGCACGAGTTTAGCATAAACTTATATATGTGAATAAAGCATGAGTTTAGCATTAAACTTATATATGTGAATAAAGCATGAGTTTAGCATTAAACTTATATATGTGAATAAAGCATGAGTTTAGCATTAAACTTATATATGTGAATAAAGTACGAGTTTAGCATTAAACTTATATATGTGAATAAAGCATGAGTTTAGCATTAAACTTATATATGTGAATAAAGTACGAGTTTAGCATTAAACTTATATATGTGAATAAAGCACGAGTTTAGCATTAAACTTATATATGTGAATAAAGCATGAGTTTAGCATTAAACTTATATATGTGAATAAAGCACGAGTTTAGCATTAAACTTATATATGTGAATAAAGCATGAGTTTAGCATTAAACTTATATATGTGAATAAAGCATGAGTTTAGCATAAAAATATATATGTGAATAAAGCATGAGTTTAGCATTAAACTTATATATGTGAATAAAGCATGAGTTTAGCATTAAACTTATATATGTGAATAAAGCATGAGTTTAGCATTAAACTTATATATGTGAATAAAGCATGAGTTTAGCATTAAACTTATATATGTGAATAAAGCACGAGTTTAGCATTAAACTTATATATGTGAATAAAGCATGAGTTTAGCATTAAACTTATATATGTGAATAAAGCACGAGTTTAGCATTAAACTTATATATGTGAATAAAGCATGAGTTTAGCATTAAACTTATATATGTGAATAAAGCATGAGTTTAGCATTAAACTTATATATGTGAATAAAGCACGAGTTTAGCATTAAACTTATATATGTGAATAAAGCATGAGTTTAGCATTAAACTTATATATGTGAATAAAGCACGAGTTTAGCATTAAACTTATATATGTGAATAAAGCATGAGTTTAGCATTAAACTTATATATGTGAATAAAGCACGAGTTTAGCATTAAACTTATATATGTGAATAAAGCATGAGTTTAGCATTAAACTTATATATGTGAATAAAGCACGAGTTTAGCATTAAACTTATATATGTGAATAAAGCACGAGTTTAGCATTAAACTTATATATGTGAATAAAGCACGAGTTTAGCATTAAACTTATATATGTGAATAAAGCATGAGTTTAGCATTAAACTTATATATGTGAATAAAGCATGAGTTTAGCATAAACTTATATATGTGAATAAAGCACGAGTTTAGCATTAAACTTATATATGTGAATAAAGCATGAGTTTAGCATTAAACTTATATATGTGAATAAAGCATGAGTTTAGCATTAAACTTATATATGTGAATAAAGCACGAGTTTAGCATTAAACTTATATATGTGAATAAAGCATGAGTTTAGCATTAAACTTATATATGTGAATAAAGCATGAGTTTAGCATTAAACTTATATATGTGAATAAAGCATGAGTTTAGCATTAAACTTATATATGTGAATAAAGCACGAGTTTAGCATTAAACTTATATATGTGAATAAAGCACGAGTTTAGCATTAAACTTATATATGTGAATAAAGCATGAGTTTAGCATTAAACTTATATATGTGAATAAAGCATGAGTTTAGCATTAAACTTATATATGTGAATAAAGCACGAGTTTAGCATAAACTTATATATGTGAATAAAGCATGAGTTTAGCATTAAACTTATATATGTGAATAAAGCACGAGTTTAGCATTAAACTTATATATGTGAATAAAGCATGAGTTTAGCATTAAACTTATATATGTGAATAAAGCATGAGTTTAGCATTAAACTTATATATGTGAATAAAGCACGAGTTTAGCATTAAACTTATATATGTGAATAAAGCATGAGTTTAGCATTAAACTTATATATGTGAATAAAGCATGAGTTTAGCATTAAACTTATATATGTGAATAAAGCACGAGTTTAGCATTAAACTTATATATGTGAATAAAGCATGAGTTTAGCATTAAACTTATATATGTGAATAAAGCATGAGTTTAGCATTAAACTTATATATGTGAATAAAGCACGAGTTTAGCATTAAACTTATATATGTGAATAAAGCACGAGTTTAGCATTAAACTTATATATGTGAATAAAGCATGAGTTTAGCATTAAACTTATATATGTGAATAAAGCATGAGTTTAGCATAAACTTATATATGTGAATAAAGCATGAGTTTAGCATTAAACTTATATATGTGAATAAAGCACGAGTTTAGCATTAAACTTATATATGTGAATAAAGCATGAGTTTAGCATTAAACTTATATATGTGAATAAAGCATGAGTTTAGCATTAAACTTATATATGTGAATAAAGCATGAGTTTAGCATTAAACTTATATATGTGAATAAAGCATGAGTTTAGCATTAAACTTATATATGTGAATAAAGCACGAGTTTAGCATTAAAATATATATGTGAATAAAGCACGAGTTTAGCATTAAACTTATATATGTGAATAAAGCACGAGTTTAGCATAAAAATATAAATTTGAAAAAAGCATGAATTTATCATTAAAATTATATATGTGAATAAAGCACGAGTTTAGCATTAAACTTATATATGTGAATAAAGCACGAGTTTAGCATTAAACTTATATATGTGAATAAAGCACGAGTTTAGCATTAAACTTATATATGTGAATAAAGCATGAGTTTAGCATTAAACTTATATATGTGAATAAAGCACGAGTTTAGCATTAAACTTATATATGTGAATAAAGCACGAGTTTAGCATTAAACTTATATATGTGAATAAAGCATGAGTTTAGCATAAACTTATATATGTGAATAAAGCACGAGTTTAGCATTAAACTTATATATGTGAATAAAGCACGAGTTTAGCATTAAACTTATATATGTGAATAAAGCACGAGTTTAGCATAAACTTATATATGTGAATAAAGCATGAGTTTAGCATTAAACTTATATATGTGAATAAAGCATGAGTTTAGCATTAAACTTATATATGTGAATAAAGCATGAGTTTAGCATTAAACTTATATATGTGAATAAAGCATGAGTTTAGCATTAAACTTATATATGTGAATAAAGCATGAGTTTAGCATTAAACTTATATATGTGAATAAAGCACGAGTTTAGCATTAAACTTATATATGTGAATAAAGCACGAGTTTAGCATTAAACTTATATATGTGAATAAAGCATGAGTTTAGCATTAAACTTATATATGTGAATAAAGCACGAGTTTAGCATTAAACTTATATATGTGAATAAAGCACGAGTTTAGCATTAAACTTATATATGTGAATAAAGCATGAGTTTAGCATTAAACTTATATATGTGAATAAAGCACGAGTTTAGCATTAAACTTATATATGTGAATAAAGCATGAGTTTAGCATAAAAATTATATATGTGAATAAAGCACTAGTTTAGCATTAAAATTATATATGTGAATAAAGCACGAGTTTAGCATTAAACTTATATATGTGAATAAAGCATGAGTTTAGCATTAAACTTATATATGTGAATAAAGCACGAGTTTAGCATTAAACTTATATATGTGAATAAAGCACGAGTTTAGCATTAAACTTATATATGTGAATAAAGCATGAGTTTAGCATTAAACTTATATATGTGAATAAAGCACGAGTTTAGCATTAAACTTATATATGTGAATAAAGCATGAGTTTAGCATTAAACTTATATATGTGAATAAAGCACGAGTTTAGCATAAACTTATATATGTGAATAAAGCACGAGTTTAGCATTAAACTTATATATGTGAATAAAGCATGAGTTTAGCATTAAACTTATATATGTGAATAAAGCATGAGTTTAGCATTAAACTTATATATGTGAATAAAGCATGAGTTTAGCATTAAACTTATATATGTGAATAAAGCATGAGTTTAGCATTAAACTTATATATGTGAATAAAGCACGAGTTTAGCATTAAACTTATATATGTGAATAAAGCATGAGTTTAGCATTAAACTTATATATGTGAATAAAGCATGAGTTTAGCATAAACTTATATATGTGAATAAAGCACGAGTTTAGCATTAAACTTATATATGTGAATAAAGCATGAGTTTAGCATTAAACTTATATATGTGAATAAAGCATGAGTTTAGCATTAAACTTATATATGTGAATAAAGCATGAGTTTAGCATAAACTTATATATGTGAATAAAGCATGAGTTTAGCATAAACTTATATATGTGAATAAAGCACGAGTTTAGCATAAACTTATATATGTGAATAAAGCATGAGTTTAGCATTAAACTTATATATGTGAATAAAGCATGAGTTTAGCATTAAACTTATATATGTGAATAAAGCATGAGTTTAGCATTAAACTTATATATGTGAATAAAGCACGAGTTTAGCATTAAACTTATATATGTGAATAAAGCATGAGTTTAGCATTAAACTTATATATGTGAATAAAGCATGAGTTTAGCATTAAACTTATATATGTGAATAAAGCACGAGTTTAGCATTAAACTTATATATGTGAATAAAGCATGAGTTTAGCATTAAACTTATATATGTGAATAAAGCATGAGTTTAGCATTAAACTTATATATGTGAATAAAGCATGAGTTTAGCATTAAACTTATATATGTGAATAAAGCATGAGTTTAGCATTAAACTTATATATGTGAATAAAGCACGAGTTTAGCATTAAACTTATATATGTGAATAAAGCATGAGTTTAGCATTAAACTTATATATGTGAATAAAGCATGAGTTTAGCATTAAACTTATATATGTGAATAAAGCACGAGTTTAGCATTAAACTTATATATGTGAATAAAGCATGAGTTTAGCATTAAACTTATATATGTGAATAAAGCACGAGTTTAGCATTAAACTTATATATGTGAATAAAGCACGAGTTTAGCATTAAACTTATATATGTGAATAAAGCATGAGTTTAGCATTAAACTTATATATGTGAATAAAGCACGAGTTTAGCATTAAACTTATATATGTGAATAAAGCACGAGTTTAGCATAAACTTATATATGTGAATAAAGCATGAGTTTAGCATTAAACTTATATATGTGAATAAAGCATGAGTTTAGCATTAAACTTATATATGTGAATAAAGCATGAGTTTAGCATTAAACTTATATATGTGAATAAAGCACGAGTTTAGCATAAACTTATATATGTGAATAAAGCATGAGTTTAGCATTAAACTTATATATGTGAATAAAGCATGAGTTTAGCATTAAACTTATATATGTGAATAAAGCACGAGTTTAGCATTAAACTTATATATGTGAATAAAGCATGAGTTTAGCATTAAACTTATATATGTGAATAAAGCACGAGTTTAGCATAAACTTATATATGTGAATAAAGCATGAGTTTAGCATTAAACTTATATATGTGAATAAAGCATGAGTTTAGCATTAAACTTATATATGTGAATAAAGCACGAGTTTAGCATTAAACTTATATATGTGAATAAAGCATGAGTTTAGCATTAAACTTATATATGTGAATAAAGCATGAGTTTAGCATTAAACTTATATATGTGAATAAAGCACGAGTTTAGCATTAAACTTATATATGTGAATAAAGCATGAGTTTAGCATTAAACTTATATATGTGAATAAAGCACGAGTTTAGCATTAAACTTATATATGTGAATAAAGCACGAGTTTAGCATTAAACTTATATATGTGAATAAAGCATGAGTTTAGCATTAAACTTATATATGTGAATAAAGCACGAGTTTAGCATTAAACTTATATATGTGAATAAAGCATGAGTTTAGCATTAAACTTATATATGTGAATAAAGCATGAGTTTAGCATAAAACTTATATATGTGAATAAAGCATGAGTTTAGCATTAAACTTATATATGTGAATAAAGCATGAGTTTAGCATTAAACTTATATATGTGAATAAAGCACGAGTTTAGCATTAAACTTATATATGTGAATAAAGCATGAGTTTAGCATTAAACTTATATATGTGAATAAAGCATGAGTTTAGCATTAAACTTATATATGTGAATAAAGCATGAGTTTAGCATTAAACTTATATATGTGAATAAAGCACGAGTTTAGCATTAAACTTATATATGTGAATAAAGCATGAGTTTAGCATTAAACTTATATATGTGAATAAAGCATGAGTTTAGCATTAAACTTATATATGTGAATAAAGCACGAGTTTAGCATTAAACTTATATATGTGAATAAAGCACGAGTTTAGCATTAAACTTATATATGTGAATAAAGCATGAGTTTAGCATTAAACTTATATATGTGAATAAAGCATGAGTTTAGCATTAAACTTATATATGTGAATAAAGCATGAGTTTAGCATAAACTTATATATGTGAATAAAGCACGAGTTTAGTATTAAACTTATATATGTGAATAAAGCATGAGTTTAGCATTAAACTTATATATGTGAATAAAGCAAGAGTTTAGCATTAAACTTATATATGTGAATAAAGCATTAGTTTAGAATTAAACTTATATATGTGAATAAAGCATGAGTTTAGCATTAAACTTATATATGTGAATAAAGCATGAGTTTAGCATTAAACTTATATATGTGAATAAAGCACGAGTTTAGCATTAAACTTATATATGTGAATAAAGCATGAGTTTAGCATTAAACTTATATATGTGAATAAAGCACGAGTTTAGCATTAAAAATATATATGTGAATAAAGCACGAGTTTAGCATTAAACTTATATATGTGAATAAAGCATGAGTTTAGCATTAAACTTATATATGTGAATAAAGCACGAGTTTAGCATTAAACTTATATATGTGAATAAAGCACGAGTTTAGCATTAAACTTATATATGTGAATAAAGCATGAGTTTAGCATTAAACTTATATATGTGAATAAAGCACGAGTTTAGCATTAAACTTATATATGTGAATAAAGCACGAGTTTAGCATTAAACTTATATATGTGAATAAAGCATGAGTTTAGCATTAAACTTATATATGTGAATAAAGCACGAGTTTAGCATTAAACTTATATATGTGAATAAAGCACGAGTTTAGCATTAAACTTATATATGTGAATAAAGCATGAGTTTAGCATTAAACTTATATATGTGAATAAAGCATGAGTTTAGCATTAAACTTATATATGTGAATAAAGCATGAGTTTAGCATTAAACTTATATATGTGAATAAAGCATGAGTTTAGCATTAAACTTATATATGTGAATAAAGCACGAGTTTAGCATTAAACTTATATATGTGAATAAAGCATGAGTTTAGCATTAAACTTATATATGTGAATAAAGCACGAGTTTAGCATTAAACTTATATATGTGAATAAAGCACGAGTTTAGCATTAAACTTATATATGTGAATAAAGCATGAGTTTAGCATTAAACTTATATATGTGAATAAAGCACGAGTTTAGCATTAAACTTATATATGTGAATAAAGCACGAGTTTAGCATTAAACTTATATATGTGAATAAAGCATGAGTTTAGCATTAAACTTATATATGTGAATAAAGCACGAGTTTAGCATTAAACTTATATATGTGAATAAAGCATGAGTTTAGCATTAAACTTATATATGTGAATAAAGCACGAGTTTAGCATTAAACTTATATATGTGAATAAAGCACGAGTTTAGCATTAAACTTATATATGTGAATAAAGCATGAGTTTAGCATTAAACTTATATATGTGAATAAAGCACGAGTTTAGCATTAAACTTATATATGTGAATAAAGCATGAGTTTAGCATAAACTTATATATGTGAATAAAGCATGAGTTTAGCATTAAACTTATATATGTGAATAAAGCACGAGTTTAGCATAAACTTATATATGTGAATAAAGCATGAGTTTAGCATTAAACTTATATATGTGAATAAAGCATGAGTTTAGCATTAAACTTATATATGTGAATAAAGCACGAGTTTAGCATTAAACTTATATATGTGAATAAAGCATGAGTTTAGCATTAAACTTATATATGTGAATAAAGCATGAGTTTAGCATTAAACTTATATATGTGAATAAAGCACGAGTTTAGCATTAAACTTATATATGTGAATAAAGCACGAGTTTAGCATTAAACTTATATATGTGAATAAAGCACGAGTTTAGCATTAAACTTATATATGTGAATAAAGCATGAGTTTAGCATAAAACTTATATATGTGAATAAAGCATGAGTTTAGCATTAAACTTATATATGTGAATAAAGCACGAGTTTAGCATTAAACTTATATATGTGAATAAAGCACGAGTTTAGCATTAAACTTATATATGTGAATAAAGCACGAGTTTAGCATTAAACTTATATATGTGAATAAAGCACGAGTTTAGCATTAAACTTATATATGTGAATAAAGCATGAGTTTAGCATTAAACTTATATATGTGAATAAAGCACGAGTTTAGCATTAAACTTATATATGTGAATAAAGCATGAGTTTAGCATTAAACTTATATATGTGAATAAAGCATGAGTTTAGCATTAAACTTATATATGTGAATAAAGCACGAGTTTAGCATAAAACTTATATATGTGAATAAAGCATGAGTTTAGCATTAAACTTATATATGTGAATAAAGCATGAGTTTAGCATTAAACTTATATATGTGAATAAAGCATGAGTTTAGCATTAAACTTATATATGTGAATAAAGCACGAGTTTAGCATTAAACTTATATATGTGAATAAAGCACGAGTTTAGTATTAAACTTATATATGTGAATAAAGCATGAGTTTAGCATTAAACTTATATATGTGAATAAAGCATGAGTTTAGCATTAAACTTATATATGTGAATAAAGCATGAGTTTAGCATTAAACTTATATATGTGAATAAAGCACGAGTTTAGCATTAAACTTATATATGTGAATAAAGCACGAGTTTAGCATTAAACTTATATATGTGAATAAAGCATGAGTTTAGCATTAAACTTATATATGTGAATAAAGCACGAGTTTAGCATTAAACTTATATATGTGAATAAAGCATGAGTTTAGCATTAAACTTATATATGTGAATAAAGCATGAGTTTAGCATTAAACTTATATATGTGAATAAAGCACGAGTTTAGCATTAAACTTATATATGTGAATAAAGCATGAGTTTAGCATTAAACTTATATATGTGAATAAAGCATGAGTTTAGCATTAAACTTATATATGTGAATAAAGCATGAGTTTAGCATTAAACTTATATATGTGAATAAAGTACGAAGCTAGTATTAAACTTATATATGTGAATAAAGCATGAGTTTAGCATTAAACTTATATATGTGAATAAAGCATGAGTTTAGCATTAAACTTATATATGTGAATAAAGCACGAGTTTAGCATTAAACTTATATATGTGAATAAAGCACGAGTTTAGCATTAAACTTATATATGTGAATAAAGCACGAGTTTAGCATTAAACTTATATATGTGAATAAAGCACGAGTTTAGCATTAAACTTATATATGTGAATAAAGCACGAGTTTAGCATTAAACTTATATATGTGAATAAAGCATGAGTTTAGCATTAAACTTATATATGTGAATAAAGCACGAGTTTAGCATTAAACTTATATATGTGAATAAAGCACGAGTTTAGCATTAAACTTATATATGTGAATAAAGCATGAGTTTAGCATAAAACTTATATATGTGAATAAAGCACGAGTTTAGCATTAAACTTATATATGTGAATAAAGCACGAGTTTAGCATTAAACTTATATATGTGAATAAAGCACGAGTTTAGCATTAAACTTATATATGTGAATAAAGCATGAGTTTAGCATTAAACTTATATATGTGAATAAAGCACGAGTTTAGCATTAAACTTATATATGTGAATAAAGCACGAGTTTAGCATTAAACTTATATATGTGAATAAAGCACGAGTTTAGCATTAAACTTATATATGTGAATAAAGCATGAGTTTAGCATTAAACTTATATATGTGAATAAAGCATGAGTTTAGCATTAAACTTATATATGTGAATAAAGCATGAGTTTAGCATTAAACTTATATATGTGAATAAAGCATGAGTTTAGCATTAAACTTATATATGTGAATAAAGCATGAGTTTAGCATTAAACTTATATATGTGAATAAAGCATGAGTTTAGCATTAAACTTATATATGTGAATAAAGCATGAGTTTAGCATTAAACTTATATATGTGAATAAAGCATGAGTTTAGCATTAAACTTATATATGTGAATAAAGCATGAGTTTAGCATTAAACTTATATATGTGAATAAAGCACGAGTTTAGCATTAAACTTATATATGTGAATAAAGCATGAGTTTAGCATTAAACTTATATATGTGAATAAAGCATGAGTTTAGCATTAAACTTATATATGTGAATAAAGCATGAGTTTAGCATTAAAACTTATATATGTGAATAAAGCACGAGTTTAGTATTAAACTTATATATGTTAATAAAGTAAGAGTTTAGCATTAAACTTATATATGTGAATAAAGCATGAGTTTAGCATTAAACTTATATATGTGAATAAAGCATGAGTTTAGTATTAAACTTATATATGTGAATAAAGTACGAAGTTTAGAATTAAACTTATATATGTGAATAAAGCACGAGTTTAGCATTAAACTTATATATGTGAATAAAGCATGAGTTTAGCATTAAACTTATATATGTGAATAAAGCATGAGTTTAGCATTAAACTTATATATGTGAATAAAGCACGAGTTTAGCATTAAACTTATATATGTGAATAAAGCATGAGTTTAGCATTAAACTTATATATGTGAATAAAGCACGAGTTTAGCATTAAACTTATATATGTGAATAAAGCATGAGTTTAGCATTAAACTTATATATGTGAATAAAGCACGAGTTTAGCATTAAACTTATATATGTGAATAAAGCACGAGTTTAGCATTAAACTTATATATGTGAATAAAGCATGAGTTTAGCATTAAACTTATATATGTGAATAAAGCATGAGTTTAGCATTAAACTTATATATGTGAATAAAGCACGAGTTTAGCATTAAACTTATATATGTGAATAAAGCATGAGTTTAGCATTAAACTTATATATGTGAATAAAGCACGAGTTTAGCATTAAACTTATATATGTGAATAAAGCATGAGTTTAGCATTAAACTTATATATGTGAATAAAGCATGAGTTTAGCATTAAACTTATATATGTGAATAAAGCATGAGTTTAGCATTAAACTTATATATGTGAATAAAGCACGAGTTTAGCATTAAACTTATATATGTGAATAAAGCATGAGTTTAGCATTAAACTTATATATGTGAATAAAGCACGAGTTTAGCATTAAACTTATATATGTGAATAAAGCATGAGTTTAGCATAAACTTATATATGTGAATAAAGCATGAGTTTAGCATTAAACTTATATATGTGAATAAAGCACGAGTTTAGCATTAAACTTATATATGTGAATAAAGCATGAGTTTAGCATAAACTTATATATGTGAATAAAGCACGAGTTTAGCATTAAACTTATATATGTGAATAAAGCACGAGTTTAGCATTAAACTTATATATGTGAATAAAGCACGAGTTTAGCATTAAACTTATATATGTGAATAAAGCACGAGTTTAGCATTAAACTTATATATGTGAATAAAGCATGAGTTTAGCATTAAACTTATATATGTGAATAAAGCATGAGTTTAGCATTAAACTTATATATGTGAATAAAGCACGAGTTTAGCATTAAACTTATATATGTGAATAAAGCATGAGTTTAGCATTAAACTTATATATGTGAATAAAGCACGAGTTTAGCATTAAACTTATATATGTGAATAAAGCATGAGTTTAGCATTAAACTTATATATGTGAATAAAGCACGAGTTTAGCATTAAACTTATATATGTGAATAAAGCATGAGTTTAGCATTAAACTTATATATGTGAATAAAGCACGAGTTTAGCATTAAACTTATATATGTGAATAAAGCATGAGTTTAGCATTAAACTTATATATGTGAATAAAGCATGAGTTTAGCATTAAACTTATATATGTGAATAAAGCATGAGTTTAGCATTAAACTTATATATGTGAATAAAGCATGAGTTTAGCATTAAACTTATATATGTGAATAAAGCATGAGTTTAGCATTAAACTTATATATGTGAATAAAGCACGAGTTTAGCATTAAACTTATATATGTGAATAAAGCACGAGTTTAGCATTAAACTTATATATGTGAATAAAGCATGAGTTTAGCATTAAACTTATATATGTGAATAAAGCATGAGTTTAGCATTAAACTTATATATGTGAATAAAGCACGAGTTTAGCATTAAACTTATATATGTGAATAAAGCATGAGTTTAGCATTAAACTTATATATGTGAATAAAGCACGAGTTTAGCATTAAACTTATATATGTGAATAAAGCATGAGTTTAGCATTAAACTTATATATGTGAATAAAGCACGAGTTTAGCATTAAACTTATATATGTGAATAAAGCATGAGTTTAGCATTAAACTTATATATGTGAATAAAGCATGAGTTTAGCATTAAACTTATATATGTGAATAAAGCATGAGTTTAGCATTAAACTTATATATGTGAATAAAGCATGAGTTTAGCATTAAACTTATATATGTGAATAAAGCACGAGTTTAGCATTAAACTTATATATGTGAATAAAGCATGAGTTTAGCATTAAACTTATATATGTGAATAAAGCATGAGTTTAGCATTAAACTTATATATGTGAATAAAGCATGAGTTTAGCATAAAACTTATATATGTGAATAAAGCATGAGTTTAGCATTAAACTTATATATGTGAATAAAGCATGAGTTTAGCATTAAACTTATATATGTGAATAAAGCATGAGTTTAGCATTAAACTTATATATGTGAATAAAGCACGAGTTTAGCATTAAACTTATATATGTGAATAAAGCATGAGTTTAGCATTAAACTTATATATGTGAATAAAGCACGAGTTTAGCATTAAACTTATATATGTGAATAAAGCACGAGTTTAGCATAAACTTATATATGTGAATAAAGCATGAGTTTAGCATTAAACTTATATATGTGAATAAAGCACGAGTTTAGCATTAAACTTATATATGTGAATAAAGCATGAGTTTAGCATTAAACTTATATATGTGAATAAAGCACGAGTTTAGCATTAAACTTATATATGTGAATAAAGCACGAGTTTAGCATTAAACTTATATATGTGAATAAAGCATGAGTTTAGCATTAAACTTATATATGTGAATAAAGCATGAGTTTAGCATTAAACTTATATATGTGAATAAAGCACGAGTTTAGCATTAAACTTATATATGTGAATAAAGCATGAGTTTAGCATTAAACTTATATATGTGAATAAAGCATGAGTTTAGCATTAAACTTATATATGTGAATAAAGCATGAGTTTAGCATTAAAATAATAAATGTGAAAAAACAAGAAGTTTAGCATTAAACTTATATATGTGAATAAAGCATGAGTTTAGCATTAAACTTATATATGTGAATAAAGCATGAGTTTAGCATTAAACTTATATATGTGAATAAAGCACGAGTTTAGCATTAAACTTATATATGTGAATAAAGCACGAGTTTAGCATTAAACTTATATATGTGAATAAAGCACGAGTTTAGCATTAAACTTATATATGTGAATAAAGCATGAGTTTAGCATTAAACTTATATATGTGAATAAAGCACGAGTTTAGCATTAAACTTATATATGTGAATAAAGCACGAGTTTAGCATAAACTTATATATGTGAATAAAGCACGAGTTTAGCATTAAACTTATATATGTGAATAAAGCATGAGTTTAGCATTAAACTTATATATGTGAATAAAGCACGAGTTTAGCATTAAACTTATATATGTGAATAAAGCACGAGTTTAGCATTAAACTTATATATGTGAATAAAGCATGAGTTTAGCATTAAACTTATATATGTGAATAAAGCACGAGTTTAGCATTAAACTTATATATGTGAATAAAGCATGAGTTTAGCATTAAACTTATATATGTGAATAAAGCACGAGTTTAGCATTAAACTTATATATGTGAATAAAGCACGAGTTTAGCATAAACTTATATATGTGAATAAAGCACGAGTTTAGCATTAAACTTATATATGTGAATAAAGCATGAGTTTAGCATAAACTTATATATGTGAATAAAGCATGAGTTTAGCATAAACTTATATATGTGAATAAAGCATGAGTTTAGCATTAAACTTATATATGTGAATAAAGCACGAGTTTAGCATTAAACTTATATATGTGAATAAAGCATGAGTTTAGCATTAAACTTATATATGTGAATAAAGCATGAGTTTAGCATTAAACTTATATATGTGAATAAAGCATGAGTTTAGCATTAAACTTATATATGTGAATAAAGCATGAGTTTAGCATAAACTTATATATGTGAATAAAGCATGAGTTTAGCATTAAACTTATATATGTGAATAAAGCATGAGTTTAGCATTAAACTTATATATGTGAATAAAGCACGAGTTTAGCATTAAACTTATATATGTGAATAAAGCACGAGTTTAGCATTAAACTTATATATGTGAATAAAGCACGAGTTTAGCATTAAACTTATATATGTGAATAAAGCATGAGTTTAGCATTAAACTTATATATGTGAATAAAGCATGAGTTTAGCATTAAACTTATATATGTGAATAAAGCACGAGTTTAGCATTAAACTTATATATGTGAATAAAGCACGAGTTTAGCATTAAACTTATATATGTGAATAAAGCATGAGTTTAGCATTAAACTTATATATGTGAATAAAGCATGAGTTTAGCATTAAACTTATATATGTGAATAAAGCATGAGTTTAGCATTAAACTTATATATGTGAATAAAGCACGAGTTTAGCATTAAACTTATATATGTGAATAAAGCACGAGTTTAGCATTAAACTTATATATGTGAATAAAGCATGAGTTTAGCATTAAACTTATATATGTGAATAAAGCACGAGTTTAGCATTAAACTTATATATGTGAATAAAGCACGAGTTTAGCATTAAACTTATATATGTGAATAAAGCATGAGTTTAGCATTAAACTTATATATGTGAATAAAGCACGAGTTTAGCATAAACTTATATATGTGAATAAAGCATGAGTTTAGCATTAAACTTATATATGTGAATAAAGCACGAGTTTAGCATTAAACTTATATATGTGAATAAAGCATGAGTTTAGCATTAAACTTATATATGTGAATAAAGCACGAGTTTAGCATAAACTTATATATGTGAATAAAGCACGAGTTTAGCATTAAACTTATATATGTGAATAAAGCATGAGTTTAGCATTAAACTTATATATGTGAATAAAGCACGAGTTTAGCATTAAACTTATATATGTGAATAAAGCACGAGTTTAGCATTAAACTTATATATGTGAATAAAGCACGAGTTTAGCATTAAACTTATATATGTGAATAAAGCACGAGTTTAGCATTAAACTTATATATGTGAATAAAGCATGAGTTTAGCATTAAACTTATATATGTGAATAAAGCATGAGTTTAGCATTAAACTTATATATGTGAATAAAGCACGAGTTTAGCATTAAACTTATATATGTGAATAAAGCATGAGTTTAGCATTAAACTTATATATGTGAATAAAGCACGAGTTTAGCATAAACTTATATATGTGAATAAAGCACGAGTTTAGCATAAAACTTATATATGTGAATAAAGCATGAGTTTAGCATTAAACTTATATATGTGAATAAAGCACGAGTTTAGCATTAAACTTATATATGTGAATAAAGCACGAGTTTAGCATTAAACTTATATATGTGAATAAAGCACGAGTTTAGCATTAAACTTATATATGTGAATAAAGCATGAGTTTAGCATTAAACTTATATATGTGAATAAAGCACGAGTTTAGCATTAAACTTATATATGTGAATAAAGCACGAGTTTAGCATTAAACTTATATATGTGAATAAAGCATGAGTTTAGCATTAAACTTATATATGTGAATAAAGCACGAGTTTAGCATTAAACTTATATATGTGAATAAAGCATGAGTTTAGCATTAAACTTATATATGTGAATAAAGCATGAGTTTAGCATTAAACTTATATATGTGAATAAAGCATGAGTTTAGCATTAAACTTATATATGTGAATAAAGCACGAGTTTAGCATTAAACTTATATATGTGAATAAAGCATGAGTTTAGCATTAAACTTATATATGTGAATAAAGCACGAGTTTAGCATTAAACTTATATATGTGAATAAAGCACGAGTTTAGCATTAAACTTATATATGTGAATAAAGCATGAGTTTAGCATTAAACTTATATATGTGAATAAAGCACGAGTTTAGCATTAAACTTATATATGTGAATAAAGCACGAGTTTAGCATTAAACTTATATATGTGAATAAAGCATGAGTTTAGCATAAAACTTATATATGTGAATAAAGCATGAGTTTAGCATTAAACTTATATATGTGAATAAAGCACGAGTTTAGCATTAAACTTATATATGTGAATAAAGCACGAGTTTAGCATTAAACTTATATATGTGAATAAAGCACGAGTTTAGCATTAAACTTATATATGTGAATAAAGCACGAGTTTAGCATTAAACTTATATATGTGAATAAAGCACGAGTTTAGCATTAAACTTATATATGTGAATAAAGCACGAGTTTAGCATTAAACTTATATATGTGAATAAAGCATGAGTTTAGCATTAAACTTATATATGTGAATAAAGCACGAGTTTAGCATTAAACTTATATATGTGAATAAAGCATGAGTTTAGCATTAAACTTATATATGTGAATAAAGCATGAGTTTAGCATAAACTTATATATGTGAATAAAGCACGAGTTTAGCATTAAACTTATATATGTGAATAAAGCATGAGTTTAGCATAAACTTATATATGTGAATAAAGCATGAGTTTAGCATTAAACTTATATATGTGAATAAAGCATGAGTTTAGCATTAAACTTATATATGTGAATAAAGCACGAGTTTAGCATTAAACTTATATATGTGAATAAAGCACGAGTTTAGCATTAAACTTATATATGTGAATAAAGCATGAGTTTAGCATTAAACTTATATATGTGAATAAAGCACGAGTTTAGCATTAAACTTATATATGTGAATAAAGCACGAGTTTAGCATTAAACTTATATATGTGAATAAAGCACGAGTTTAGCATTAAACTTATATATGTGAATAAAGCATGAGTTTAGCATTAAACTTATATATGTGAATAAAGCATGAGTTTAGCATTAAACTTATATATGTGAATAAAGCATGAGTTTAGCATTAAACTTATATATGTGAATAAAGCACGAGTTTAGCATTAAACTTATATATGTGAATAAAGCACGAGTTTAGCATTAAACTTATATATGTGAATAAAGCACGAGTTTAGCATTAAACTTATATATGTGAATAAAGCATGAGTTTAGCATTAAACTTATATATGTGAATAAAGCACGAGTTTAGCATTAAACTTATATATGTGAATAAAGCATGAGTTTAGCATTAAAATTATATATGTGAATAAAGCATGAGTTTAGCATTAAACTTATATATGTGAATAAAGCACGAGTTTAGCATTAAACTTATATATGTGAATAAAGCATGAGTTTAGCATTAAACTTATATATGTGAATAAAGCATGAGTTTAGCATTAAACTTATATATGTGAATAAAGCACGAGTTTAGCATTAAACTTATATATGTGAATAAAGCATGAGTTTAGCATTAAACTTATATATGTGAATAAAGCACGAGTTTAGCATTAAACTTATATATGTGAATAAAGCATGAGTTTAGCATTAAACTTATATATGTGAATAAAGCATGAGTTTAGCATTAAACTTATATATGTGAATAAAGCATGAGTTTAGCATTAAACTTATATATGTGAATAAAGCACGAGTTTAGCATTAAACTTATATATGTGAATAAAGCACGAGTTTAGCATAAACTTATATATGTGAATAAAGCACGAGTTTAGCATTAAACTTATATATGTGAATAAAGCACGAGTTTAGCATTAAACTTATATATGTGAATAAAGCATGAGTTTAGCATTAAACTTATATATGTGAATAAAGCATGAGTTTAGCATTAAACTTATATATGTGAATAAAGCATGAGTTTAGCATTAAACTTATATATGTGAATAAAGCACGAGTTTAGCATTAAACTTATATATGTGAATAAAGCATGAGTTTAGCATTAAACTTATATATGTGAATAAAGCACGAGTTTAGCATTAAACTTATATATGTGAATAAAGCACGAGTTTAGCATTAAACTTATATATGTGAATAAAGCATGAGTTTAGCATTAAACTTATATATGTGAATAAAGCACGAGTTTAGCATTAAACTTATATATGTGAATAAAGCATGAGTTTAGCATTAAACTTATATATGTGAATAAAGCACGAGTTTAGCATTAAACTTATATATGTGAATAAAGCACGAGTTTAGCATAAACTTATATATGTGAATAAAGCACGAGTTTAGCATTAAACTTATATATGTGAATAAAGCACGAGTTTAGCATTAAACTTATATATGTGAATAAAGCATGAGTTTAGCATTAAACTTATATATGTGAATAAAGCACGAGTTTAGCATTAAACTTATATATGTGAATAAAGCATGAGTTTAGCATTAAACTTATATATGTGAATAAAGCACGAGTTTAGCATTAAACTTATATATGTGAATAAAGCACGAGTTTAGCATAAACTTATATATGTGAATAAAGCACGAGTTTAGCATTAAACTTATATATGTGAATAAAGCATGAGTTTAGCATTAAACTTATATATGTGAATAAAGCACGAGTTTAGCATAAACTTATATATGTGAATAAAGCATGAGTTTAGCATTAAACTTATATATGTGAATAAAGCATGAGTTTAGCATTAAACTTATATATGTGAATAAAGCACGAGTTTAGCATAAACTTATATATGTGAATAAAGCACGAGTTTAGCATTAAACTTATATATGTGAATAAAGCATGAGTTTAGCATTAAACTTATATATGTGAATAAAGCACGAGTTTAGCATTAAACTTATATATGTGAATAAAGCACGAGTTTAGCATTAAACTTATATATGTGAATAAAGCACGAGTTTAGCATTAAACTTATATATGTGAATAAAGCATGAGTTTAGCATTAAACTTATATATGTGAATAAAGCACGAGTTTAGCATTAAACTTATATATGTGAATAAAGCACGAGTTTAGCATAAACTTATATATGTGAATAAAGCATGAGTTTAGCATTAAACTTATATATGTGAATAAAGCACGAGTTTAGCATTAAACTTATATATGTGAATAAAGCACGAGTTTAGCATTAAACTTATATATGTGAATAAAGCATGAGTTTAGCATTAAACTTATATATGTGAATAAAGCACGAGTTTAGCATTAAACTTATATATGTGAATAAAGCATGAGTTTAGCATTAAACTTATATATGTGAATAAAGCATGAGTTTAGCATTAAACTTATATATGTGAATAAAGCACGAGTTTAGCATTAAACTTATATATGTGAATAAAGCATGAGTTTAGCATTAAACTTATATATGTGAATAAAGCACGAGTTTAGCATTAAACTTATATATGTGAATAAAGCATGAGTTTAGCATTAAACTTATATATGTGAATAAAGCACGAGTTTAGCATTAAACTTATATATGTGAATAAAGCATGAGTTTAGCATTAAACTTATATATGTGAATAAAGCATGAGTTTAGCATTAAACTTATATATGTGAATAAAGCATGAGTTTAGCATTAAACTTATATATGTGAATAAAGCACGAGTTTAGCATTAAACTTATATATGTGAATAAAGCATGAGTTTAGCATTAAACTTATATATGTGAATAAAGCACGAGTTTAGCATTAAACTTATATATGTGAATAAAGCACGAGTTTAGCATTAAACTTATATATGTGAATAAAGCATGAGTTTAGCATTAAACTTATATATGTGAATAAAGCATGAGTTTAGCATTAAACTTATATATGTGAATAAAGCACGAGTTTAGCATTAAACTTATATATGTGAATAAAGCATGAGTTTAGCATTAAACTTATATATGTGAATAAAGCATGAGTTTAGCATTAAACTTATATATGTGAATAAAGCATGAGTTTAGCATTAAACTTATATATGTGAATAAAGCATGAGTTTAGCATAAACTTATATATGTGAATAAAGCACGAGTTTAGCATTAAACTTATATATGTGAATAAAGCATGAGTTTAGCATTAAACTTATATATGTGAATAAAGCATGAGTTTAGCATTAAACTTATATATGTGAATAAAGCATGAGTTTAGCATTAAACTTATATATGTGAATAAAGCATGAGTTTAGCATTAAACTTATATATGTGAATAAAGCATGAGTTTAGCATTAAACTTATATATGTGAATAAAGCATGAGTTTAGCATTAAACTTATATATGTGAATAAAGCATGAGTTTAGCATTAAACTTATATATGTGAATAAAGCATGAGTTTAGCATTAAACTTATATATGTGAATAAAGCATGAGTTTAGCATTAAACTTATATATGTGAATAAAGCACGAGTTTAGCATTAAACTTATATATGTGAATAAAGCATGAGTTTAGCATTAAACTTATATATGTGAATAAAGCATGAGTTTAGCATAAACTTATATATGTGAATAAAGCATGAGTTTAGCATTAAACTTATATATGTGAATAAAGCACGAGTTTAGCATTAAACTTATATATGTGAATAAAGCACGAGTTTAGCATTAAACTTATATATGTGAATAAAGCACGAGTTTAGCATTAAACTTATATATGTGAATAAAGCACGAGTTTAGCATTAAACTTATATATGTGAATAAAGCATGAGTTTAGCATTAAACTTATATATGTGAATAAAGCACGAGTTTAGCATAAACTTATATATGTGAATAAAGCATGAGTTTAGCATTAAACTTATATATGTGAATAAAGCATGAGTTTAGCATTAAACTTATATATGTGAATAAAGCACGAGTTTAGCATTAAACTTATATATGTGAATAAAGCATGAGTTTAGCATTAAACTTATATATGTGAATAAAGCACGAGTTTAGCATTAAACTTATATATGTGAATAAAGCATGAGTTTAGCATTAAACTTATATATGTGAATAAAGCATGAGTTTAGCATTAAACTTATATATGTGAATAAAGCACGAGTTTAGCATTAAACTTATATATGTGAATAAAGCATGAGTTTAGCATTAAACTTATATATGTGAATAAAGCACGAGTTTAGCATTAAACTTATATATGTGAATAAAGCATGAGTTTAGCATTAAACTTATATATGTGAATAAAGCATGAGTTTAGCATTAAACTTATATATGTGAATAAAGCATGAGTTTAGCATTAAACTTATATATGTGAATAAAGCACGAGTTTAGCATTAAACTTATATATGTGAATAAAGCACGAGTTTAGCATTAAACTTATATATGTGAATAAAGCACGAGTTTAGCATTAAACTTATATATGTGAATAAAGCATGAGTTTAGCATTAAACTTATATATGTGAATAAAGCATGAGTTTAGCATTAAACTTATATATGTGAATAAAGCACGAGTTTAGCATTAAACTTATATATGTGAATAAAGCACGAGTTTAGCATTAAACTTATATATGTGAATAAAGCATGAGTTTAGCATTAAACTTATATATGTGAATAAAGCATGAGTTTAGCATAAACTTATATATGTGAATAAAGCACGAGTTTAGCATTAAACTTATATATGTGAATAAAGCATGAGTTTAGCATAAACTTATATATGTGAATAAAGCACGAGTTTAGCATTAAACTTATATATGTGAATAAAGCATGAGTTTAGCATTAAACTTATATATGTGAATAAAGCATGAGTTTAGCATTAAACTTATATATGTGAATAAAGCACGAGTTTAGCATTAAACTTATATATGTGAATAAAGCATGAGTTTAGCATTAAACTTATATATGTGAATAAAGCATGAGTTTAGCATTAAACTTATATATGTGAATAAAGCATGAGTTTAGCATTAAACTTATATATGTGAATAAAGCACGAGTTTAGCATTAAACTTATATATGTGAATAAAGCATGAGTTTAGCATTAAACTTATATATGTGAATAAAGCATGAGTTTAGCATTAAACTTATATATGTGAATAAAGCACGAGTTTAGCATTAAACTTATATATGTGAATAAAGCATGAGTTTAGCATTAAACTTATATATGTGAATAAAGCACGAGTTTAGCATTAAACTTATATATGTGAATAAAGCATGAGTTTAGCATTAAACTTATATATGTGAATAAAGCACGAGTTTAGCATTAAACTTATATATGTGAATAAAGCACGAGTTTAGCATTAAACTTATATATGTGAATAAAGCATGAGTTTAGCATTAAACTTATATATGTGAATAAAGCATGAGTTTAGCATTAAACTTATATATGTGAATAAAGCATGAGTTTAGCATTAAACTTATATATGTGAATAAAGCATGAGTTTAGCATTAAACTTATATATGTGAATAAAGCACGAGTTTAGCATTAAACTTATATATGTGAATAAAGCATGAGTTTAGCATTAAACTTATATATGTGAATAAAGCATGAGTTTAGCATTAAACTTATATATGTGAATAAAGCATGAGTTTAGCATTAAACTTATATATGTGAATAAAGCATGAGTTTAGCATTAAACTTATATATGTGAATAAAGCATGAGTTTAGCATTAAACTTATATATGTGAATAAAGCATGAGTTTAGCATTAAACTTATATATGTGAATAAAGCATGAGTTTAGCATTAAACTTATATATGTGAATAAAGCACGAGTTTAGCATTAAACTTATATATGTGAATAAAGCACGAGTTTAGCATTAAACTTATATATGTGAATAAAGCATGAGTTTAGCATTAAACTTATATATGTGAATAAAGCATGAGTTTAGCATTAAACTTATATATGTGAATAAAGCATGAGTTTAGCATAAACTTATATATGTGAATAAAGCATGAGTTTAGCATTAAACTTATATATGTGAATAAAGCACGAGTTTAGCATTAAACTTATATATGTGAATAAAGCATGAGTTTAGCATTAAACTTATATATGTGAATAAAGCATGAGTTTAGCATTAAACTTATATATGTGAATAAAGCACGAGTTTAGCATTAAACTTATATATGTGAATAAAGCACGAGTTTAGCATTAAACTTATATATGTGAATAAAGCACGAGTTTAGCATTAAACTTATATATGTGAATAAAGCACGAGTTTAGCATTAAACTTATATATGTGAATAAAGCATGAGTTTAGCATTAAACTTATATATGTGAATAAAGCATGAGTTTAGCATTAAACTTATATATGTGAATAAAGCACGAGTTTAGCATTAAACTTATATATGTGAATAAAGCACGAGTTTAGCATAAACTTATATATGTGAATAAAGCACGAGTTTAGCATTAAACTTATATATGTGAATAAAGCACGAGTTTAGCATTAAACTTATATATGTGAATAAAGCACGAGTTTAGCATTAAACTTATATATGTGAATAAAGCACGAGTTTAGCATTAAACTTATATATGTGAATAAAGCACGAGTTTAGCATTAAACTTATATATGTGAATAAAGCACGAGTTTAGCATTAAACTTATATATGTGAATAAAGCACGAGTTTAGCATTAAACTTATATATGTGAATAAAGCACGAGTTTAGCATTAAACTTATATATGTGAATAAAGCATGAGTTTAGCATTAAACTTATATATGTGAATAAAGCACGAGTTTAGCATTAAACTTATATATGTGAATAAAGCATGAGTTTAGCATTAAACTTATATATGTGAATAAAGCATGAGTTTAGCATAAACTTATATATGTGAATAAAGCATGAGTTTAGCATTAAACTTATATATGTGAATAAAGCATGAGTTTAGCATTAAACTTATATATGTGAATAAAGCACGAGTTTAGCATTAAACTTATATATGTGAATAAAGCACGAGTTTAGCATTAAACTTATATATGTGAATAAAGCATGAGTTTAGCATTAAACTTATATATGTGAATAAAGCACGAGTTTAGCATTAAACTTATATATGTGAATAAAGCACGAGTTTAGCATTAAACTTATATATGTGAATAAAGCATGAGTTTAGCATTAAACTTATATATGTGAATAAAGCACGAGTTTAGCATTAAACTTATATATGTGAATAAAGCATGAGTTTAGCATTAAACTTATATATGTGAATAAAGCATGAGTTTAGCATTAAACTTATATATGTGAATAAAGCACGAGTTTAGCATTAAACTTATATATGTGAATAAAGCATGAGTTTAGCATTAAACTTATATATGTGAATAAAGCACGAGTTTAGCATTAAACTTATATATGTGAATAAAGCATGAGTTTAGCATTAAACTTATATATGTGAATAAAGCACGAGTTTAGCATTAAACTTATATATGTGAATAAAGCACGAGTTTAGCATTAAACTTATATATGTGAATAAAGCATGAGTTTAGCATTAAACTTATATATGTGAATAAAGCACGAGTTTAGCATTAAACTTATATATGTGAATAAAGCACGAGTTTAGCATTAAACTTATATATGTGAATAAAGCATGAGTTTAGCATTAAACTTATATATGTGAATAAAGCATGAGTTTAGCATTAAACTTATATATGTGAATAAAGCACGAGTTTAGCATTAAACTTATATATGTGAATAAAGCACGAGTTTAGCATTAAACTTATATATGTGAATAAAGCATGAGTTTAGCATTAAACTTATATATGTGAATAAAGCACGAGTTTAGCATTAAACTTATATATGTGAATAAAGCACGAGTTTAGCATTAAACTTATATATGTGAATAAAGCATGAGTTTAGCATTAAACTTATATATGTGAATAAAGCATGAGTTTAGCATTAAACTTATATATGTGAATAAAGCATGAGTTTAGCATAAACTTATATATGTGAATAAAGCATGAGTTTAGCATTAAACTTATATATGTGAATAAAGCACGAGTTTAGCATTAAACTTATATATGTGAATAAAGCATGAGTTTAGCATAAACTTATATATGTGAATAAAGCATGAGTTTAGCATAAACTTATATATGTGAATAAAGCATGAGTTTAGCATTAAACTTATATATGTGAATAAAGCACGAGTTTAGCATAAACTTATATATGTGAATAAAGCATGAGTTTAGCATTAAACTTATATATGTGAATAAAGCACGAGTTTAGCATTAAACTTATATATGTGAATAAAGCACGAGTTTAGCATTAAACTTATATATGTGAATAAAGCACGAGTTTAGCATAAACTTATATATGTGAATAAAGCACGAGTTTAGCATTAAACTTATATATGTGAATAAAGCACGAGTTTAGCATTAAACTTATATATGTGAATAAAGCATGAGTTTAGCATTAAACTTATATATGTGAATAAAGCATGAGTTTAGCATTAAACTTATATATGTGAATAAAGCACGAGTTTAGCATTAAACTTATATATGTGAATAAAGCATGAGTTTAGCATTAAACTTATATATGTGAATAAAGCACGAGTTTAGCATTAAACTTATATATGTGAATAAAGCATGAGTTTAGCATTAAACTTATATATGTGAATAAAGCACGAGTTTAGCATTAAACTTATATATGTGAATAAAGCACGAGTTTAGCATTAAACTTATATATGTGAATAAAGCACGAGTTTAGCATTAAACTTATATATGTGAATAAAGCATGAGTTTAGCATTAAACTTATATATGTGAATAAAGCACGAGTTTAGCATTAAACTTATATATGTGAATAAAGCATGAGTTTAGCATTAAACTTATATATGTGAATAAAGCACGAGTTTAGCATTAAACTTATATATGTGAATAAAGCACGAGTTTAGCATTAAACTTATATATGTGAATAAAGCATGAGTTTAGCATAAACTTATATATGTGAATAAAGCATGAGTTTAGCATTAAACTTATATATGTGAATAAAGCACGAGTTTAGCATTAAACTTATATATGTGAATAAAGCATGAGTTTAGCATAAAACTTATATATGTGAATAAAGCACGAGTTTAGCATTAAACTTATATATGTGAATAAAGCATGAGTTTAGCATTAAACTTATATATGTGAATAAAGCATGAGTTTAGCATTAAACTTATATATGTGAATAAAGCATGAGTTTAGCATTAAACTTATATATGTGAATAAAGCACGAGTTTAGCATTAAACTTATATATGTGAATAAAGCACGAGTTTAGCATTAAACTTATATATGTGAATAAAGCACGAGTTTAGCATTAAACTTATATATGTGAATAAAGCATGAGTTTAGCATTAAACTTATATATGTGAATAAAGCATGAGTTTAGCATTAAACTTATATATGTGAATAAAGCACGAGTTTAGCATTAAACTTATATATGTGAATAAAGCACGAGTTTAGCATTAAACTTATATATGTGAATAAAGCACGAGTTTAGCATTAAACTTATATATGTGAATAAAGCACGAGTTTAGCATTAAACTTATATATGTGAATAAAGCACGAGTTTAGCATTAAACTTATATATGTGAATAAAGCATGAGTTTAGCATTAAACTTATATATGTGAATAAAGCATGAGTTTAGCATTAAACTTATATATGTGAATAAAGCATGAGTTTAGCATTAAACTTATATATGTGAATAAAGCACGAGTTTAGCATTAAACTTATATATGTGAATAAAGCACGAGTTTAGCATTAAACTTATATATGTGAATAAAGCATGAGTTTAGCATTAAACTTATATATGTGAATAAAGCACGAGTTTAGCATTAAACTTATATATGTGAATAAAGCACGAGTTTAGCATTAAACTTATATATGTGAATAAAGCATGAGTTTAGCATTAAACTTATATATGTGAATAAAGCACGAGTTTAGCATTAAACTTATATATGTGAATAAAGCATGAGTTTAGCATTAAACTTATATATGTGAATAAAGCATGAGTTTAGCATTAAACTTATATATGTGAATAAAGCACGAGTTTAGCATTAAACTTATATATGTGAATAAAGCATGAGTTTAGCATTAAACTTATATATGTGAATAAAGCATGAGTTTAGCATTAAACTTATATATGTGAATAAAGCACGAGTTTAGCATTAAACTTATATATGTGAATAAAGCATGAGTTTAGCATTAAACTTATATATGTGAATAAAGCACGAGTTTAGCATTAAACTTATATATGTGAATAAAGCACGAGTTTAGCATTAAACTTATATATGTGAATAAAGCATGAGTTTAGCATTAAACTTATATATGTGAATAAAGCATGAGTTTAGCATTAAACTTATATATGTGAATAAAGCATGAGTTTAGCATTAAACTTATATATGTGAATAAAGCACGAGTTTAGCATAAACTTATATATGTGAATAAAGCATGAGTTTAGCATTAAACTTATATATGTGAATAAAGCACGAGTTTAGCATTAAACTTATATATGTGAATAAAGCATGAGTTTAGCATTAAACTTATATATGTGAATAAAGCATGAGTTTAGCATTAAACTTATATATGTGAATAAAGCACGAGTTTAGCATTAAACTTATATATGTGAATAAAGCATGAGTTTAGCATTAAACTTATATATGTGAATAAAGCATGAGTTTAGCATTAAACTTATATATGTGAATAAAGCACGAGTTTAGCATTAAACTTATATATGTGAATAAAGCACGAGTTTAGCATAAACTTATATATGTGAATAAAGCACGAGTTTAGCATTAAACTTATATATGTGAATAAAGCACGAGTTTAGCATTAAACTTATATATGTGAATAAAGCATGAGTTTAGCATTAAACTTATATATGTGAATAAAGCACGAGTTTAGCATTAAACTTATATATGTGAATAAAGCATGAGTTTAGCATTAAACTTATATATGTGAATAAAGCATGAGTTTAGCATAAACTTATATATGTGAATAAAGCACGAGTTTAGCATTAAACTTATATATGTGAATAAAGCACGAGTTTAGCATTAAACTTATATATGTGAATAAAGCATGAGTTTAGCATTAAACTTATATATGTGAATAAAGCACGAGTTTAGCATTAAACTTATATATGTGAATAAAGCATGAGTTTAGCATTAAACTTATATATGTGAATAAAGCACGAGTTTAGCATTAAACTTATATATGTGAATAAAGCACGAGTTTAGCATTAAACTTATATATGTGAATAAAGCATGAGTTTAGCATAAACTTATATATGTGAATAAAGCACGAGTTTAGCATTAAACTTATATATGTGAATAAAGCATGAGTTTAGCATTAAACTTATATATGTGAATAAAGCATGAGTTTAGCATAAACTTATATATGTGAATAAAGCATGAGTTTAGCATTAAACTTATATATGTGAATAAAGCATGAGTTTAGCATTAAACTTATATATGTGAATAAAGCATGAGTTTAGCATTAAACTTATATATGTGAATAAAGCATGAGTTTAGCATTAAACTTATATATGTGAATAAAGCACGAGTTTAGCATTAAACTTATATATGTGAATAAAGCACGAGTTTAGCATTAAACTTATATATGTGAATAAAGCACGAGTTTAGCATTAAACTTATATATGTGAATAAAGCACGAGTTTAGCATTAAACTTATATATGTGAATAAAGCACGAGTTTAGCATTAAACTTATATATGTGAATAAAGCATGAGTTTAGCATTAAACTTATATATGTGAATAAAGCACGAGTTTAGCATTAAACTTATATATGTGAATAAAGCATGAGTTTAGCATTAAACTTATATATGTGAATAAAGCATGAGTTTAGCATTAAACTTATATATGTGAATAAAGCACGAGTTTAGCATTAAACTTATATATGTGAATAAAGCACGAGTTTAGCATTAAACTTATATATGTGAATAAAGCATGAGTTTAGCATTAAACTTATATATGTGAATAAAGCATGAGTTTAGCATTAAACTTATATATGTGAATAAAGCACGAGTTTAGCATTAAACTTATATATGTGAATAAAGCATGAGTTTAGCATTAAACTTATATATGTGAATAAAGCATGAGTTTAGCATTAAACTTATATATGTGAATAAAGCACGAGTTTAGCATTAAACTTATATATGTGAATAAAGCATGAGTTTAGCATTAAACTTATATATGTGAATAAAGCACGAGTTTAGCATTAAACTTATATATGTGAATAAAGCATGAGTTTAGCATTAAACTTATATATGTGAATAAAGCATGAGTTTAGCATTAAACTTATATATGTGAATAAAGCACGAGTTTAGCATAAACTTATATATGTGAATAAAGCACGAGTTTAGCATTAAACTTATATATGTGAATAAAGCATGAGTTTAGCATTAAACTTATATATGTGAATAAAGCATGAGTTTAGCATAAACTTATATATGTGAATAAAGCACGAGTTTAGCATTAAACTTATATATGTGAATAAAGCACGAGTTTAGCATTAAACTTATATATGTGAATAAAGCACGAGTTTAGCATTAAACTTATATATGTGAATAAAGCATGAGTTTAGCATTAAACTTATATATGTGAATAAAGCACGAGTTTAGCATAAACTTATATATGTGAATAAAGCACGAGTTTAGCATAAACTTATATATGTGAATAAAGCACGAGTTTAGCATTAAACTTATATATGTGAATAAAGCACGAGTTTAGCATTAAACTTATATATGTGAATAAAGCATGAGTTTAGCATTAAACTTATATATGTGAATAAAGCACGAGTTTAGCATTAAACTTATATATGTGAATAAAGCACGAGTTTAGCATTAAACTTATATATGTGAATAAAGCATGAGTTTAGCATTAAACTTATATATGTGAATAAAGCATGAGTTTAGCATTAAACTTATATATGTGAATAAAGCACGAGTTTAGCATTAAACTTATATATGTGAATAAAGCATGAGTTTAGCATTAAACTTATATATGTGAATAAAGCATGAGTTTAGCATTAAACTTATATATGTGAATAAAGCACGAGTTTAGCATAAACTTATATATGTGAATAAAGCACGAGTTTAGCATAAACTTATATATGTGAATAAAGCATGAGTTTAGCATTAAACTTATATATGTGAATAAAGCATGAGTTTAGCATTAAACTTATATATGTGAATAAAGCACGAGTTTAGCATTAAACTTATATATGTGAATAAAGCATGAGTTTAGCATTAAACTTATATATGTGAATAAAGCACGAGTTTAGCATTAAACTTATATATGTGAATAAAGCACGAGTTTAGCATAAACTTATATATGTGAATAAAGCATGAGTTTAGCATTAAACTTATATATGTGAATAAAGCACGAGTTTAGCATTAAACTTATATATGTGAATAAAGCATGAGTTTAGCATAAACTTATATATGTGAATAAAGCATGAGTTTAGCATTAAACTTATATATGTGAATAAAGCACGAGTTTAGCATTAAACTTATATATGTGAATAAAGCATGAGTTTAGCATTAAACTTATATATGTGAATAAAGCATGAGTTTAGCATTAAACTTATATATGTGAATAAAGCATGAGTTTAGCATTAAACTTATATATGTGTATAAATCACGAGTTTAGCATTAAACTTATATATGTGAATAAAGCATGAGTTTAGCATTAAACTTATATATGTGAATAAAGCACGAGTTTAGCATTAAACTTATATATGTGAATAAAGCATGAGTTTAGCATTAAACTTATATATGTGAATAAAGCATGAGTTTAGCATTAAACTTATATATGTGAATAAAGCATGAGTTTAGCATTAAACTTATATATGTGAATAAAGCACGAGTTTAGCATTAAACTTATATATGTGAATAAAGCACGAGTTTAGCATTAAACTTATATATGTGAATAAAGCACGAGTTTAGCATTAAACTTATATATGTGAATAAAGCACGAGTTTAGCATTAAACTTATATATGTGAATAAAGCATGAGTTTAGCATTAAACTTATATATGTGAATAAAGCACGAGTTTAGCATTAAACTTATATATGTGAATAAAGCACGAGTTTAGCATTAAACTTATATATGTGAATAAAGCACGAGTTTAGCATTAAACTTATATATGTGAATAAAGCATGAGTTTAGCATTAAACTTATATATGTGAATAAAGCACGAGTTTAGCATTAAACTTATATATGTGAATAAAGCATGAGTTTAGCATTAAACTTATATATGTGAATAAAGCACGAGTTTAGCATTAAACTTATATATGTGAATAAAGCACGAGTTTAGCATTAAACTTATATATGTGAATAAAGCATGAGTTTAGCATTAAACTTATATATGTGAATAAAGCATGAGTTTAGCATTAAACTTATATATGTGAATAAAGCATGAGTTTAGCATTAAACTTATATATGTGAATAAAGCATGAGTTTAGCATTAAACTTATATATGTGAATAAAGCACGAGTTTAGCATTAAACTTATATATGTGAATAAAGCATGAGTTTAGCATTAAACTTATATATGTGAATAAAGCATGAGTTTAGCATTAAACTTATATATGTGAATAAAGCACGAGTTTAGCATTAAACTTATATATGTGAATAAAGCACGAGTTTAGCATTAAACTTATATATGTGAATAAAGCATGAGTTTAGCATTAAACTTATATATGTGAATAAAGCACGAGTTTAGCATTAAACTTATATATGTGAATAAAGCACGAGTTTAGCATTAAACTTATATATGTGAATAAAGCATGAGTTTAGCATTAAACTTATATATGTGAATAAAGCACGAGTTTAGCATTAAACTTATATATGTGAATAAAGCATGAGTTTAGCATTAAACTTATATATGTGAATAAAGCACGAGTTTAGCATTAAACTTATATATGTGAATAAAGCACGAGTTTAGCATTAAACTTATATATGTGAATAAAGCATGAGTTTAGCATTAAACTTATATATGTGAATAAAGCATGAGTTTAGCATTAAACTTATATATGTGAATAAAGCACGAGTTTAGCATTAAACTTATATATGTGAATAAAGCATGAGTTTAGCATTAAACTTATATATGTGAATAAAGCACGAGTTTAGCATTAAACTTATATATGTGAATAAAGCATGAGTTTAGCATTAAACTTATATATGTGAATAAAGCACGAGTTTAGCATTAAACTTATATATGTGAATAAAGCACGAGTTTAGCATAAAACTTATATATGTGAATAAAGCACGAGTTTAGCATTAAACTTATATATGTGAATAAAGCATGAGTTTAGCATTAAACTTATATATGTGAATAAAGCATGAGTTTAGCATTAAACTTATATATGTGAATAAAGCATGAGTTTAGCATTAAACTTATATATGTGAATAAAGCATGAGTTTAGCATTAAACTTATATATGTGAATAAAGCACGAGTTTAGCATTAAACTTATATATGTGAATAAAGCACGAGTTTAGCATTAAACTTATATATGTGAATAAAGCACGAGTTTAGCATTAAACTTATATATGTGAATAAAGCACGAGTTTAGCATTAAACTTATATATGTGAATAAAGCATGAGTTTAGCATAAACTTATATATGTGAATAAAGCACGAGTTTAGCATTAAACTTATATATGTGAATAAAGCACGAGTTTAGCATTAAACTTATATATGTGAATAAAGCACGAGTGTGAGATGCACATGTGTCACTGTGTGAGATGCACATGTGTCACTGTGTGAGATGCACATGTGTCACTGTGTGAGATGCACATGTGTCACTGTGTGAGATGCACATGTGTCACTGTGTGAGATGCACGTGTGTCACTGTGTGAGATGCACATGTGTCACTGTGTGAGATGCACATGTGTCACTGTGTGAGATGCACATGTGTCACTGTGTGAGATGCACATGTGTCACTGTGTGAGATGCACATGTGTCACTGTGTGAGATGCACATGTGTCACTGTGTGAGATGCACATGTGTCACTGTGTGAGATGCACATGTGTCACTGTGTGAGATGCACATGTGTCACTGTGTGAGATGCACATGTGTCACTGTGTGAGATGCACATGTGTCACTGTGTGAGATGCACATGTGTCACTGTGTGAGATGCACGTGTGTCACTGTGTGAGATGCACATGTGTCACTGTGTGAGATGCACATGTGTCACTGTGTGAGATGCACATGTGTCACTGTGTGAGATGCACATGTGTCACTGTGTGAGATGCACATGTGTCACTGTGTGAGATGCACATGTGTCACTGTGTGAGATGCATGTGTGTCACTGTGTGAGATGCACATGTGTCACTGTGTGAGATGCACATGTGTCACTGTGTGAGATGCATGTGTCACTGTGTGAGATGCACATGTGTCACTGTGTGAGATGCACATGTGTCACTGTGTGAGATGCACATGTGTCACTGTGTGAGATGCACATGTGTCACTGTGTGAGATGCACATGTGTCACTGTGTGAGATGCACATGTGTCACTGTGTGAGATGCACATGTGTCACTGTGTGAGATGCACATGTGTCACTGTGTGAGATGCATGTGTCACTGTGTGAGATGCACATGTGTCACTGTGTGAGATGCACATGTGTCACTGTGTGAGATGCACATGTGTCACTGTGTGAGATGCACATGTGTCACTGTGTGAGATGCACATGTGTCACTGTGTGAGATGCACATGTGTCACTGTGTGAGATGCACATGTGTCACTGTGTGAGATGCACATGTGTCACTGTGTGAGATGCACGTGTGTCACTGTGTGAGATGCACATGTGTCACTGTGTGAGATGCACATGTGTCACTGTGTGAGATGCACATGTGTCACTGTGTGAGATGCACATGTGTCACTGTGTGAGATGCACATGTGTCACTGTGTGAGATGCACATGTGTCACTGTGTGAGATGCACATGTGTCACTGTGTGAGATGCACATGTGTCACTGTGTGAGATGCACATGTGTCACTGTGTGAGATGCACATGTGTCACTGTGTGAGATGCATGTGTGTCACTGTGTGAGATGCACATGTGTCACTGTGTGAGATGCACATGTGTC
>CM060674.1:34005544-34058044 GCA_030686955.1 Odontamblyopus rebecca
AATAATAATTATTAATAGCCAATAATAATTATACACACACACTATACACACACACTACACACACACTATACACACACACTATACACACACTATACACACACTATACACACACACACTATACACACTATACACACACTATACACACACACTATACACACACACACTATACACACACACTATACACACACACTATACACACACACTACACACACACACTATAATTACAATAATAATAATTACACACACACTATATAACACACTATACACACACTATACTAATAACAATAATAAATAATACACACTATACACTAATACAATACACTATACAATAATTATAATAATAATATACACACACACTATACACACACACTATACACACACTATACACACACACTATACACACACTATACACACACACTATACACACACTACACACACACACTATACACACACACTATACACACACACTATACACACTATACACACACACACTATACACACACACTATACACACACACTATACACACACACTATACACACACTATACACACACACTATACACACACTATATACACACACTATACACACACACACTATACACACACTATACACACACACTATACACACACACTATACACACACACTATACACACACTATACACACACACTATACACACACACTATACACACACACTATACACACACACTATACACACACACTATACACACACACTATACACACACACTATACACACACTATACACACACACTATACACACACACTATACACACACACACTATACACACACACTATACACACACTATACACACACACTATACACACACACTATACACACACTGTCCTCGGTTCTTACCTCCTGAGGTGTTTCCTCTGTGTTCAGCTGCTCCAGACTCACATCTGTGCTGAGATCAGGACCAGGACCAGGACCAGGACCAGGACCAGACCAGGACCAGGACCAGACCAAGACCAGGACCAGAACCAGACCAAGACCAGGACCAGGACCAGACCAAGACCAGGACCAAGACCAGGACCGGTCCAGGACCAGACCAGGACCGGACCAGGACCAGGACCAGGACCAGGACCAGGACCAGACCAAGACCAGGACCAGACCAGGACCAGACCAGGACCAGACCAGGACCAGGACCAGACCAGGACCGGACCAGGACCAGGACCAGGACCAGGACCGGCTGACATCATGAAGTCTCTCTGACTGAAAAGTGTCGTAGATGCTGTGAGTTTCAGGGAAAGACCTGAGCTGCTGTGAGACACTCTTTTCTAGGGCTTTAGCCAAAATGAAAGTTTAGAGATTGGACGAAAGTTTTTAAGTTGTGTGGGGTCCAGGCAGGTGTAAGGTGGGGAACACACCTGTGGAGAGACTGGACAGATGTGTAACCCCAGGAGCAGCTGTGCCAAAGACACTGATGCAAAGCTTAAAGGGGAGAACATCTCACGGATGATGGTTTCATTTGGGAAACCAGTGCTGGTCTGTCCTCTAAAGGTTTAAAAGAGGTCCAGAGCTGGGAACACCGTTATGTCCTTCATCTTATCAACGAAGAACCTACCAAAGTCATGACTGTCCCTTTCACAAGGTGCTGGAGTAGCAGGAACAGCAGGGGCAATAACACTTGAGGGTTTTTCTCAGCTCTAACTGTCAGTTGAGAAAAGTATTTGGATCCAGCCTCTTGTATCATGTTGTTACGTGAGCACATTAGATCCTGAAGATGTCGTCTGTGGACTTCAAGGTTAGTAGAAACCCACAATCGTTCAACTCTGCAGCATGTTCTCCTCAGTTTCATGGTGAATTCATTATGGACACGGTCGTTTTAGACTTTAGGGGTGTGGTCTACACACAGTGGGTGTTCCTCCACCTGAACATGTGTCTAAAAGACTCGGGTCAAACAGCACTGAGCCTCTCAGCTGTCGTCTGTAATACTTCTCCTTTCTGCCCTGGGAGGGTTCGGCTCAGGCTCAGGGACAATATTCAAGTAAAAGACGACAGTTCTGGCCACTGGAGTGAACATCCTTCACACACAGGCCACAGCAACACTGGGTCTGATTTACATTTAAATTAAAACTCTCTGTTATAGATAAAGGTTCCACTGGGCAAAACGAGTCATTTATGTGCAAATTAAAATCTCCTAAAATTAAAACTTCAATTTACTTTATTATAGATGATAAAAATCATTAAAATCACTTAAAAATGTCCTGAGATACAAAAAACAGTGTTGACAGATTCAACTTTCATCATTTGAGGCTCAAAGGAACAAAACAGGTCCGTGTCAGTCTGCAGGTGTAACTGTCAGGGGGCTGACCCTGACCCTGACCCTGACCCTGACCCTGACCCTGACCCTGACCCTGACCCTGACCCACCGGCCCTGACCCTGACCCTAACCCACCGGCCCTAACCCTGACCCTAACCCACCGGCGCTGACCCTGACCCTAACCCTAACCCACCGGCGCTGACCCTAACCCACAGCTCCTGACCTTAACCCTGACCCACTGGTGCTGACCCTAACCCTAACCCACCGGCGCTGACCTCAACCCACCGGCCTGACCTTAACCTGACCCACCGGTGCTGACCTAACCCTAACCCACCGGCGCTGACCTAACTTCCTAACTTCCACCGCTCTGACCTGACCCTAACCCACCGGCGCTGACCTAACCCACCGGCCCTGACCCTAACCTGACTTCCACCGGTGCTGACCTAACCCTAACCCACCGGCCCTAACCCTAACCCACCGGCCCTGACCCTAACCCACCGGCGCTGACCCTAACCCTAACCCACCGGCGCTGACCCTAACCCTAACCCACCGGCACTGACCCTGACCCTAACCCACCGACGCTGACCCTAACCCACCGGCGCTGACCCTAACCCTAACCCACCGGCGCTGACCCTAACCCTAACCCACCGGCACTGACCCTGACCCTAACCCACCGACGCTGACCCTAACCCACCGGCGCTGACCCTAACCCTAACCCACCGGCCCTGACCCTGACCCTAACCCACCGGCGCTGACCCTAACCCTAACCCACCGGCGCTGACCCTAACCCACCGGCGCTGACCCTAACCCTAACCCACCGGCGCTGACCCTAACCCTAACCCACCGGCCCTGACCCTGACCCTAACCCACCGGCGCTGACCCTAACCCACCGGCACTGACCCTGACCCTAACCCACCGACGCTGACCCTAACCCACCGGCGCTGACCCTAACCCTAACCCACCGGCGCTGACCCTAACCCTAACCCACCGGCGCTGACCCTAACCCTAACCCACCGGCCCTGACCCTGACCCTAACCCACCGGCGCTGACCCTAACCCTAACCCACCGGCGCTGACCCTAACCCTAACCCACCGGCGCTGACCCTAACCCTAACCCACCGGCCCTGACCCTGACCCTAACCCACCGGCCCTGACCCTGACCCTAACCCACCGGTGCTGACCCTAACCCTAACCCACCGGCGCTGACCCTAACCCTAACCGGGTTAGGGTTAGGCGCTCAGGTGGGGTCCTGGTCCGGGTCCTGGTCCTGGTCCGGTCTAGGCGGGGGTCCTCAGGTAGCTCCGCAGGGCGCTCAGGTGGGGTCCTGGTCCTGGTCCTGGTCCGGTCTAGGCGGGGGTCCTCAGGTAGCTCCGCAGGGCGCTCAGGTGGGGTCCTGGTCCTGGTCCTGGTCCGGTCTAGGCGGGGGTCCTCAGGTAGCTCCGCAGGGCGCTCAGGTGGGGTCCTGGTCCTGGTCCTGGTCCGGTCTAGGCGGGGGTCCTCAGGTAGCTCCGCAGGGCGCTCAGGTGGGGTCCTGGTCCTGGTCCTGGTCCTGGTCCTGGTCCTGGTCCGGGTCCTGGTCCTGGTCCGGTCTAGGCGGGGGTCCTCAGGTAGCTCCGCAGGGCGCTCAGGTGGGGTCCTGGTCCTGGTCCTGGTCCGGTCTAGGCGGGGGTCCTCAGGTAGCTCTGCAGGGCGCTCAGGTGGGGTCCTGGTCCTGGTCCTGGTCCGGTCTAGGCGGGGGTCCTCAGGTAGCTCCGCAGGGCGCTCAGGTGGGGTCCTGGTCCGGGTCCTGGTCCTGGTCCGGGTCCTGGTCCTGGTCCGGTCTAGGCGGGGGTCCTCAGGTAGCTCCGCAGGGCGCTCAGGTGGGGTCCTGGTCCTGGTCCTGGTCCGGTCTAGGCGGGGGTCCTCAGGTAGCTCCGCAGGGCGCTCAGGTGGGGTCCTGGTCCTGGTCCTGGTCCGGTCTAGGCGGGGGTCCTCAGGTAGCTCCGCAGGGCGCTCAGGTGGGGTCCTGGTCCGGGTCCTGGTCCGGTCTAGGCGGGGGTCCTCAGGTAGCTCCGCAGGGCGCTCAGGTGGGGTCCTGGTCCGGGTCCTGGTCCGGTCTAGGCGGGGGTCCTCAGGTAGCTCTGCAGGGCGCTCAGACCCCCCTGCAGCAGGTCTCTGGTGGGCTTCTGCAGGGGGTTGTGCAGGATGTGGAGCCCTGAGTCCAGAGGGTGACAGGCGAGTCTGCGCAGCCCCGACAGCTGATGGAACTCCTAAAACCACAAGGACCAGAGGAGAACCGGGTCAGGACCGGGTCCAGACCGGGTCCAGACTGGGTCAGGACCGGGTCCGGTTCATCTGATGAATGTTTTTACCTCAGGAACGTCTTTGATGTCGTTGAAGTCGACGTTCAGCAGCTCCAGACTGAAACACAGACCTGATTTAGTCCTGGGTTAGACCGGTTATAGTCCTGGTCTGGTCCTGGTCTGGTCCTGGTCTGGTCCTGGTCTGGTCCTGGTCCTGGTCCTGGTCTGGTCCAGGTCTGGTCCTGGTCCTGGTCTGGTCCTGGTCTGGTCCTGGTCTGGTCCTGGTCATGGTCTGGTCCTGGTCAGGGTCCGGTCCGGTCCGATCCTGGTCTGGTCCTGGTCTGGTCCTGGTCTGGTCCTGGTCTGGTCCTGGTCTTGTCCTGGTCTGGACCTGGTCCTGGTCTGGTCCTGGTCTGGTCCTGGTCTGGTCCTGGTCTGGTCCTGGTCTAGTCCTGGTCTGGTCCTGGTCTGGTCCTGGTCTAGTCCTGGTCTGGTCCTGGTCTGGTCCTGGTCTGGTCCTGGTCTGGTCCTGGTCTGGTCCTGGTCAGGTCCTGGTCAGGGTCCGGTCCGATCCTGGTCCTGGTCTGGTCCTGGTCTGGTCCTGGTCTGGTCCTGGTCTGGTCCTGGTCTGGACCTGGTCCTGGTCTGGTCCTGGTCTGGTCCTGGTCTGGTCCTGGTCATGGTCTGGTCTTGGTCAGGGTCCGGTCCGGTCCTGGTCTGGAACTGGTCCTGGTCTGGACCTGGTCTGGTCCTGGTCTGGTCCTGGTCCTGGTCCTGGTCCTGGTCCTGGTCTGGTCCGGACCTGGTCCTGGTCCTGGTCTGGTCCTGGTCATGGTCTGGTCTTGGTCAGGGTCCGGTCCGGTCCTGGTCTGGAACTGGTCCTGGTCTGGACCTGGTCTGGTCCTGGTCTGGTCCTGGTCTGGTCCTGGTCTGGACCTGGTCCTGGTCTGGACCTGGTCCTGGTCTGGTCCTGGTCCTGGTCTGGTCCTGGTCTGGACCTGGTCCTGGTCCTGGTCTGGACCTGGTCTGGTCCTGGTCTGGTCCTGGTCTGGTCTGGTCCTGGTCTGGACCTGGTCCTGGTCTGGACCTGGTCCTGGTCTGGTCCTGGTCTGGTCCTGGTCTGGTCCTGGTCCTGGTCTGGTCCTGGTTTGGTCTGGTCCTGGTCATGGTCTGGTCCTGGTCAGGGTCTGGTCCTGGTCCTGGTCTGGACCTGGTCCTGGTCTGGACCTGGTCCTGGTCTGGTCTGGTCCTGGTCTGGTCGTGGTCCTGGTCTGGTCCTGGTCAGGGTCTGGTCCTGGTCAGGGTCCGGTCCAGTCCGGTCCTGGTCCTGGTCTGGTCCTGGTCTGGTCCTGGTCTGGTCCTGGTCCTGGTCTGGTCCTGGTCTGGTCCTGGTCCTGGTCTGGTCCTGGTCTGGACCTGGTCCTGGTCTGGTCCTGGTCTGGACCTGGTCTGGTCCTGGTCCGGACCTGGTCCTGGTCCTGGTCCTGGTCTGGACCTGGTCCTGGTCTGGTCCTGGTCCTGGTCCTGGTCCTGGTCCTGGTCTGGTCCTGGTCTGGTCCTGGACCTGGTCTGGTCCTGGTCTGGTCTGGTCCTGGTCTGGACCTGGTCCTGGTCTGGACCTGGTCCTGGTCTGGTCCTGGTCTGGACCTGGTCCTGGTCTGGTCTGGTCCTGGTCAGGGTCCGGTCCGGTCCGGTCCTGGTCCTGGTCCTGGTCTGGTCCTGGTCTGGACCTGGTCCTGGTCTGGTCCTGGTCTGGTCCTGGTCTGGTCCTGGTCCTGGTCCTGGTCTGGACCTGGTCTGGTCCTGGTCTGGACCTGGTCTGGTCCTGGTCTGGACCTGGTCTGGTCCTGGTCTGGTCGTGGTCTGGTCCTGGTCAGGGTCTGGTCCTGGTCAGGGTCCGGTCCGGTCCGGTCCTGGTCCTGGTCCTGGTCTGGTCTGGACCTGGTCTGGTCCTGGTCTGGTCCTGGTCCTGGTCTGGTCCTGGTCTGGTCCTGGTCCTGGACCTGGTCTGGTCCTGGTCCTGGTCCTGGTCTGGTCCTGGTCTGGTCCTGGTCCTGGTCCTGGTCTGGACCTGGTCTGGTCCTGGTCTGGTCCTGGTCTGGTCCTGGTCTGGTCCTGGTCTGGTCCTGGTCTGGTCCTGGTCTGGTCCTGGTCTGGTCCTGGTCCGGACCTGGTCTGGTCCTGGTCCTGGTCCTGGTCTGGACCTGGTCCTGGTCTGGACCTGGTCTGGTCCTGGTCTGGACCTGGTCTGGTCCTGGTCCTGGTCTGGTCTGGTCCTGGTCTGGACCTGGTCTGGTCCTGGTCTGGTCCTGGTCTGGTCCTGGTCAGGGTCCGGTCCGGTCCGGTCCGGTCCTGGTCCTGGTCCTGGTCTGGTCCTGGTCCTGGTCTGGTCCTGGTCTGGTCCTGGTCCTGGTCCTGGTCTGGACCTGGTCTGGACCTGGTCTGGTCCTGGTCTGGTCCTGGTCCTGGTCCTGGTCCTGGTCTGGTCCTGGTCTGGACCTGGTCTGGTCCTGGTCTGGTCTGGTCCTGGTCTGGTCGTGGTCCTGGTCTGGTCCTGGTCAGGGTCTGGTCCTGGTCAGGGTCCGGTCCAGTCCGGTCCTGGTCCTGGTCTGGTCCTGGTCTGGTCCTGGTCTGGTCCTGGTCCTGGTCTGGTCCTGGTCTGGTCCTGGTCCTGGTCTGGTCCTGGTCTGGACCTGGTCCTGGTCTGGTCCTGGTCTGGACCTGGTCTGGTCCTGGTCCGGACCTGGTCCTGGTCCTGGTCTGGACCTGGTCCTGGTCTGGTCCTGGTCCTGGTCCTGGTCCTGGTCTGGTCCTGGTCTGGTCCTGGACCTGGTCTGGTCCTGGTCTGGTCTGGTCCTGGTCTGGACCTGGTCCTGGTCTGGACCTGGTCCTGGTCTGGTCCTGGTCTGGACCTGGTCCTGGTCTGGTCTGGTCCTGGTCAGGGTCCGGTCCGGTCCGGTCCTGGTCCTGGTCCTGGTCTGGTCCTGGTCTGGACCTGGTCCTGGTCTGGTCCTGGTCTGGTCCTGGTCTGGTCCTGGTCCTGGTCCTGGTCTGGACCTGGTCTGGTCCTGGTCTGGACCTGGTCTGGTCCTGGTCTGGTCGTGGTCTGGTCCTGGTCAGGGTCTGGTCCTGGTCAGGGTCCGGTCCGGTCCGGTCCTGGTCCTGGTCCTGGTCTGGTCTGGACCTGGTCTGGTCCTGGTCTGGTCCTGGTCCTGGTCTGGTCCTGGTCTGGTCCTGGTCCTGGTCCTGGTCTGGACCTGGTCTGGTCCTGGTCCTGGTCCTGGTCTGGTCCTGGTCTGGTCCTGGTCCTGGTCCTGGTCTGGACCTGGTCTGGTCCTGGTCTGGTCCTGGTCTGGTCCTGGTCTGGTCCTGGTCTGGTCCTGGTCTGGTCCTGGTCTGGTCCTGGTCCTGGTCTGGACCTGGTCCTGGTCTGGACCTGGTCTGGTCCTGGTCTGGACCTGGTCTGGTCCTGGTCCTGGTCTGGTCTGGTCCTGGTCTGGACCTGGTCTGGTCCTGGTCTGGTCCTGGTCTGGTCCTGGTCAGGGTCCGGTCCGGTCCGGTCCGGTCCTGGTCCTGGTCCTGGTCTGGTCCTGGTCCTGGTCCTGGTCTGGTCCTGGTCTGGTCCTGGTCCTGGTCCTGGTCTGGACCTGGTCTGGTCCTGGTCTGGTCCTGGTCCTGGTCCTGGTCCTGGTCCTGGTCTGGTCCTGGTCTGGACCTGGTCTGGTCCTGGTCTGGTCCTGGTCCTGGTCCTGGTCCTGGTCCTGGTCCTGGTCCTGGTCTGGTCCTGGTCTGGTCCTGGTCTGGTCCTGGTCTGGTCCTGGTCTGGTCCTGGTCCTGGTCCTGGTCCTGGTCCTGGTCTGGACCTGGTCAGGGTGCACAGGGCTTTGTTCAGGCTGCTCAGGTGGTTTCCCTCCAGGATCAGGGTCCGAAGCTCCGTCAGGTTCTGGATGTTTTCAGCAAGGTTCTCCAGAAGGTTCCAGCCCAGGTCCAAGAACACCTGAGCCAATCAGAGGAGAGGAGAGGCGGCCAATCAGAGGAGAGGAGAGGCAGCCAATCAGAGGAGAGGAGAGGCGGCCAATCAGAGGAGAGGAGAGGTGGCCAATCAGAGGAGAGGAGAGGCGGCCAATTAGAGGAGAGGAGAGGCAGCCAATCAGAGGAGAGGAGAGGCGGCCAATCAGAGGAGAGGAGAGGTGGCCAATCAGAGGAGAGGAGAGGCGGCCAATTAGAGGAGAGGAGAGGCGGCCAATCAGAGGAGAGGAGAGGCGGCCAATCAGAGGAGAGGAGAGGAGAGGCAGCCAATCAGAGGAGAGGAGAGGAGAGGCGGCCAATCAGAGGAAAGGAGAGGAGAGGCGGCCAATCAGAGGAGAGGAGAGGCGGCCAATCAGAGGAAAGGAGAGGAGAGGCGGCCAATCAGAGGAGAGGAGAGGAGAGGCAGCCAATCAGAGGAGAGGAGAGGCGGGCAATCAGAGGAGAGGAGAGGCAGCCAATCAGAGGAGAGGAGAGGCAGCCAATCAGAGGAGAGGAGAGGCAGCCAATCAGAGGAGAGGAGAGGAGAGGCAGCCAATCAGAGGAGAGGAGAGGCGGCCAATCAGAGGAGAGGAGAGGCAGCCAATCAGAGGAGAGGAGAGGCGGCCAATCAGAGGAGAGGAGAGGCGGCCAATCAGAGGAGAGGAGAGGCAGCCAATCAGAGGAGAGGAGAGGCGGCCAATCAGAGGAGAGGAGAGGCAGCCAATCAGAGGAGAGGAGAGGCAGCCAATCAGAGGAGAGGAGAGGCGGCCAATCAGAGGAGAGGAGAGGAGAGGCAGCCAATCAGAGGAGAGGAGAGGCAGCCAGTCAGAGGAGAGGAGAGGCGGCCAATCAGAGGAGAGGAGAGGCGGCCAATCAGAGGAGAGGAGAGGAGAGGCAGCCAATCAGAGGAGAGGAGAGGAGAGGCAGCCAATCAGAGGAGAGGAGAGGTGGCCAATCAGAGGAGAGGAGAGGCAGCCAATCAGAGGAGAGGAGAGTCGGCCAATCAGAGGAGAGGAGAGGAGAGGAGAGGCGGCCAATCAGAGGAGAGGAGAGGCGGTCAATCAGAGGAGAGGAGAGGCGGCCAATCAGAGGAGAGGAGAGGAGAGGCGGCCAATCAGAGGAGAGGAGAGGAGAGGCAGCCAATCAGAGGAGAGGAGAGGCAGCCAATCAGAGGAGAGGAGAGGAGAGGCGGCCAATCAGAGGAGAGGAGAGGCGGCCAATCAGAGGAGAGGAGAGGAGAGGCAGCCAATCAGAGGAGAGGAGAGGAGAGGCGGCCAATCAGAGGAGAGGAGAGGAGAGGCGGCCAATCAGAGGAGAGGAGAGGAGAGGCGGCCAATCAGAGGAGAGGAGAGGCGGCCAATCAGAGGAGAGGAGAGGCGGCCAATCAGAGGAGAGGAGTGGCGGCCAATCAGAGGAGAGGAGAGGCGGCCAATCAGAGGAGAGGAGAGGTGACCAATCAGAGGAGAGGAGAGGCTACAGTGTATATGTGTGTGTGCAGGTGCATGCTGGGAGCTGTAGTAGGGGTGCAGGTGCATGCTGGGAGCTGTAGTAGGGGTGCAGGTGCATGCTGGGAGCTGTAGTAGGGGTGCAGGTGCATGCTGGGAGCTGTAGTAGGGGTGCAGGTGCATGCTGGGAGCTGTAGTAGTGGTGCAGGTGCATGCTGGGAGCTGTAGTAGGGGTGCAGGTGCATGCTGGGAGCTGTAGTAGGGGTGCAGGTGCATGCTGGGAGCTGTAGTAGTGGTGCAGGTGCATGCTGGGAGCTGTAGTAGGGGTGCAGGTGCATGCTGGGAGCTGTAGTACCAGGCTCTTCAGGTCGTACACGCAGGTCGGGATGTGGCTGAAGTTGTTTCCACTCAGGTTCAGTTTGTTCAGGTTCTGCAGGTTGGACAGAGTCCAGGGCAAAGACCTGAGCCGGTTCTGAGACACACTGAGGACCTGAAACAGAACCGGGACCAGACCCGGGACCAGACCCGGGACCAGACCCGGGACCAGACCCGGGACCAGACCCGGGACCAGACCCGGGACCAGACCCGGATTTAGACCACACTTAGGTACTACAGCAATACTACTGTAGTACTACAGTAATACTACAGTAATAACTCGTACTTGTACTGTACTCGTACTCGTACTTGTACCTGCAGCTGTGAGCACTGGCCCAGCTCCTCGGGAATCTCTGTGAGTTTGTTTCTGGACAAAAACAAAACTCTGAGTTTCTGCAACGTCCCAACCTGAGGAGGAAGAGAACACACCTGCGGAACAAGAGAACATCAGAGAACATCAGAGGAACATCAGAGAACATCAGAGGAACATCAGAGGACATCAGAGAACATCAGAGAACATCAGAGGAACATCAGAGAACATCAGAGGAACATCAGAGGACATCAGAGAACATCAGAGAACATCAGAGGAACATCAGAGAACATCAGAGGAACATCAGAGGAACATCAGAGAACATCAGAGGACATCAGAGAACATCAGAGAACATCAGAGAACATCAGAGGAACATCAGAGGAACATCAGAGGAACATCAGAGAATATCAGAGGAACATCAGAGAACATCAGAGAACATCAGAGGAACATCAGAGAACATCAGAGAACATCAGAGGAACATCAGAGGAACATCAGAGGACATCAGAGGAACATCAGAGGAACATCAGAGGACATCAGAGAACATCAGAGGAACATCAGAGGAACATCAGAGGAACATCAAAGGAACATCAGAGGACATCAGAGGAACATCAGAGGACATCAGAGAACATCAGAGAACATCAGAGAACATCAGAGGAACATCAGAGAACATCAGAGAACATCAGAGGAACATCAGAGGAACATCAGAGGACATCAGAGAACATCAGAGAACATCAGAGGAACATCAGAGGAACATCAGAGGACATCAGAGGAACATCAGAGAACATCAGAGAACATCAGAGAACATCAGAGAACTGAGCTTTAGGCCTGGTTCAGTCCTGGTCTAGTCCAGGTCTAGTCCAGGTCTAGTCCAGGTCTAGTCCAGGTCTAGTCCTGGTCAAGTCCGGGTCTAGTCCTGGTCTAGTCCAGGTCTAGTCCGGGTCTAGTTCAGGTCTAGTCCTGGTCAAGTCCGGGTCTAGTCCAGGTCTAGTCCAGGTCTAGTCCTGGTCTAGTCCAGGTCTAGTCCAGGTCTAGTCCAGGTCTAGTCCAGGTCTAGTCCTGGTCTAGTCCTGGTCTAGTCCGAGTCTAGTCCAGGTCTAGTCCTGGTCTAGTCCTTGTCTAGTCCGGGTCTAGTCCAGGTCTAGTCCGGGTCTAGTCCTGGTCTAGTCCGGGTCCAGTCCTGGTTCAGACCTGGTTGTCCCACAGGTTCAGGACCTGCAGGTTCTTCAGGAGGCAGATTTGTGGCGACACCGAGTGGAGAAAATTCAGTGACAAATTCAACTTCTGCAGATCAGACTGAGCCCAGACCTCAGCGGGGACCTCCTGAGGACAGGACCTCATGAGGACCTCAGATTCCTCTTTTCCCCCACAGTGACCCTGGTGCTGGTTCGGTGCTTCTGCCGATTTTCCGAGAACAGGTTTGTTTGTTTGTTTGTTTGTTTGTTTGTTTGTTTGCTCTGAGCAAAGGACGAGTTCCTGCAGTATGTGCACAGGCCGGAGCTCCGCTCCTGCAGTATGTGCACAGGCCGGAGCTCCGCTCCTGCAGTATGTGCACAGGCCGGAGCTCCGCTCCTGCAGTATGTGCACAGGCCGGAGCTCCGCTCCTGCAGTATGTGCACAGGCCGGAGCTCCGCTGATGTGTTTATGTAATAAATACACTAAAGTCTCTCGACCGGGAAAACACGGCGCTAAGACTCGTGTCGGCGTCTGAATTCAAACACAAAGGTGTCACCATTAGCAGGACTATTATGGAAGTGCATCACTATACCCCCGCCCCCAGCTCAATAACCCCGCCCCTCGCACTATCGTCCCGCCCCCAGCACTATAACCCCTCCCCTCGCACTATAACCCCTCCTCTCGCACTATCGCCCCGCCCCCAGCACTATAACCCCTCCTCTCGCACTATCGCCCCACCCCCAGCACTATAACCCCTCCTCTCGCAGTATCGCCCCACCCCTTGCACTATAACCCCTCCCCTCGCACTATAACCCCACCCCTCGCACTATAACCCCTCCTCTCGCACTATAACCCCTCCTCTCGCACTATAACCCCTCCCCTCGCACTATAACCCCTCCTCTCGCACTATAACCCCTCCCCTCGCACTATAACCCCTCCCCTCGCACTATAACCCCTCCTCTCGCACTATCGCCCTGCCCCTCGCACTATAACCCCTCCTCTCGCACTATCGCCCTGCCCCTCGCACTATAACCCCTCCGCTCGCACTATCGCCCCACCCCTCGCACTATAACCCCTCCTCTCGCACTATGGCCCCTCCCCTCGCACTATAACCCCTCCTCTCGCACTATCGCCCCGCCCCTCGCACTATAACCCCTCCGCTCGCACTATCGCCCCGCCCCTCGCACTATAACCCCTCCTCTCGCACTATCGCCCCGCCCCTCGCACTATAACCCCTCCCCTCGCACTATAACCCCTCCTCTCGCAGTATCGGCCCACCCTCGCACTATAACCCTCCTCTCGCACTATCGCCCGGCCACTCGCACTATAACCCCTCCTCGCACTATAACCCTCCTCTCGCACTATCGCCCCACCCCTCGCACTATAACCCCTCCTCGCACTATAACCCCTCCCTCGCACTATAACCCCTCCCCTCGCACTATAACCCCTCCGCTCGCACTATCGCCCCGCCCCTCGCACTATAACCCCTCCGCTCGCACTATCGCCCCACCCCTCGCACTATAACCCCTCCTCTCGCACTATCGCCCCACCCCGCACTATAACCCCTCCTCGCACTATAACCCCTCCGCTCGCACTATCCCCCCTCCCCTCGCACTATAACCCCTCCTCTCGCACTATCGCCCCTCCCCTCGCACTATAACCCCTCCCCTCGCACTATAACCCCTCCTCTCGCACTATCGCCCCACCCCTCGCACTATAACCCCTCCCCTCGCACTATAACCCCTCCTCTCGCAGTATCGCCCCTCCCCTCGCACTATAACCCCTCCTCTCGCACTATCACCCGGCCCCTCGCACTATAACCCCTCCCCTCGCACTATAACCCCTCCTCTCGCACTATCGGCCCACCCTCGCACTATAACCCCTCCTCTCGCACTATAACCCTCCCCTCGCACTATAACCCTCCCCTCGCACTATAACCCCTCCCTCGCACTATACCCCCTCCGCTCGCACTATAACCCCTCCCCTCACACTATAACCCCTCCCCTCGCACTATAACCCCTCCCCTCGCACTATAACCCCTCCCCTCGCACTATAACCCCTCCCCTCGCACTATCGCCCCACCCCTCGCACTATAACCCCTCCCCTCGCACTATAACCCCACCCCTCGCACAATAACCCCTCCTCTCGCACTATCGCCCCACCCCTCGCACTATAACCCCTCCTCTCGCACTATAACCCCGCCCCCAGCACTATAACTCCGCCCCTCGGACTATCGCCCCGCCCCTCGCACTATCGCCCCGCCCCTCACACTATAACCCCGCCCCCAGCACTATAACTCCGCCCCTTGCACTATCGCCCCACCCTCGCACTATCGCCCCTCCCCTCACACTATAACCCCTCCTCTCGCACTATAACCCCTCCCCTCACACTATAACCCCTCCTCTCGCACTATAACCCCTCCTCTCGCACTATCGCCCCACCCCTCGCACTATAACCCCTCCTCTCGCACTATAACCCCTCCCCTCACACTATAACCCCTCCTCGCACTATAACCCTCCCGTCGCACTTTCGCCCACCCTCGCACTATCGCCCTGCCTCGCACCATCGCCCTGCCCTCGCACTATCGCCCTGCCCCTCACACTATAACCCCTCCTCGCACTATCGCCCCACCCCTCACACTATAACCCCTCCCCTCGCACTATAACCCCTGCCCTCGCACTATAACCCCTCCCCTCGCACTATAACCCCTCCCCTCGCACTATAACCCCTCCCGTCGCACTTTCGCCCCACCCCTCGCACTATCGCCCGCCCTCGCACTATCGCCCGCCCCTCACACTATAACCCTCCCCTCGCACTATCGCCCACCCCTCACACTATAACCCCTCCTCGCACTATAACCCTTCCTCTCGCACTATCGCCCACCCCCTCGCACTATAACCCCTCCTCGCACTATAACCCCACCCTCGCACAATAACCTCCTCTCGCACTATCGCCCCGCCCTCGTACTATAACCCCTCCTCTCGCACTATCACCCCGCCCCTCGCACTATAGCCCCTCCCTCGCACTATAACCCCTCCTCTCGCACTATCGGCCCACCCCTCGCACTATAACCCCTCCTCTCGCACTATAACCCCTCCACTCGCACTATAGCCCCTCCCCTCGCACTATAACCCCTCCCCTCGCACTACAACCCCTCCCCTCGCACTATAACCCCACCCCTCGCACAATAACCCTCCTCTCTCGCACTATCGCCCCACCCCTAGCACTATAACCCCTCCTCTCGCACTATAACCCCGCCCCCAGCACTATAACTCCGCCCCTCGGACTATAACCCCTCCCGTCGCACTATCGCCCCGCCCCTCACACTATAACCCCGCCCCCAGCACTATAACTCCGTCCCTCGCACTATCGCCCCACCCCTCGCACGATCGCCCCTCCCCCCACACTAGACCCCCTCCTCTCGCACTATAACCCCTCCCCTCACACTATACCCCCTCCCCACGCACTATAACCCCTCCTCTCGCACTATCGCCCCACCCCTCGCACTATAACCCCTCCTCTCGCACTATAACCCCTCCCCTCACACTATAACCCCTCCCCTCGCACTATAACCCTTCCTCTCGCACTATCGTCCCACCTCTCGCACTATAACCCTCCCTCGCACTATAACCCCTCCTCGCACTATAACCCCTCCCGTCGCACTTTCGCCCACCCCTCACACTATAACCCTCCTCGCACTATAACCCCTGCCCTCGCACTATAACCCCTCCCCTCGCACTATAACCCTCCCTCGCACTATAACCCCTCCCTCGCACTATAACCACTCCCTCGCACTATCGCCCACCCCCTCACACTATAACCCCTCCTCGCACTATAACCCTCCCTCGCACTATCTCCCCACCCCTAGCACTATAACCCCTCCCCTCGCACTATAACCCTTCCTCTCGCACTATCGTCCCACCTCTCGCACTATAACCCCTCCTCGCACTATAACCCTCCCCTCGCACTATAACCCCTCCCGTCGCACTTTCGCCCCACCCCTCGCACTATCGCCCCGCCCCTCGCACTATCGCCCCTCCCCTCACACTATAACCCCTCCACTCGCACTATCACCCGGCCCCTCGCACTATAACCCCTCCCCTCGCACTATAACCACTCCCTCGCACTATCGCCCCACCCTCGCACTCTAACCCCTCCCCTCGCACTATAACCACTCCCCTCGCACTATCGCCCCCCCCCTCGCACTATAACCCCTCCCCTCGCACTATAACCCCTCCTCTCGCACTATCGCCCCACCCCTAGCACTATAACCCCTCCTCTCGCACTATAACCCCGCCCCAAGCACTATAACACCGCCCTCGGACTATCGCCCTGCCCCTCGCACTATCGCCCCGCCCTCACACTATAACCCCGCCCCCAGCACTATAACTCCGTCCCTTGCACTATCGCCCCACCCCTCGCACTATCGCCCCTCCTCACACTATAACCCCTCCTCTCGCACTATAACCCCTCCCCTCACACTATAACCCTCCTCTCGCACTATAACCCTCCTCTCGCACTATCGCCCCACCCCTCGCACTATAACCCCTCCTCTCGCACTATAACCCCTCCCCTCGCACTATAACCCCTCCCCTCGCACTATAACCCTTCCTCTCGCACTATCGTCCCACCTCTCGCACTATAACCCCTCCCCTCGCACTATAACCCCTCCCCTCGCACTATAACCCCTCCCGTCGCACTTTCGCCCCACCCCTCACACTATAACCCCTCCCCTCGCACTATAACCCCTGCCCTCGCACTATAACCCCTCCTCGCACTATAACCCTCCCTCGCACTATAACCCTCCCTCGCACTATAACCACTCCCCTCGCACTATCGCCCACCCCTCACACTATAACCCTCCCCTCGCACTATAACCCTCCCCTCGCACTATCGCCCCACCCCTCGCACTATAACCCCTCCCTCGCACTATAACCCTTCCTCTCGCACTATCGTCCCACCTCTCGCACTATAACCCCTCCCCTCGCACTATAACCCTCCCTCGCACTATAACCCTCCCGTCGCACTTTCGCCCCACCCCTCGCACTATCGCCCCTCCCCTCGCACTATCGCCCCTCCCCTCACACTATATTCCCTCCCCTCGCACTATCACCCCGCCCCTCACACTATAACCCCTCCCCTCGCACTATAACCACTCCCCTCGCACTATCGCCCCACCCCTCACACTATAACCCCTCCTCGCACTATAACCCCTCCTCGCACTATCGCCCCACTTTCGCACTATAACCCCTCCCCTCGCACTATAACCCTTCCTCTCGCACTATCGCCCCACCCCACGCACTATAACCCCTCCTCGCACTATAACCCCACCCTCGCACAATAACCCCTCCTCTCCCACTATCGCCCCACCCCTCGCACTATAACCCCTCCTCTCGCACTATAACCCCGCCCCCAGCACTATAACTCCGCCCCTCGGACTATCGCCCCACCTCTCGCACTATAACCCCTCCCCTCGCACTATAACCCCTCCCCTCGCACTATAACCCCTCCCGTCGCACTTTCGCCCCACCCCTCGCACTATCGCCCCGCCCCCAGCACTATAACTCCGCCCCCAGCACTATAACTCCGCCCCTCGGACTATCGCCCCACCTCTCGCACTATAACCCCTCCCCTCGCACTATAACCCCTCCCCTCGCACTATAACCCCTCCCCTCGCACTTTCGCCCCGCCCCTCGCACTATCGCCCCGCCCCTCGCACTATCGCCCCACCCATCGCACCTACGTCACAGCTTCTTGTTTCTGGAGCCTTTAGTCGGTTCTTCGGGGCCAGAGTCGGTTTATTTATGTGGAAAAGCAAAGACCTGGTTCAAGATTTGGCTCCGAACCAGAACCAGAACTGCCCTGGAGGAAAAGGGGCAAGAGAACCACAAGGACCTCACCGAGGACCTCACACCGAGGACCTCACACCGAGGACCTCACACGAGGACCTCACACTGAGGACCTCACACTGAGGACCTCACACTGAGGGCCTCACACTGAGGACCTCACACTGAGGGCCTCACACTGAGGGCCTCACACTGAGGGCCTCACACTGACCTCACACTGACGACCTCAGACTGAGGACCTCAGACTGAGGGCCTCACACTGACCTCACACTGACGACCTCAGACTGAGGACCTCAGACTGAGGACCTCAGACTGAGGACCTCACACAAGGACCTCACACTGAGGACCTCAGACTGAGGACCTCACACAAGGACCTCACACTGAGGACCTCACACTGAGGACCTCACACGAGGACCTCAGACTGAGGATCTCACGAGAACCAAACAGGAAGTGTTCCTGGGCGTGTTTGGGCTCCACAGACTCTGCCTGATCTTTATTCTGCTGCCCTCCATGAGCTTCACTCATAACTCCTGCTACAGACCCAGACCCAGGATCAGACCCAGGTCCAGTCTTACCTTGAGTCCTCTGCGGGTCAGGTTCAGGACCAGACTGCACTTTGGGGCCGGTTCCTCCTTCGGTTCTGAGTCCGACTTCTTCTTACACAGACCAGATCCCATCCTGGACCCGTTTAGTCCTGGTCTGGTCCTGGTCTGGTCCTGGTCTGGTCCAGCTGCTCGAGTCTGTTACTCTGGACTGAAGATCCTGTGTCAGAACTGACCAATCACAGAGCAGCAGGCCGAGCCAATCACAGAGCAGGATTACAACAGTGACCTTTGACCTTCTGAGTGTTTACGTTTGTTAATAGAATCAGAACAACCCATGACCCCACCCCATAACCCCGCCCATAGCCCATAACCCCGCCCCCTAAAGCCTGAACCGGCCCACTAACCTGACCCATCCCCTAACCCCGCCTCCAAACCCCGCCCCCTAATCCCGCCCATACCCCTAACCCCGCCCCCTAAAGCCTGAACCCGCCCACTAACCTGACCCATTCCCTAACCCCGCCTCCTAATCCCCCCTAACCCCGCCCCTACCCCTTACCCCGCCCCCTAACCACATACCCCGCCCCGTAACCCCGCTCCTTAACCCCGCCCCTACCCCCTAACCCCGCCCCCAACCCCACTCCCTAACCCCGCCCCAACCCCTGACCCCGCCCCTAACACACTAAACTACAGCAGTTACACACACTAAACTACAGCAGTTACACACACTAAACTACAGCAGTTACACACTAAACTACAGCAGTTACACACACTAAACTACAGCAGTTAAACACACTAAACTACAGCAGTTACACACACTAAACTACAGCAGTTACACACACTAAACTACAGCAGTTACACACACTAAACTACAGCAGTTAAACACACTAAACTACAGCAGTTACACACACTAAACTACAGCAGTTACACACACTAAACTACAGCAGTTACACACACTAAACTACAGCAGTTAAACACACTAAACTACAGCAGTTACACACACTAAACTACAGCAGTTACACACACTAAACTACAGCAGTTACACACACTAAACTACAGCAGTTACACACACTAAACTACAGCAGTTAAACACACTAAACTACAGCAGTTACACACACTAAACTACAGCAGTTACACACACTAAACTACAGCAGTTACACACACTAAACTACAGCAGTTACACACACTAAACTACAGCAGTTACACACACTAAACTACAGCAGTTACACACACTAAACTACAGCAGTTACACACACTAAACTACAGCAGTTACACACTAAACTACAGCAGTGAAACACACTAAACTACAGCAGTTACACACACTAAACTACAGCAGTTACACACACTAAACTACAGCAGTGAAACACACTAAACTACAGCAGTTACACACACTAAACTACAGCAGTGAAACACACTAAACTACAGCAGTTACACACACTAAACTACAGCAGTTACACACACTAAACTACAGCAGTGAAACACACTAAACTACAGCAGTGAAACACACTAAACTACAGCAGTTAAACACACTAAACTACAGCAGTTAAACACACTAAACTACAGCAGTTACACACACTAAACTACAGCAGTTAAACACACTAAACTACAGCAGTTAAACACACTAAACTACAGCAGTTACACACACTAAACTACAGCAGTGAAACACACTAAACTACAGCAGTGAAACACACTAAACTACAGCAGTTACACACACTAAACTACAGCAGTTACACACACTAAACTACAGCAGTGAAACACACTAAACTACAGCAGTGAAACACACTAAACTACAGCAGTTAAACACACTAAACTACAGCAGTTACACACACTAAACTACAGCAGTTACACACACTAAACTACAGCAGTTAAACACACTAAACTACAGCAGTTACACACACTAAACTACAGCAGTTACACACACTAAACTACAGCAGTGAAACACACTAAACTACAGCAGTTACACACACTAAACTACAGCAGTTACACACACTAAACTACAGCAGTTAAACACACTAAACTACAGCAGTTACACACACTAAACTACAGCAGTTACACACACTAAACTACAGCAGTTACACACACTAAACTACAGCAGTTACACACACTAAACTACAGCAGTTAAACACACTAAACTACAGCAGTTAAACACACTAAACTACAGCAGTTACACACACTAAACTACAGCAGTGAAACACACTAAACTACAGCAGTTACACACACTAAACTACAGCAGTTAAACACACTAAACTACAGCAGTGAAACACACTAAACTACAGCAGTTACACACACTAAACTACAGCAGTTACACACTAAACTACAGCAGTTACACACACTAAACTACAGCAGTTACACACACTAAACTACAGCAGTTAAACACACTAAACTACAGCAGTTAAACACACTAAACTACAGCAGTTAAACACACTAAACTACAGCAGTTACACACACTAAACTACAGCAGTTACACACACTAAACTACAGCAGTTAAACACACTAAACTACAGCAGTTACACACACTAAACTACAGCAGTCAACAGTCCTCTCTCCTCTCCTCTCTCCTCGTCTCCTCTCGTTTCCTCTCTCCTCGTCTCCTCCCCCTTCTCCTCTCTCCTCATCTCCTCTCTCCTCCTCTCCTCTCCTCATCTCCTCTCCTCTCTCCTCGTCTCCTCTGTCCTCGTCTCCTCTGTCCTTGTCTCCTCTCCTCTCTCCTTGTCTCCTCTCTCCTCATCTCCTCTCCTCTCTCCTCGTCTCCTCTCCTCTCTCCTTGTCTCCTCTCCTCATCTCCTCTCCTCATCTCCTCTCCTCTCTCCTCTCCTCGTCTCCTCTCTCCTCCTCTCCTCTCTCGTCTCCTCTCCTCTCTCCTCTCCTCTCTCCTTGTCTCCTCTCTCCTCTCCTCTCTCCTCGTCTCCTCTCCTTTCTCCTCCTCTCCTCTCTCCTTGTCTCCTCTCTCCTCGTCTCCTCTCCTCTCTCCTCGTCTCCTCTCCTCTCCTCTCTCCTTGTCTCCTCTCTCCTTGTCTCCTTTCTCCTCGTCTCCTCTCCTCTCTCCTTGTCTTCTCTCTCCTCGTCTCCTCTCCTCTCTCGTCTCCTCTCTCCTCTCTCCTTGTCTCCTCTCTCCTCATCTCCTCTCCTCTCTCCTCCTCTCCTTTCTCCTCTCCTCTCTCCTTGTATCCTCTCTCGTCTCCTCTCCTCTCTCCTCGTCTCCTCTCCTCTCTCCTCCTCTCCTCTCTCCTCGTCTCCTCTCTCCTCGTCTCCTCTCTCCTCGTCTCCTCTCCTCTCTCCTTGTCTCCTCTCTCCTCGGCTCCTCTCCTCTCTCCTCGTCTCCTCTCCTCTCTCCTTGTCTCCTCTCTCCTCGTCTCCTCTCCTCTCCTCTCTCCTCGTCTCCTCTCCTCTCTCCTTGTCTCCTCTCTCCTCGTCTCCTCTCCTCCTCTCCTCTCTCCTTGTCTCCTCACTCCTCGTCTCCTCTCCTCTCCTCCTCTCCTCTCCTCCTCTCCTCTCTCCTTGTCTCCTCTCTCCTCGTCTCCTCTCCTCTCTCCTCGTCTCCTCTCCTGTCTCCTCCTCTCCTCTCTCCTTGTCTCCTCGTCTCCTCTCCTCTCTCCTCCTCTCTCTCTCTCCTCTCTCCTCGTCTCTCTCTCTCTCTCTCCTCTCTCCTCTCTCTCTCGTCTCTCTCGTCTCCTCGTCTCTCTCCCTCTCTCCTCGTCTCCTCTCCTCTCTCCTCGTCTCCTCTCTCCTCGTCTCCTCTCCTCTCTCCTTGTCTCCTCTCTCCTCGTCTCCTCTCCTCTCTCCTTGTCTCCTCTCTCCTCGTCTTCTCTCCTCTCTCCTCGTCTCCTCTCCTCTCTCCTCGTCTCCTCTCGTCTCTCCTTGTCTCCTTTCTCCTCGTCTTCTCTCCTCTCTCCTCCTCTCCTCGTCTCCTCTCTCCTCGTCTCCTCTCCTCTCTCCTTGTCTCCTCTCTCCTCGTCTCCTCTCCTCTCTCCTTGTCTCCTCTCTCCTCGTCTTCTCTCCTCTCTCCTCATCTCCTCTCTCCTCGTCTCCTCTCCTCTCTCCTCGTCTCCCTCTCTCTCTCTCCTTGTCTCTCTCTCTCCCTCGTCTCCTCTCCTCTCTCCTTGTCTCCTCTCTCCTCGTCTCCTCTCCTCTCTCCTTGTCTCCTCTCTCCTCATTTTCTCTCCTCTCTCCTCGTCTCCTCTCTCCTCCTCTCCTCTCTCCTTGTCTCCTCTCTCCTCGGCTCCTCTCCTCTCTCCTCGTCTCCTCTCCTCTCTCCTCCTCTCCTCTCTCCTCGTCTCCTCTCTCCTCGTCTCTCTCTCTCTCCTCTCTCTCTCCTCTCTCTCTCCTTGTCTCCTCTCTCTCTCGTCTCTCTCTCTCTCTCTCCTCTCCTCTCTCTCCTCTCTCCTCATCTCCTCTCTCCTCCTCTCCTCTCTCTCCTCTCCTCTCTCTCTCTCCTCTGTCCTCGTCTCCTCTGTCCTTGTCTCCTCTCCTCTCTCCTTGTCTCCTCTCTCCCTCGTCTCCTCTCCTCTCTCCTCCTCTCCTCTCTCTCTCTCTCTCTCTCTCTCTCTTCTCTCTCTCATCTCTCTCCTCTCTCTCTCCCTTGTCTCCTCTCTCCTCTCTCTCTCTCTCTCCTCTCTCTCTCTCTCCTTGTCTCTCTCTCTCTCTCTCTCCTCGTTCCTCCTTCTCTCTCCTCTCCTCTCTCCTTGTCTCCTCTCTCCCTCCTCTTTCTCTCTCCTCGTTCTCTCTCTCCTCTCCTCTCTGTCTCCTCTCTCCTTGTCTCCCTTTCTCTCCTCTCTCTCCTCTCTCCTTGTCTCCTCTCTCCTCGTCTCCTCTCTCTCTCTCGTCTCCTCTCCTCTCTCCTTGTCTCCTCTCTCCTCTCTCTCCCTCTCTCCTCTCTCTCTCCTCTCTCTCTCTCTCTCGTCTCCTCTCTCTCCTCTCCTCTCTCCCTCGTCTCCTCTCCTCTCTCTCCTCTCTCCTCTGCTCTCTCTCCTCTCTCCTTCGTCTCCTCTCTCCTCTCTCCTTGTCTCCTCTCTCCCTCGGCTCCTCTCTCCTCGTCTCCTCTCCTCTCTCTCGTCTCCTCTCTCCTCGTCTCCTCTCCTCCTCTCTCCTCGTCTCCTCTCTCCTTGTCTCCTCTCTCCTCGTCTCCTCTCCTCTCTCCTTGTCTCCTCTCTCCTCGTCTCCTCTCCCTCTCTCTCCTCGTCTCCTCTCTCTCTCTCCTTGTCTCCTCTCTCCTCGTCTCCCTCTCTCCTCTCTCGTCTCCTCTCTCTCTCTCTCTCTCTCTCCTCTCTCTCTCTCGTCTCCTCTCTTCTCCTCTCTCCTCTCTCTCTCCTCTCTCTCCTCTCTCTCGTCTCCTCTCTCTCCTCTCTCCTCTCTCTCTCTCTCTCCTCTCGTCTCTCCTCTCTCGTCTCCTCTCTCTCTCCTCTCTCTCTCTCTCTCTCTCCTCTCCTCTCTCTCCTTGTCTCCTCTCTCCTCGTCTCCTCTCTCCTCTCTCTCGTCTCCTCTCCTCTCTCCTCGTCTCCTCTCCTCTCTTGTCTCCTCTCTCTCGTCTCTCTCCTCTCCTCTCTCCTCCTCTCCTCTCTCCCTCGTCTCCTCTCTCCTCTCCTTGTCTCCTCTCTCCTCCCTCGTTCTCTCTCCTCTCTCCTCTCCTCTCTCTCTCTCTCTCTCTCCTCGTCTCCTCTCCTCGTCTCTCTCCTCTCTCGTCTCCTCTCTCTCTCGTCTCCCTCCTCTCTCCTTGTCTCCTCTCGTCTCCTCTCTCTCTCTCTCCTTGTCTTCCTCTCTCCTCTCTCCTCTCTCTCGTCTCTCTCTCCTCCTCTCCCTCTCGTCTCTCTCTCTCTCTCTCTCCTCTCTCTCTCTCTCTCTCGTTTCTCTCTCTCTCCTCGTCTCTCTCTCTCTCCTCTCTGTCTCCTCTCTCCTCGTCTCCTCTCTCCTCTCTCCTTATTCTCCCTCTCTCGTTCTCTCTCTCTCTCCTCTCTCTCCTCTCTCTCCTCTCTCCTCTCTCCTCTCTCTCTCTCTCTCTCCTCTCTCCCTCTCTCTCCTCTCTCTCTCCCTCGTCTCCTCTCTCTCTCCTTGTCTCCTCTCTCCTCGTCTCTCTCCCTCTCTCCTTGTCTCCCTCTCTCCTCGTCTCCTCCTCTCTCTCTCTTCTCTCCCTCTCTCTCTCCTCGTCTTCTCTCCTCTCTCCTCGTCTCCTCTCCTCTCTCCTCGTCTCCTCTCGTCTCTCCTTGTCTCCTTTCTCCTCGTCTCCTCTCCTCTCTCCTTGTCTTCTCTCTCCTCGTCTCCTCTCCTCTCTCGTCTCCTCTCTCCTCCTCTCCTCTCTCCTTGTCTCCTCTCTCCTCATCTCCTCTCCTCTCTCCTTTCTCCTCTCCTCTCTCCTTGTCTCCTCTCTCGTCTCCTCTCCTCTCTCCTCGTCTCCACTCCACTCTCCTCCTCTCCTCTCTCTTCTTGCTCCTCTTTCTCCCTCGTCTCCTCTCTGTTTCTCTCCTTGTCTCCTCTCTCTCTCTCGCTCCTCTCCTCTCTCTCTCTTGTCTCCCTCTCTCTCTCTCCTCCTCTCCTCTCTCTTGTCTCCTCTCTCTCTCGTCTCTCTCTCCTTCTCGTCTCCTCTCCTCTCTCTCTCTCCTCGTCTCCTCTCCTCTCCCTCGCTCCCCTCTCTCTCGTCTCTCTCTCTCTCTCTCTCCTTGTCTCCCTCTCTCCTCGGCTCCTCTCCTCTCTCCTCGTCTCCTCTTCCTCTCTCCTCGTCTCTCCTCTCCTCCCTGTCTCCTCCTCTCTCCTCTCATTCCTCTCCTCTCCTCTCTCCTCGTCTCCTCTCCTCTCTCCTTGTCTCCTCTCTCCTCGTCTCCTCTCCTCTCCTTGTCTCCTCTCTCCTCGTCTCCTCTCCTCTCTCCTCCTCTCCTCTCTCCTTGTCTCCTCTCTCCTCGTCTCCTCTCCTCTCCTTGTCTCCTCTCTCCTCGTCTCCTCTCCTCTCTCCTCCTCTCCTCTCTCCTTGTCTCCTCACTCCTCGTCTCCTCTCCTGTCTCCTCCTCTCCTCTCTCCTTGTCTCCTCTCTCCTCGTCTCCTCTCCTCTCTCCTCCTCTCCTCTCTCCTCGTCTCCTCTCCTCTCTCCTCGTCTCCTCTCCTCTCTCCTCCTCTCCTCTCTCCTCGTCTCCTCTCTCCTCGTCTCCTCTCCTCTCTCCTTGTCTCCTCTCTCCTCGGCTCCTCTCCTCTCTCCTCGTCTCCTCTCCTGTCTCCTCCTCTCCTCTCTCCTTGTCTCCTCTCTCCTCGTCTCCTCTCCTCTCTCCTCCTCTCCTCTCTCCTCGTCTCCTCTCCTCTCTCCTCATCTCCTCTCCTCTCTCCTCGTCTCCTCTCTCCTCGTCTCCTCTCTCCTCGTCTCCTCTCCTCTCTCCTCATCTCCTCTCCTCTCTCCTCGTCTCCTCTCCTCTCTCCTCGTCTCCTCTCCTCTCTCCTCGTCTCCTCTCTCCTCGTCTCCTCTCCTCTCTCCTTGTCTCCTTGTCTCCTCTCTCCTCGTCTCCTCTCCTCTCTCCTTGTCTCCTCTCTCCTCATCTTCTCTCCCCTCCTCTCCTCTCTCCTTGTCTCCTCTCTCCTCGGCTCCTCTCCTCTCTCCTCGTCTCCTCTCCTCTCTCCTCCTCTCCTCTCTCCTTGTCTCCTCTCTCCTCGTCTCCTCTCCTCTCTCCTCGTCTCCTCTCTCCTCGTCTCCTCTCCTCTCTCCTCCTCTCCTCTCTCCTTGTCTCCTCACTCCTCGTCTCCTCCTCTCCTCTCTCCTTGTCTCCTCTCTCCTCTCCTCTCTCCTCGTCTCCTCTCCTGTCTCCTCCTCTCCTCTCTCCTTGTCTCCTCTCTCCTCGTCTCCTCTCCTCTCTCCTCTCTCCTCGTCTCCTCTCTCCTCATCTCCTCTCCTCTCTCCTCGTCTCGTCTCCTCTCCTCTCTCCTCGTCTCCTCTCCTCTCTCCTCGTCTCCTCTCTCCTCGTCTCCTCTCCTCTCTCCTTGTCTCCTCTCTCCTCGTCTCCTCTCCTCTCTCCTCGTCTCCTCTCTCCTCGTCTCCTCTCCTCTCTCCTTGTCTCCTCTCTCCTCGTCTCCTCTCCTCTCTCCTTGTCTCCTCTCTCGTCTTCTCTCCTCTCTCCTCGTCTCCTCTCTCCTCGTCTCCTCTCCTCTCTCCTCGTCTCCTCTCCTCTCTCCTTGTCTCCTCTCTCCTCGTCTTCTCTCCTCTCTCCTCCTCTCCTCGTCTCCTCTCCTCTCTCCTCGTCTCCTCTCTCCTCGTCTCCTCTCCTCTCTCCTTGTCTCCTCTCTCCTCGTCTCCTCTCCTCTCTCCTTGTCTCCTCTCTCCTCGTCTTCTCTCCTCTCTCCTCATCTCCTCTCTCCTCGCCTCTCTCCTCATCTCCTCTCCTCTCTCCTCGTCTCCTCTCCTCTCTCCTTGTCTCCTCTCTCCTCGTCTCCTCTCCTCTCTCCTTGTCTCCTCTCTCCTCGTCTCCTCTCCTCTCTCCTTGTCTCCTCTCTCCTCGTCTTCTCTCCTCTCTCCTCGTCTCCTCTCTCCTCGTCTCCTCTCCTCGTCTCCTCTCGTCTCTCCTTGTCTCCTTGTCTCCTTTCTCCTCGTCTCCTCTCCTCTCTCCTTGTCTTCTCTCTCCTCGTCTCCTCTCCTCTCGTCTCCTCTCTCCTCCTCTCCTCTCTCCTTGTCTCCTCTCTCCTCATCTCCTCTCCTCTCTCCTCCTCTCCTTTCTCCTCTCCTCTCTCCTTGTCTCCTCTCTCGTCTCCTCTCCTCTCTCCTCGTCTCCTCTCCTCTCTCCTCCTCTCCTCTCTCCTTGTCTCCTCTCTCCTTCTCTCCTTGTCTCCTCTCTCCTCGTCTCCTCTCTCCTCCTCTCCTCTCCTCTCTCCTCCTCTCCTCTCTCCTTGTCTCCTCTCTCCTCGTCTCCTCTCCTCTCCTCTCTCCTCGTCTCCTCTCCTCTCTCCTCGTCTCCTCTCTCCTCGTCTCCTCTCCTCTCTCCTTGTCTCCTCTCTCCTCGGCTCCTCTCCTCTCTCCTCGTCTCCTCTCCTCTCTCCTCCTCTCCTCTCTCCTTGTCTCCTCTCTCCTCGTCTCCTCTCCTCTCCTCTCTCCTCGTCTCCTCTCCTCTCTCCTTGTCTCCTCTCTCCTCGTCTCCTCTCCTCTCCTTGTCTCCTCTCTCCTCGTCTCCTCTCCTCTCTCCTCCTCTCCTCTCTCCTTGTCTCCTCACTCCTCGTCTCCTCTCCTGTCTCCTCCTCTCCTCTCTCCTTGTCTCCTCTCTCCTCTCGTCTCCTCTCCTCTCTCCTCTCTCTCCTCTCTCTCGTCTCCTCTCTCCTCTCTCCTCGATCTCCCTCTCCTCTCTCCTCCTCTCCTCTCTCCTCGTCTCCTCTCTCCTCGTCTCCTCTCCTCTCTCCTTGTCTCCTCTCTCCTCGGCTCCTCTCCTCTCTCCTCGTCTCCTCTCCTCTCTCCTCCTCTCCTCTCTCCTTGTCTCTTCTCTCCTCGTCTCCTCTCCTCTCCTCTCTCCTCGTCTCCTCTCCTCTCTCCTCGTCTCCTCTCTCCTCGTCTCCTCTCCTCTCTCCTTGTCTCCTCTCTCCTCGGCTCCTCTCCTCTCTCCTCGTCTCCTCTCCTCTCTCCTCCTCTCCTCTCTCCTTGTCTCCTCTCTCCTCGTCTCCTCTCCTCTCCTCTCTCCTCGTCTCCTCTCCTCTCTCCTTGTCTCCTCTCTCCTCGTCTCCTCTCCTCTCTCCTCCTCTCCTCTCTCCTTGTCTCCTCACTCCTCGTCTCCTCTCCTGTCTCCTCCTCTCCTCTCTCCTTGTCTCCTCTCTCCTCGTCTCCTCTCTCCTCGTCTCCTCTCCTCTCTCCTCGTCTCCTCTCTCCTCTTCTCCTCTCCTCTCTCCTCATCTCCTCTCATCCTCTCTCCTCCTTGTCCCCTCCTCTCTCCTCGTCTCCTTGTCTCCTCCTCGTCTCATCTTCTCCTCTCCTCTCTCCTTGTCTCCTCTCCTCCTCTCTCCTCCTTGTCTCCTTCTCTCCTCGTCTCCTCTCAACTCTCCTTGTCTCCTCTCTCCTCGACTTCTTTCCTCTCTCCTCGTCTCCTCTCCCCCCTCCTCGTCCCCCCTCCCCCTCTCCTCGTCTCCTCTCCTCTCTCCTCGTCTCCTCTCTCCTCGTCTCCTCTCCTCTCTCCTTGTCTCCTCTCTCCTCTCTCCTTGTCTCCTCTCTCCTCGTGTCGTCTCCTCTCTCCTCGTCTCCTCTCTCCTCGTCTCCTCTCCTCGTCTCCTCTCTCCTCGTCTCCTCTCCTCTCTCCTTGTCTCCTCTCTCCTCGTCTCCTCTCTCCTCGTCTCCTCTCTCCTCGTCTCCTCTCCTCTCTCCTTGTCTCCTCTCTCCTCGTGTCCTCTCCTCTCTCCTCGTCTCCTCTCTCCTCGTCTCCTCTCCTCTCCTCTCTCCTCGTCTCCTCTCCTCTCTCCTCGTCTCCTCTCTCCTCGTCTCCTCTCCTCGGGTCCTTCTGTCTAAAAGCTTCTGACTTTTATTTCTTTTTATTCATGTTTTTATGATTTTGATGAAAGACGAGACGGAGCCTCAGCTGTGTCCACTACATCCTCCTCTTCATCACATCAGGAGGAGGAGGAGGAGAGGGGGAGGAGGAGGAGAGGGGGAGGAGGAGGAGGAGGAGAGGGTGAGGAGGAGGAGAGGAGGAGGAGAGGGGAGGAAGAGGAGAGGGGGAGGAGGAAGAGAGGAGGAGGAGAGGGGGAGGAGGAAGAGGAGAGGGGGAGGAGGAAGAGAGGAGGAGGAGAGGGGGAGGAGGAAGAGGAGAGGGGGAGGAGGAAGAGGAGAGGGGGAGGAAGAGGAGAGGGTGAGGAGGAGGAGGAAGAGGAGGTTTGGACATGATCAAAGACTTCGGTCCATTAAAACTCTTGACTTTCTCTTTGGTTCTTCTCAAACACAAAGACTGAACCTGGACTGAACCAGGACTGAACCAGGACTAAACCAGGACTGAACCAGGACTGAACCAGGACTGAACCAGGACTGAACCAGGACTGAACCAGGACTGAACCAGGACTGAACCAGGACTGAACCAGGACTGAACCAGGACTTAACCAGGACTGAACCAGGACTGAACCAGGACTTAACCAGGACTGAACCAGGACTGAACCAGGACTGAACCAGGACTGAACCAGGACTGAACCAGGACTGAACCAGGACTGAACCAGGACTGAACCAGGACTAAACCAGGACTGAACCAGGACTGAACCAGGACTGAACCAGGACTGAACCAGGACTGAACCAGGACTGAACCAGGACTGAACCAGGACTTAACCAGGACTGAACCAGGACTGAACCAGGACTGAACCAGGACTGAACCAGGACTTAACCAGGACTGAACCAGGACTGAACCAGGACTTAACCAGGACTGAACCAGGACTGAACCAGGACTGAACAAGGACTGAACCAGGACTGAACCAGGACTTAACCAGGACTGAACCAGGACTGAACCAGGACTTAACCAGGACTGAACCAGGACTGAACCAGGACTGAACCAGGACTGAACCAGGACTGAACCAGGACTGAACCAGGACTTAACCAGGACTGAACCAGGACTGAACCAGGACTGAACCAGGACTGAACCAGGACTGAACCAGGACTGAACCAGGACTGAACCAGGACTGAACCAGGACTGAACCAGGACTGAACCAGGACTTAACCAGGACTGAACCAGGACTTAACCAGGACTGAACCAGGACTGAACCAGGACTAAACCAGGACTGAACCAGGACTGAACCAGGACTGAACCAGGACTGAACCAGGACTGAACCAGGACTGAACCAGGACTGAACCAGGACTGAACCAGGACTTAACCAGGACTGAACCAGGACTGAACCAGGACTGAACCAGGACTGAACCAGGACTGAACCAGGACTGAACCAGGACTTAACCAGGACTGAACCAGGACTGAACCAGGACTAAACTAGGACTGAACCAGGACTGAACCAGGACTGAACCAGGACTGAACCAGGACTAAACTAGGACTGAACCAGGACTGAACCAGGACTGAACCAGGACTGAACCAGGACTGAACCAGGACTAAACCAGGACTGAACCAGGACTGAACCAGGACTGAACCAGGACTGAACCAGGACTGAACCAGGACTGAACCAGGACTGAACCAGGACTGAACCAGGACTGAACCAGGACTGAACCAGGACTGAACTAGGACTGAACCAGGACTAAACTAGGACTGAACCAGGACTGAACCAGGACTGAACCAGGACTGAACCAGGACTGAACCAGGACTGAACCAGGACTGAACAAGGACTGAACCAGGACTAAACTAGGACTGAACCAGGACTGAACCAGGACTGAACCAGGACTGAACCAGGACTGAACCAGGACTAAACTAGGACTGAACCAGGACTGAACCAGGACTGAACCAGGACTGAACCAGGACTGAACCAGGACTGAACCAGGACTGAACCAGGACTGAACCAGGACTAAACCAGGACTGAACCAGGACTGAACCAGGACTGAACCAGGACTGAACCAGGACTAAACCAGGACTGAACCAGGACTGAACCAGGACTGAACCAGGACTGAACCAGGACTGAACCAGGACTGAACTAGGACTGAACCAGGACTGAACCAGGACTGAACCAGGACTGAACCAGGACTTAACCAGGACTGAACCAGGACTGAACCAGGACTGAACCAGGACTTAACCAGGACTGAACCAGGACTGAACCAGGACTGAACCAGGACTGAACCAGGACTGAACCAGGACTAAACTAGGACTGAACCAGGACTGAACCAGGACTGAACCAGGACTGAACCAGGACTGAACCAGGACTGAACCAGGACTAAACAAGGACTGAACCAGGACTGAACCAGGACTGAACCAGGACTGAACCAGGACTGAACCAGGACTGAACCAGGACTGAACCAGGACTGAACCAGGACTGAACCAGGACTAAACTAGGACTGAACCAGGACTGAACCAGGACTGAACCAGGACTGAACCAGGACTGAACCAGGACTGAACCAGGACTGAACAAGGACTGAACCAGGACTAAACCAGGACTGAACCAGGACTAAACCAGGACTGAACCAGGACTGAACCAGGACTGAACCAGGACTAAACTAGGACTGAACCAGGACTGAACCAGGACTAAACTAGGACTGAACCAGGACTGAACCAGGACTGAACCAGGACTGAACCAGGACTGAACCAGGACTGAACCAGGACTAAACCAGGACTGAACCAGGACTGAACCAGGACTGAACCAGGACTGAACCAGGACTGAACCAGGACTGAACCAGGACTTAACCAGGACTGAACCAGGACTGAACCAGGACTAAACTAGGACTGAACCAGGACTAAACTAGGACTGAACCAGGACTGAACCAGGACTGAACCAGGACTTAACCAGGACTGAACCAGGACTGAACCAGGACTAAACTAGGACTGAACCAGGACTGAACCAGGACTGAACCAGGACTGAACCAGGACTGAACCAGGACTGAACCAGGACTAAACTAGGACTGAACCAGGACTGAACCAGGACTGAACCAGGACTGAACCAGGACTAAACTAGGACTGAACCAGGACTGAACCAGGACTGAACCAGGACTGAACCAGGACTAAACTAGGACTGAACCAGGACTAAACTAGGACTGAACCAGGACTGAACCAGGACTGAACCAGGACTGAACCAGGACTGAACCAGGACTGAACCAGGACTGAACCAGGACTGAACCAGGACTGAACCAGGACTGAACCAGGACTGAACCAGGACTGAACCAGGACTGAACCAGGACTAAACTAGGACTGAACCAGGACTGAACCAGGACTGAACCAGGACTTAACCAGGACTGAACCAGGACTGAACCAGGACTGAACCAGGACTGAACCAGGACTGAACCAGGACTGAACCAGGACTGAACCAGGACTGAACCAGGACTGAACCAGGACTGAACCAGGACTGAACCAGGACTGAACCAGGACTGAACCAGGACTGAACCAGGACTGAACCAGGACTAAACTAGGACTGAACCAGGACTGAACCAGGACTGAACCAGGACTGAACCAGGACTAAACTAGGACTGAACCAGGACTGAACCAGGACTGAACCAGGACTAAACCAGGACTGAACCAGGACTAAACCAGGACTTAACTAGGACTGAACCAGGACTAAACTAGGACTGAACCAGGACTGAACCAGGACTGAACCAGGACTGAACCAGGACTGAACCAGGACTGAACCAGGACTGAACCAGGACTGAACCAGGACTGAACCAGGACTGAACCAGGACTTAACAAGGACTGAACCAGGACTGAACCAGGACTAAACTAGGACTGAACCAGGACTAAACTAGGACTGAACCAGGACTGAACCAGGACTGAACCAGGACTTAACTAGGACTGAACCAGGACTGAACCAGGACTAAACTAGGACTGAACCAGGACTGAACCAGGACTGAACCAGGACTGAACCAGGACTGAACCAGGACTGAACCAGGACTAAACTAGGACTGAACCAGGACTGAACCAGGACTGAACCAGGACTTAACCAGGACTGAACCAGGACTGAACCAGGACTAAACCAGGACTAAACCAGGACTAAACCAGGACTGAACCAGGACTGAACTAGGACTGAACCAGGACTGAACCAGGACTGAACTAGGACTGAACCAGGACTGAACCAGGACTGAACCAGGACTGAACCAGGACTGAACCAGGACTGAACCAGGACTGAACCAGGACTGAACCAGGACTGAACCAGGACTAAACCAGGACTGAACCAGGACTGAACCAGGACTGAACCAGGACTGAACCAGGACTGAACCAGGACTGAACTAGGACTGAACCAGGACTGAACCAGGACTGAACCAGGACTGAACCAGGACTGAACTAGGACTGAACTAGGACTGAACCAGGACTGAACCAGGACTGAACCAGGACTGAACCAGGACTGAACCAGGACTGAACCAGGACTTAACAAGGACTGAACCAGGACTGAACCAGGACTAAACTAGGACTGAACCAGGACTAAACTAGGACTGAACCAGGACTGAACCAGGACTGAACCAGGACTGAACCAGGACTTAACTAGGACTGAACCAGGACTGAACTAGGACTGAACCAGGACTGAACCAGGACTGAACCAGGACTGAACCAGGACTTAACCAGGACTGAACCAGGACTGAACCAGGACTAAACTAGGACTGAACCAGGACTAAACTAGGACTGAACCAGGACTTAACCAGGACTTAACCAGGACTGAACCAGGACTGAACCAGGACTAAACTAGGACTGAACCAGGACTGAACCAGGACTGAACCAGGACTTAACCAGGACTGAACCAGGACTGAACCAGGACTGAACCAGGACTGAACCAGGACTGAACCAGGACTAAACTAGGACTGAACCAGGACTAAACTAGGACTGAACCAGGACTGAACCAGGACTGAACCAGGACTTAACTAGGACTGAACCAGGACTGAACCAGGACTAAACTAGGACTGAACCAGGACTGAACCAGGACTGAACCAGGACTGAACCAGGACTGAACCAGGACTTAACCAGGACTGAACCAGGACTGAACCAGGACTAAACTAGGACTGAACCAGGACTAAACTAGGACTGAACCAGGACTTAACCAGGACTTAACCAGGACTGAACCAGGACTGAACCAGGACTGAACCAGGACTGAACCAGGACTGAACCAGGACTTAACCAGGACTGAACCAGGACTGAACCAGGACTGAACCAGGACTGAACCAGGACTAAACTAGGACTGAACCAGGACTAAACTAGGACTGAACCAGGACTGAACCAGGACTGAACCAGGACTTAACTAGGACTGAACCAGGACTGAACCAGGACTAAACTAGGACTGAACCAGGACTGAACCAGGACTGAACCAGGACTGAACCAGGACTGAACCAGGACTGAACCAGGACTAAACTAGGACTGAACCAGGACTGAACCAGGACTGAACCAGGACTAAACCAGGACTAAACCAGGACTGAACCAGGACTGAACTAGGACTGAACCAGGACTGAACCAGGACTGAACTAGGACTGAACCAGGACTGAACCAGGACTGAACCAGGACTGAACCAGGACTGAACTAGGACTGAACCAGGACTGAACCAGGACTGAACCAGGACTAAACCAGGACTGAACCAGGACTGAACCAGGACTGAACCAGGACTGAACCAGGACTGAACCAGGACTGAACCAGGACTAAACTAGGACTGAACCAGGACTGAACCAGGACTGAACCAGGACTGAACCAGGACTGAACCAGGACTGAACTAGGACTGAACCAGGACTGAACCAGGACTGAACCAGGACTGAACCAGGACTGAACCAGGACTTAACAAGGACTGAACCAGGACTGAACCAGGACTAAACTAGGACTGAACCAGGACTAAACCAGGACTGAACCAGGACTGAACCAGGACTGAACCAGGACTGAACCAGGACTTAACTAGGACTGAACCAGGACTGAACTAGGACTGAACCAGGACTGAACCAGGACTGAACCAGGACTGAACCAGGACTTAACCAGGACTGAACCAGGACTGAACCAGGACTGAACTAGGACTGAACCAGGACTGAACCAGGACTGAACCAGGACTTAACCAGGACTTAACCAGGACTGAACCAGGACTGAACCAGGACTGAACCAGGACTGAACCAGGACTAAACCAGGACTTAACGAGGACTGAACCAGGACTGAACCAGGACTGAACCAGGACTGAACCAGGACTAAACTAGAACTGAACCAGGACTGAACCAGGACTGAACCAGGACTAAACCAGGACTTAACTAGGACTGAACCAGGACTAAACTAGGACTGAACCAGGACTGAACCAGGACTGAACCAGGACTGAACCAGGACTGAACCAGGACTTAACTAGGACTGAACCAGGACTGAACCAGGACTAAACTAGGACTGAACCAGGACTGAACCAGGACTGAACCAGGACTTAACCAGGACTGAACCAGGACTGAACCAGGACTAAACTAGGACTGAACCAGGACTGAACCAGGACTGAACCAGGACTAAACCAGGACTTAACTAGGACTGAACCAGGACTAAACTAGGACTGAACCAGGACTGAACCAGGACTGAACCAGGACTGAACCAGGACTGAACCAGGACTTAACTAGGACTGAACCAGGACTGAACCAGGACTAAACTAGGACTGAACCAGGACTGAACCAGGACTGAACCAGGACTGAACCAGGACTGAACCAGGACTAAACTAGGACTGAACCAGGACTGAACCAGGACTGAACCAGGACTAAACCAGGACTGAACCAGGACTGAACCAGGACTGAACCAGGACTAAACCAGGACTTAACTAGGACTGAACCAGGACTAAACTAGGACTGAACCAGGACTGAACCAGGACTGAACCAGGACTGAACCAGGACTGAACCAGGGCTTAACTAGGACTGAACCAGGACTGAACCAGGACTAAACTAGGACTAAACCAGGACTGAACCAGGACTGAACCAGGACTAAACCAGGACTGAACCAGGACTGAACCAGGACTAAACTAGGACTGAAGCAGGACTGAAGCAGGACTGAACCAGGACTGAACCAGGACTAAACCAGAACTAAACCAGGACTTAACTAGGACTAAACCAGGACTGAACCAGGACTGAACCAGGACTAAACCAGGACTTAACTAGGACTGAACCAGGACTAAACTAGGACTGAACCAGGACTGAACCAGGACTGAACCAGGACCGAACCAGGACTAAACTAGGACTAAACTAGGACTGAACCAGGACTGAACCAGGACTAAACCGGGACTAAACCGGGACTGAACCAGGACTGAACCAGGACTAAACTAGGACTGAACCAGGACTGAACCAGGACTGAACCAGGACTAAACCAGGACTTAACCAGGACTGAACCAGGACTGAACCAGGACTAAACCAGGACTGAACCAGGACTGAACCAGGACTGAACCAGGACTGAACCAGGACTTAACCAGGACTGAACCAGGACTGAACCAGGACTAAACTAGGACTGAACCAGGACTGAACCAGGACTGAACCAGGACTAAACCAGGACTGAACCAGGACTGAACCAGGACTGAACCAGGACTGAACCAGGACTAAACCAGGACTGAACCAGGACTAAACTAGGACTGAACCAGGACTAAACTAGGACTGAACCAGGACTTAACCAGGACTGAACCAGGACTGAACCAGGACTAAACCAGGACTGAACCAGGACTGAACCAGGACTGAACCAGGACTAAACCAGGACTGAACCAGGACTAAACTACGACTGAACCAGGACTAAACTAGGACTGAACCAGGACTTAACCAGGACTGAACCAGGACTTAACCAGGACTAAACTAGGACTGAACCAGGACTGAACCAGGACTTAACCAGGACTGAACCAGGACTGAACCAGGACTAAACTAGGACTGAACCAGGACTGAACCAGGACTGAACCAGGACTGAACCAGGACTTAACCAGGACTGAACCAGGACTGAACCAGGACTAAACTAGGACTGAACCAGGACTGAACCAGGACTAAACCAGGACTAAACCAGGACTAAACTAGGACTAAACTAGGACTGAACCAGGACTGAACCAGGACTGAACCAGGACTTAACTAGGACTGAAACAGGACTAAACCAGGACTGAACCAGGACTGAACCAGGACTGAACCAGGACTGAACCAGGACTTAACTAGGACTGAACCAGGACTGAACCAGGACTAAACTAGGACTGAACCAGGACTGAACCAGGACTGAACCAGGATTGAACCAGGACTTAACCAGGACTGAACCAGGACTAAACTAGGACTAAACTAGGACTAAACTAGGACTGAACCAGGACTGAACCAGGACTGAACCAGGACTTAACGAGGACTGAACCAGGACTGAACCAGGACTGAACCAGGACTGAACCAGGACTGAACCAGGACTAAACCAGGACTGAACCAGGACTGAACCAGGACTGAACCAGGACTTAACTAGGACTGAACCAGGACTAAACTAGGACTGAACCAGGACTGAACCAGGACTAAACCAGGACTGAACCAGGACTGAACCAGGACTGAACCAGGACTGAACCAGGACTGAACCAGGACTGAACCAGGACTAAACTAGGACTGAACCAGGACTGAACCAGGACTGAACCAGGACTAAACCAGGACTGAACCAGGACTGAACCAGGACTGAACCAGGACTGAACCAGGACTGAACCAGGACTAAACCAGGACTGAACCAGGACTGAACCAGGACTGAACTAGGACTGAACCAGGACTGAACCAGGACTAAACAAGGACTAAACTAGGACTAAACTAGGACTAAACTAGGACTGAACCAGGACTGAACCAGGACTGAACCAGGACTTAACTAGGACTGAACCAGGACTAAACCAGGACTGAACCAGGACTGAACCAGGACTAAACTAGGACTGAACCAGGACTGAACCAGGACTAAACTAGGACTGAACCAGGACTGAACCAGGACTGAACCAGGACTAAACTAGGACTGAACCAGGACTGAACCAGGACTGAACCAGGACTGAACCAGGACTAAACTAGGACTGAACCAGGACTGAACCAGGACTAAACTAGGACTGAACCAGGACTGAACCAGGACTGAACCAGGACTAAACTAGGACTGAACCAGGACTGAACCAGGACTGAACCAGGACTAAACCAGGACTAAACTAGGACTGAACCAGGACTGAACCAGGACTGAACCAGGACTGAACCAGGACTAAACCAGGACTAAACTAGGACTGAACCAGGACTGAACCAGGACTAAACTAGGACTGAACCAGGACTGAACCAGGACTGAACCAGGACTAAACTAGGACTGAACCAGGACTGAACCAGGACTGAACCAGGACTAAACTAGGACTGAACCAGGACTGAACCAGGACTGAACCAGGACTAAACTAGGACTGAACCAGGACTGAACCAGGACTGAACCAGGACTAAACCAGGACTTAACTAGGACTTAACTAGGACTGAACCAGGACTGAACCAGGACTGAACCAGGACTAAACTAGGACTGAACCAGGACTGAACCAGGACTGAACCAGGACTGAACCAGGACTGAACCAGGGCTAAACTAGGACTGAACTAGGACTGAACCAGGACTAAACCAGGACTGAACCAGGACTGAACCAGGACTGAACCAGGGCTAAACTAGGACTGAACCAGGACTAAACTAGGACTGAACCAGGACTGAACCAGGACTGAACCAGGACTGAACCAGGACTAAACTAGGACTGAACCAGGACTGAACCAGGACTAAACTAGGACTGAACCAGGACTGAACCAGGACTGAACCAGGACTGAACCAGGACTGAACCAGGACTAAACCAGGACTGAACCAGGACTGAACCAGGACTGAACTAGGACTGAACCAGGACTGAACCAGGACTAAACCAGGACTAAACAAGGACTAAACTAGGACTAAACTAGGACTGAACCAGGACTGAACCAGGACTGAACCAGGACTTAACTAGGACTGAACCAGGACTAAACCAGGACTGAACCAGGACTGAACCAGGACTGAACCAGGACTAAACTAGGACTGAACCAGGACTGAACCAGGACTAAACTAGGACTGAACCAGGACTGAACCAGGACTGAACCAGGACTAAACTAGGACTGAACCAGGACTGAACCAGGACTGAACCAGGACTAAACCAGGACTAAACTAGGACTGAACCAGGACTGAACCAGGACTGAACCAGGACTGAACCAGGACTAAACCAGGACTAAACTAGGACTGAACCAGGACTGAACCAGGACTAAACTAGGACTGAACCAGGACTGAACCAGGACTGAACCAGGACTAAACTAGGACTGAACCAGGACTGAACCAGGACTGAACCAGGACTAAACTAGGACTGAACCAGGACTGAACCAGGACTGAACCAGGACTAAACTAGGACTGAACCAGGACTGAACCAGGACTGAACCAGGACTAAACCAGGACTTAACTAGGACTTAACTAGGACTGAACCAGGACTGAACCAGGACTAAACTAGGACTGAACCAGGACTGAACCAGGACTGAACCAGGACTGAACCAGGACTGAACCAGGGCTAAACTAGGACTGAACTAGGACTGAACCAGGACTAAACCAGGATTGAACCAGGACTGAACCAGGGCTAAACTAGGACTGAACCAGGACTAAACTAGGACTGAACCAGGACTGAACCAGGACTGAACCAGGACTGAACCAGGACTGAACCAGGACTAAACTAGGACTGAACCAGGACTGAACCAGGACTGAACCAGGACTAAACCAGGACTGAACCAGGACTGAACCAGGACTGAACCAGGACTTAACTACGACTGAACCAGGACTAAACTAGGACTGAACCAGGACTGAACCAGGACTGAACCAGGACTAAACTAGGACTGAACCAGGACTGAACCAGGACTGAACCAGGACTGAACCAGGACTGAACCAGGACTGAAACAGGACTAAACTAGGACTGAACCAGGACTGAACCAGGACTAAACTAGGACTGAACCAGGACTGAACCAGGACTGAACCAGGACTGAACCAGGACTGAACCAGGACTGAACCAGGACTAAACTAGGACTGAACCAGGACTGAACCAGGACTGAACCAGGACTAAACCAGGACTGAACCAGGACTGAACCAGGACTGAACCAGGACTGAACCAGGACTGAACTAGGACTGAACCAGGACTAAACTAGGACTGAACTAGGACTGAACCAGGACTGAACCAGGACTGAACCAGGACTAAACCAGGACTGAACCAGGACTGAACCAGGACTGAACCAGGACTGAACCAGGACTAAACCAGGACTAAACCAGGACTGAACCAGGACTGAACCAGGACTGAACCAGGACTAAACCAGGACTAAACTAGGACTAAACTAGGACTGAACCAGGACTGAACCAGGACTGAACCAGGACTTAACTAGGACTGAACCAGGACTAAACTAGGACTGAACCAGGACTGAACCAGGACTGAACCAGGACTGAACCAGGACTTAACTAGGACTGAACCAGGACTGAACCAGGACTAAACTAGGACTGAACCAGGACTGAACCAGGACTGAACCAGGACTAAACCAGGACTAAACCAGGACTAAACCAGGACTAAACTAGGACTGAACCAGGACTGAACCAGGACTGAACCAGGACTGAACCAGGACTTAACTAGGACTGAACCAGGACTAAACTAGGACTGAACCAGGACTGAACCAGGACTGAACCAGGACTGAACCAGGACTGAACCAGGACTTAACTAGGACTGAACCAGGACTGAACCAGGACTGAACCAGGACTGAACCAGGACTGAACCAGGACTAAACTAGGACTGAACCAGGACTGAACCAGGACTGAACCAGGACTGAACCAGGACTAAACCAGGACTGAACCAGGACTGAACCAGGACTGAACCAGGACTGAACCAGGACTAAACCAGGACTAAACTAGGACTGAACCAGGACTGAACCAGGACTGAACCAGGACTAAACCAGGACTGAACCAGGACTGAACCAGGACTGAACCAGGACTGAACCAGGACTTAACCAGGACTTAACCAGGACTGAACCAGGACTGAACCAGGACTAAACCAGGACTGAACCAGGACTGAACCAGGACTGAACCAGGACTGAACCAGGACTAAACCAGGACTGAACCAGGACTGAACCAGGACTAAACCAGGACTGAACCAGGACTAAACTAGGACTGAACCAGGACTGAACCAGGACAGAACCAGGACTGAACCAGGACTGAACTAGGACTGAACCAGGACTGAACCAGGACTGAACCAGGACTGAACCAGGACTGAACCAGGACTGAACCAGGACTAAACCAGGACTGAACCAGGACTGAACCAGGACTGAACTAGGACTGAACCAGGACTGAACCAGGACTAAACAAGGACTAAACTAGGACTAAACTAGGACTAAACTAGGACTGAACCAGGACTGAACCAGGACTGAACCAGGACTTAACTAGGACTGAACCAGGACTGAACCAGGACTGAACCAGGACTAAACTAGGACTGAACCAGGACTGAACCAGGACTGAACCAGGACTGAACCAGGACTAAACTAGGACTGAACCAGGACTGAACCAGGACTAAACTAGGACTGAACCAGGACTGAACCAGGACTGAACCAGGACTAAACTAGGACTGAACCAGGACTGAACCAGGACTGAACCAGGACTAAACCAGGACTAAACTAGGACTGAACCAGGACTGAACCAGGACTGAACCAGGACTGAACCAGGACTAAACCAGGACTAAAACAGGACTGAACGAGGACTGAACCAGGACTAAACTAGGACTGAACCAGGACTGAACCAGGACTGAACCAGGACTAAACTAGGACTGAACCAGGACTGAACCAGGACTGAACCAGGACTAAACTAGGACTGAACCAGGACTGAACCAGGACTAAACTAGGACTGAACCAGGACTGAACCAGGACTGAACCAGGACTAAACCAGGACTAAACCAGGACTGAACTAGGACTGAACTAAGACTGAACTAGGACTGAACCAGGACTGAACCAGGACTAAACCAGGACTAAACAAGGACTAAACTAGGACTAAACTAGGACTGAACCAGGACTGAACCAGGACTGAACCAGGACTTAACTAGGACTGAACCAGGACTAAACCAGGACTGAACCAGGACTGAACCAGGACTAAACTAGGACTGAACCAGGACTGAACCAGGACTAAACTAGGACTGAACCAGGACTGAACCAGGACTGAACCAGGACTAAACTAGGACTGAACCAGGACTGAACCAGGACTGAACCAGGACTGAACCAGGACTAAACTAGGACTGAACCAGGACTGAACCAGGACTAAACTAGGACTGAACCAGGACTGAACCAGGACTGAACCAGGACTAAACCAGGACTGAACCAGGACTAAACCAGGACTGAACCAGGACTAAACCAGGACTAAACCAGGACTGAACCAGGACTGAACCAGGACTGAACCAGGACTGAACCAGGTCTAAACCAGGACTGAACCAGGACTAAACCAGGACTAAACCAGGACTGAACCAGGACTGAACCAGGACTGAACCAGGACTGAACCAGGTCTAAACCAGGACCAAACAAGTACTCAACCAGGACTAAACCAATGTCTAAACCAGGCCTAAACCAGAACTAAACCAGGACTGAACCAGGACTAAACTAGGACTAAACTAGGACCGAACAAGGACTGAACCAGGACTAAACTAGGACTGAACCAGGACTGAACCAGGACTAAACTAGGACCAAACTAGGACTGAACCAGGACTAAACTAGGACTGAACCAGGACTAAACTAGGACTGAACCAGGACTAAACTAGGACCGAACTAGGACTGAACCAGGACTGAACCAGGACCAAACAAGTACTCAACCAGGACTAAACTAGGACTAAACTAGGACTGAACCAGGACTGAACCAGGACTGAACCAGGACTTAACTAGGACTGAACCAGGACTTAACCAGGACTGAACCAGGACTGAACCAGGACTAAACTAGGACTGAACCAGGACTGAACCAGGACTGAACCAGGACTGAACCAGGACTGAACCAGGACTGAACCAGGACTTAACTAGGACTGAACCAGGACTGAACCAGGACTGAACCAGGACTGAACCAGGACTGAACCAGGACTAAACTAGGACTGAACCAGGACTGAACCAGGACTTAACTAGGACTGAACCAGGACTGAACCAGGACTGAACCAGGACTGAACCAGGACTAAACTTGGACTGAACCAGGACTGAACCAGGACTAAACTAGGACTGAACCAGGACTGAACCAGGACTGAACCAGGACTAAACTAGGACTGAACCAGGACTGAACCAGGACTGAACCAGGACTGAACCAGGACTAAACTAGGACTGAACCAGGACTGAACCAGGACTAAACTAGGACTGAACCAGGACTGAACCAGGACTGAACCAGGACTAAACTAGGACTGAACCAGGACTGAACCAGGACTGAACCAGGACTAAACCAGGACTAAACTAGGACTGAACCAGGACTGAACCAGGACTGAACCAGGACTGAACCAGGACTAAACCAGGACTAAACCAGGACTGAACCAGGACTGAACCAGGACTAAACCAGGACTGAACCAGGACTGAACCAGGACTGAACCAGGACTAAACTAGGACTGAACCAGGACTGAACCAGGACTGAACCAGGACTAAACTAGGACTGAACCAGGACTGAACCAGGACTGAACCAGGACTAAACTAGGACTGAACCAGGACTGAACCAGGACTGAACCAGGACTAAACCAGGACTTAACTAGGACTTAACTAGGACTGAACCAGGACTGAACCAGGACTAAACTAGGACTGAACCAGGACTGAACCAGGACTGAACCAGGACTGAACCAGGACTGAACCAGGACTGAACCAGGACTAAACTAGGACTGAACCAGGACTGAACCAGGACTGAACCAGGACTAAACCAGGACTGAACCAGGACTAAACTAGGACTGAACCAGGACTGAACCAGGACTGAACCAGGACTAAACCAGGACTGAACCAGGACTGAACCAGGACTAAACTAGGACTGAACCAGGACTAAACTAGGACTGAACCAGGACTGAACCAGGACTGAACCAGGACTGAACCAGGACTGAACCAGGACTAAACTAGGACTGAACCAGGACTGAACCAGGACTGAACCAGGACTAAACCAGGACTGAACCAGGACTGAACCAGGACTGAACCAGGACTTAACTAGGACTGAACCAGGACTAAACTAGGACTGAACCAGGACTGAACCAGGACTGAACCAGGACTAAACTAGGACTGAACCAGGACTTAACCAGGACTGAACCAGGACTTAACCAGGACTGAACCAGGACTGAACCAGGACTAAACTAGGACTGAACCAGGACTGAACCAGGACTAAACTAGGACTGAACCAGGACTGAACCAGGACTGAACCAGGACTGAACCAGGACTGAACCAGGACTGAACCAGGACTAAACCAGGACTGAACCAGGACTGAACCAGGACTAAACTAGGACTGAACCAGGACTGAACCAGGACTAAACTAGGACTGAACCAGGACTGAACCAGGACTGAACCAGGACTAAACTAGGACTGAACCAGGACTGAACCAGGACTGAACCAGGACTGAACCAGGACTAAACTAGGACTGAACCAGGACTGAACCAGGACTAAACTAGGACTGAACCAGGACTGAACCAGGACTGAACCAGGACTAAACTAGGACTGAACCAGGACTGAACCAGGACTGAACCAGGACTAAACCAGGACTAAACTAGGACTGAACCAGGACTGAACCAGGACTGAACCAGGACTGAACCAGGACTAAACCAGGACTAAACCAGGACTGAACCAGGACTGAACCAGGACTAAACCAGGACTGAACCAGGAATAAACCAGGACTGAACCAGGACTAAACCAGGACTGAACCAGGACTAAACCAGGACTGAACCAGGACTAAACTAGGACTAAACTAGGACCGAACAAGGACTGAACCAGGACTAAACTAGGACTAAACTAGGACCGAACAAGGACTGAACCAGGACTAAACTAGGACTGAACCAGGACTGAACCAGGACTAAACTAGGACCAAACTAGGACTGAACCAGGACTAAACTAGGACTGAACCAGGACTAAACTAGGACTGAACCAGGACTAAACTAGGACTGAACCAAGGACTGAACCAGGACTGAACCAGGGCTAAACTAGGACTGAACCAGGACTAAACTAGGACTGAACCAGGACTGAACCAGGACTGAACCAGGACTGAACCAGGACTAAACTAGGACTGAACCAGGACTGAACCAGGACTAAACTAGGACTGAACCAGGACTGAACCAGGACTGAACCAGGACTGAACCAGGACTAAACCAGGACTGAACCAGGACTGAACCAGGACTGAACTAGGACTGAACCAGGACTGAACCAGGACTAAACCAGGACTAAACAAGGACTAAACTAGGACTAAACTAGGACTGAACCAGGACTGAACCAGGACTGAACCAGGACTTAACTAGGACTGAACCAGGACTAAACCAGGACTGAACCAGGACTGAACCAGGACTAAACTAGGACTGAACCAGGACTGAACCAGGACTAAACTAGGACTGAACCAGGACTGAACCAGGACTGAACCAGGACTAAACTAGGACTGAACCAGGACTGAACCAGGACTGAACCAGGACTGAACCAGGACTAAACTAGGACTGAACCAGGACTGAACCAGGACTAAACTAGGACTGAACCAGGACTGAACCAGGACTGAACCAGGACTAAACTAGGACTGAACCAGGACTGAACCAGGACTGAACCAGGACTAAACCAGGACTAAACTAGGACTGAACCAGGACTGAACCAGGACTGAACCAGGACTGAACCAGGACTAAACCAGGACTAAAACAGGACTGAACCAGGACTGAACCAGGACTAAACTAGGACTGAACCAGGACTGAACCAGGACTGAACCAGGACTAAACTAGGACTGAACCAGGACTGAACCAGGACTGAACCAGGACTAAACTAGGACTGAACCAGGACTGAACCAGGACTGAACCAGGACTAAACTAGGACTGAACCAGGACTGAACCAGGACTGAACCAGGACTAAACCAGGACTTAACTAGGACTTAACTAGGACTGAACCAGGACTGAACCAGGACTAAACTAGGACTGAACCAGGACTGAACCAGGACTGAACCAGGACTGAACCAGGACTGAACCAGGACTGAACCAGGACTAAACTAGGACTGAACCAGGACTGAACCAGGACTGAACCAGGACTAAACCAGGACTGAACCAGGACTAAACTAGGACTGAACCAGGACTGAACCAGGACTGAACCAGGACTGAACCAGGACTGAACCAGGACTGAACCAGGACTAAACTAGGACTGAACCAGGACTAAACTAGGACTGAACCAGGACTGAACCAGGACTGAACCAGGACTGAACCAGGACTGAACCAGGACTAAACTAGGACTGAACCAGGACTGAACCAGGACTGAACCAGGACTAAACCAGGACTGAACCAGGACTGAACCAGGACTGAACCAGGACTTAACTACGACTGAACCAGGACTAAACTAGGACTGAACCAGGACTGAACCAGGACTGAACCAGGACTAAACTAGGACTGAACCAGGACTGAACCAGGACTGAACCAGGACTGAACCAGGACTGAACCAGGACTGAAACAGGACTAAACTAGGACTGAACCAGGACTGAACCAGGACTAAACTAGGACTGAACCAGGACTGAACCAGGACTGAACCAGGACTGAACCAGGACTGAACCAGGACTGAACCAGGACTAAACTAGGACTGAACCAGGACTGAACCAGGACTGAACCAGGACTGAACCAGGACTGAACCAGGACTGAACTAGGACTGAACCAGGACTGAACCAGGACTAAACCAGGACTAAACCAGGACTGAACCAGGACTGAACCAGGACTGAACCAGGACTAAACCAGGACTAAACCAGGACTAAACCAGGACTGAACCAGGACTGAACCAGGACTGAACCAGGACTAAACCAGGACTAAACTAGGACTAAACTAGGACTGAACCAGGACTGAACCAGGACTGAACCAGGACTGAACCAGGACTTAACTAGGACTGAACCAGGACTAAACTAGGACTGAACCAGGACTGAACCAGGACTGAACCAGGACTGAACCAGGACTTAACTAGGACTGAACCAGGACTGAACCAGGACTAAACTAGGACTGAACCAGGACTGAACCAGGACTGAACCAGGACTAAACCAGGACTAAACCAGGACTAAACTAGGACTAAACTAGGACTGAACCAGGACTGAACCAGGACTGAACCAGGACTGAACCAGGACTTAACTAGGACTGAACCAGGACTAAACTAGGACTGAACCAGGACTGAACCAGGACTGAACCAGGACTGAACCAGGACTTAACTAGGACTGAACCAGGACTGAACCAGGACTGAACCAGGACTGAACCAGGACTGAACCAGGACTAAACCAGGACTGAACCAGGACTAAACCAGGACTGAACCAGGACTGAACCAGGACTAAACCAGGACTGAACCAGGACTGAACCAGGACTGAACCAGGACTGAACCAGGACTAAACCAGGACTAAACCAGGACTGAACCAGGACTGAACCAGGACTGAACCAGGACTAAACCAGGACTGAACCAGGACTGAACCAGGACTGAACCAGGACTGAACCAGGACTTAACCAGGACTTAACCAGGACTGAACCAGGACTGAACCAGGACTAAACCAGGACTGAACCAGGACTGAACCAGGACTGAACCAGGACTGAACCAGGACTAAACCAGGACTGAACCAGGACTGAACCAGGACTAAACCAGGACTGAACCAGGACTAAACTAGGACTGAACCAGGACTGAACCAGGACTGAACCAGGACTGAACCAGGACTGAACTAGGACTGAACCAGGACTGAACCAGGACTGAACCAGGACTGAACCAGGACTAAACCAGGACTGAACCAGGACTGAACCAGGACTGAACCAGGACTAAACCAGGACTGAACCAGGACTGAACCAGGACTGAACCAGGACTAAACCAGGACTAAACCAGGACTAAACTAGGACTAAACTAGGACTGAACCAGGACTGAACCAGGACTTAACTAGGACTGAACCAGGACTAAACTAGGACTGAACCAGGACTGAACCAGGACTGAACCAGGACTGAACCAGGACTAAACTAGGACTGAACCAGGACTGAACCAGGACTAAACTAGGACTGAACCAGGACTGAACCAGGACTAAACCAGGACTGAACCAGGACTGAACCAGGACTAAACTAGGACTGAACCAGGACTGAACCAGGACTAAACCAGGACTAAACTAGGACTAAACTAGGACTGAACCAGGACTGAACCAGGACTGAACCAGGACTGAATCAGGACTGAATCAGGACTAAACCAGGACTGAACCAGGACTGAACCAGGACTGAACCAGGACTGAACCAGGACTAAACCAGGACTGAACCAGGACTGAACCAGTACTGAACCAGGACTAAACCAGGACTGAACCAGGAATAAACCAGGACTGAACCAGGACTGAACCAGGACTAAACTAGGACTGAACCAGGACTGAACCAGGACTAAACCAGGACGAAACTAGGACTGAACCAGGACTGAACCAGGACTGAACCAGGATTAAACTAGGACTGAACCAGGACTAAACTAGGACTGAACCAGGACTGAACCAGGACTAAACCAGGACTAAACCAGGACTAAACCAGGACTGAACCAGGACTGAACCAGGACTGAACCAGGACTAAACTAGGACTGAACCAGGACTGAACCAAGACTAAACCAGGACTGAACCAGGAATAAACCAGGACTGAACCAGGACTGAACCAGGACTAAACTAGGACTAAACTAGGACTGAACCAGGACTGAACCAGGGCTGAACCAGGATTAAACCAGGACTGAACCAGGACTAAACTAGGACTGAACCAGGACTGAACCAGGACTAAACCAGGACTGAACCAGGAATAAACCAGGACTGAACCAGGACTGAACCAGGACTGAACCAGGACTGAACCAGGACTGAACCAGGATTAAACTAGGACTGAACCAGGACTGAACCAGGACTAAACTAGGACTGAACCAGGACTGAACCAGGACTGAACCAGGACTTAACTAGGACTGAACCAGGACTAAACTAGGACTGAACCAGGACTGAACCAGGACTGAACCAGGACTGAACCAGGACTAAACTAGGACTGAACCAGGACTGAACCAGGACTAAACTAGGACTGAACCAGGACTGAACCAGGATTAAACCAGGACTGAACCAGGACTGAACCAGGACTAAACTAGGACTGAACCAGGACTGAACCAGGACTAAACCAGGACTAAATCAGGACTAAACTAGGACTAAACCAGGACTGAACCAGGACTGAACCAGGACTGAACCAGGACTGAACCAGGACTGAACCAGGACTAAACCAGGACTGAACCAGGACTGAACCAGGACTGTCGCCATCAAACTGTTGGGCAGCTGCACTTTAACTCACAAACTACTCAATCCTTTTCATCCTATTCCTGCTCACACATGTGTATAGTCATAAATATGTCACTGATGTAAATAATTACCAGAGAGATATTTTATCTTTTATCTTATTGTATTTAGCTTATTTTGTAACTTGTTTGATGTACAGGCTCTTGGTCGGTTGCATCTGTAACAAAGAAAATTTCCCTTCGAGGGATGAATAAAAGTAATTCTGATTCCGATTCTGATTCTGATTCTGATTCTGACTGAACCAGGACTGAACCAGGACTGAACCAGGACTGAACCAGGACGAAACCAGGACTGAACCAGGACTAAACTAGGACTGAACTAGGACTGAACCAGGACTAAACCAGGACTAAACCAGGAATGAACCAGGACTAAACTAGGACTGAACCAGGACTAAACTAGGACTGAACCAGGACTGAACCAGGACTAAACCAGGACTAAACTAGGACTGAACCAGGACTGAACCAGGACCAAACCAGGACTAAACCAGGACTATAATAGGTGTAGATTACGTTGGTCTGTGTTGGTATGTTATGTTTATTAATTAGCATTAGCAGTAGCGTGAGCAGTAGCGTTAGCATTAGCATTAACGTTAGCATTAGCATTAGCAGTAGCGTTAACGTTAGCAGTACTTTTTTTTGCAGTAGCGTTAGCAGTAGCATTAGCGTTAGTGTTAGCAGTTGCTATTTTTAGCAGTAGCGTGAGCAGTAGCGTTAGCAGTAGTTTTTTTTTAACAGTAGCATTAGCGTTAGCAGTAGCGTTAGCAGTAGTGTTAGGAATAGCATTAGCAGTACTTTTTTTTTGCAGTAGCAGAGTCCAGACCCAGACCCAGACCCTGCACCAGAGTCCAGACCCAGACCCAGATCCAGACCCAGACCCAGATCCAGATCCAGACCCAGACCCAGACCCAGACCCAGCAGATTTATACAAAACCACTGTGTCTGAGTTTTATACAGAAATATCCCAGTGTTTAAAAATGACCAAAACACAAAGAAAATGTGACTAAACCTTGTTCAGTTTTCCTTCGTTCCTCAGTTCAGTTTTATTATCAACGACCACCTCCAGGTTTTCAGCCTACTGGGAGATAGAGCTGGTCCTGGTCCTGATCTGGTCCTGGTTTAGTCCTGGTCCTGATCTGGTCCTGATCTGGCCCTGGTCCTAATCTGGTCCTGGTTTAGTCCTGGTCCTGATCTGGTCCTGATCTGGCCCTGGTCCTAATCTGGTCCTGGTTTAGTCCTGGTCCTGATCTGGTCCTGGTTTAGTCCTGGTCCTGATCTGGCCCTGGTCCTAATCTGGTCCTGGTTTAGTCCTGGTCCTGATCTGGTCCTGGTTTGTTTGTTTAACTGAAGTTCTTAATCCGAAACACAGGATTAAAACTGCAACAGTCTCAGATTAAAGATAAAGACAGAGACCAGGCCTGGTCTAAACCCGGTCTAACCCCGGTCTAAACCCGGTCTAACCCCGGTCTAACCCCGGTCTAACCCCGGTCTAACCCCGGTCTAAACCCGGTCTAAACCCGGTCTAACCCCGGTCTAACCCCGGTCTAAACCCGGTCTAAACCCGGTCTAAACCCGGTCTAACCCCGGTCTAAACCCGGTCTAGCCGGTCTAACCCCGGTCTAGCCGGTCTAACCCGGTCTAACCCGGTCTAAGCCCGGTCTAAACCCGGTCTGTCTAACCCGGTCTAACCCGGTCTAACCCCGGTCTAAACCCGGTCTAAGCCAGTCTAACCCCGGTCTAAACCCGGTCTAACCCCGGTCTAAACCCGGTCTAAACCCGGTCTAAACCCGGTCTAACCCCGGTCTAACCCCGGTCTAACCCCGGTCTAAACCCGGTCTAAACCCGGTCTAAACCCGGTCTAAACCCGGTCTAAGCCCGGTCTAAACCCGGTCTAAACCCGGTCTTAACCCGGTCTTAACCCGGTCTTAACCCGGTCTAAACCCGGTCTTAACCCGGTCTGAACCCGGTCTAAACCCGGTCTGAACCCGGTCTGACCCCGGTCTAACCCCGGTCTAACCCCAGTCTAACCCCGGTCTGACCCCAGTCTAACCCCGGTCTGACCCCGGTTAACCCCGGTCTAAACCCGGTCTGAACCCGGTCTAAACCCGGTCTGAACCCGGTCTAACCCCGGTCTGACCCCGGTCTAAACCCGGTCTAGGCCCGGTCTAAAGCCCGGTCCTGGCCCCGGTCTAAACCCGGTCTAGCCCGGTCTAACCCGGTCTAACCCCGGTCTGAAGCCGGTCTAAGCCGGTCTAAACCCGGTCTAAGCCCGGTCTAAGCCAGGTCTGAACCCGGTCTGAACCCGGTCTGAACCCGGTCTGAACCCGGTCTGAACCCGGTCTAAACCAGGTCTGAACCGGTCTAACCCCGGTCTGGCAGTCTAGCCCGGTCTAACCCCGGTCTAACCCGGTCTGGTCTAACCCGGTCTAAACCCGGTCTAAACCCGGTCTGAGCCCGGTCTCGCCGGTCTAACCCGGCCGGTCTAACCCGGTCTAAGCCGGTCTAAGCCGGTCTAAGCCGGTCTAAGCCCGGTCTAAGCCCGGTCTGAACCCGGTCTGAACCCGGTCTGAACCCGGTCTGAACCCGGTCTGAACCCGGTCTAAACCCGGTCTGAACCCGGTCTGATCCCGGTCTATACCCTGTCTAAAGCCGGGCTAAGCCCGGTCTAAGCCCGGTCTAAGCCCGGTCTAAGCCCGGTCTAAGCCCGGTCTAAACCCGGTCTGAACCCGGTCTAAACCCGGTCTGAACCCGGTCTGAACCCGGTCTAAACCCGGTCTAAACCCGGTCTAAACCCGGTCTAAGCCCGGTCTAAGCCCGGTCTAAGCCCGGTCTAAGCCCGGTCTAAACCCGGTCTGAACCCGGTCTAAACCCGGTCTGAACCCGGTCTAAACCCGGTCTGAACCTGGTCTAAACCCGGTCTAAATCCGGTCTAAACCCAGTCTAAACCTGGCCTAACCCGGTCTAACCCCGCCCTAAGCCCGCTCTAACCCCGGTCTAAGCCCGGTCTAAGCCCGGTCTAAGCCCGGTCTAAGCCCGGTCTAAGCCCGGTCTAAGCCCGGTCTAAGCCCGGTCTAAACCCGGTCTAACCCCGGTCTAAACCCGGGCTAAACCCGGTCTAAACCCGGTCTAAACCCGGTCTCAACCCTCTCTACACCCGGTCTAAACCCGGTCTAACCCCGGTCTAACCCCGGTCTAACCCCGGTCTAAACCCGGTCTAAACCCGGTCTAAACCCGGTCTAAACCCGGTCT
>CM060674.1:34065544-34135093 GCA_030686955.1 Odontamblyopus rebecca
AGTCTTCTGGCCTTCATAGTCTAAATGTGTCTAACTGGAGTCTTCTGGCCTTCATAGTCTAAATGTGTCTAACTGGAGTCTTCTGGGCTTCATAGTCTCTAAATGTGTCTAACTGGAGTCTTGTGGTCTTCATAGTCTAAATGTGACTAACTGGAGTCTTCTGGCCTTCATAGTCTAAATGTGTCTAACTGGAGTCTTCTGGCCTTCATAGTCTCTAAATGTGTCTAACTGGAGTCTTGTGGCCTTCATAGTCTCTAAATGTGTCTAACTGGAGTCTTGTGGCCTTCATAGTCTCTAAATGTGTCTAACTGGAGTCTTCTGGCCTTCATAGTCTAAATGTGTCTAACTGGAGTCTTCTGGCCTTCATAGTCTAAATGTGTCTAACTGGAGTCTTCTGGCCTTCATAGTCTAAATGTGTCTAACTGGAGTCTTCTGGCCTTCATAGTCTCTAAATGTGACTAACTGGAGTCTTGTGGCCTTCATAGTCTCTAAAGTAGTAGTCGCAGTACTGCTGTATGTTCTTTTTCTGTGTTATGAATGCAAAACCACAGTCTGAGGTTTATCAGGACTCACCCTACTCTAGTCCAGGTCTGGTCCAGGTCTGGTCCAGGTCTGGTCCAGGTCTGGTCCAGGTCTGGTCCAGTTCTAGCCCAGGTCTAACCCAGGTCTAGTCCAGGTGAAACCCGATGCTTCTTATCGTCTCTGATCTGGGCTCAGCTCCACTTCCTGCTCGTCTTCTTCTGCTGCGAAGAAACGCGTCAACTGAGCGAAACCAAACATCCTCCAGGAGAGAAGGAGTCAGAGGGAGGTCAGGAGGAGGAGAGGAGGAGGGGGAGGAGGAGAGGAGGAGGAAGTGGAGAGGAGGAGGAGGGGGAGAGGAGGAGGAGGAGTGGAGGAGGAGTCAGAGGGAGGTCAGGAGGAGGAGATGAGAAGAGGAGGAGGGGGAGAGGAGGAGGAGGAGGAGAGTAGGAAGAGGAGGAAGAGGAAAAGGAGGAGGAGAAGGAGAGGAGGAGGGGGAGAGGAGGAGGAGGAGAAGAGGAGGAGGAGAGGAGGAGAGGAGAAGAGAAGAGGAGGAGAGGAGAAGAGGAGGAGAGGAGGGGGAGGAGAGGAGAAGAGGAAAAGAGGAAAGAGGAGAGGAGGAGAGGAGAAGAGGAAAGAGGAGAGGAGGAGAGAAGAGAGGAGGAGAGAAGAGAGGACGAGAGGAGACGAGAGAGGAGAGGAGGAGGAGACAAGAGAGGAGAAGAGGAGAAGAGGAGGAGAGGAGAGGAGAAGAGGAGGAGAGGAGGACAGGAGAGGAGAGGAGAGGAGGAGAGGAGAAGAGGAGGAGAGGAGGAGGAGAGGAGAAGAGGAGGAGAGGAGAGGAGGAGGAGAGGAGAAGAGGAGGAGAGGAGAGGAGGAGGAGAGGAGAAGAGGAGGAGAGGAGAAGAGGAGGAGAAGGGGGAGGAGAGGAGGACAGGAGAAGAGGAGGAGAGGACTTGATCCTGTCACATTTACGCTCGCCTACGTCAGGACCTGATCCGTACCTGCGTCTGTCACATTTACGCTCGCCTACGTCAGGACCTGATCCGTACCTGCGTCTGTCACATTTACGCTCGCCTACGTCAGGACCTGATCCGTACCTGCGTCTGTCACATTTACGCTCGCCTACGTCAGGACCTGATCCGTACCTGCGTCTGTCACATTTACGCTCGCCTACGTCAGGACCTGATCCGTTTTTCTACGTCTTTGTACCTGCAAAAAATTCAAGTCTTCTGACCCGACTCAGCTGCAATTTTAACTCAGGAGCAGCAAACAAACTCTGACCAAACTCTGACCAAACTCTGACCAAACTCTGACCAAACTCTGACCAAACTCTGACCAAACTCTGATTAAACTCTGATTAAACTCTGACCAAACTCTGACCAAACTCTGACCAAACTCTGACCAAACTCTGACTAAACTCTGATTAAACTCTGATTAAACTCTGACCAAACTCTGACCAAACTCTGATTAAACTCTGATTAAACTCTGACCAAACTCTGATTAAACTCTGATTAAACTCTGACCAAACTCTGACCAAACTCTGATTAAACTCTGATTAAACTCTGATTAAACTCTGACCAAACTCTGATTAAACTCTGATTAAACTCTGACCAAACTCTGATTAAACTCTGACCAAACTCTGACCAAACTCTGATTAAACTCTGACCAAACTCTGACCAAACTCTGACCAAACTCTGACCAAACTCTGATTAAACTCTGACCAAACTCTGACCAAACTCTGATTAAACTCTGATTAAACTCTGACCAAACTCTGACCAAACTCTGACCAAACTCTGACCAAACTCTGACCAAACTCTGACCAAACTCTGATTAAACTCTGATTAAACTCTGATTAAACTCTGATTAAACTCTGACCAAACTCTGACCAAACTCTGACCAAATTCTGATTAAACTCTGACCAAACTCTGATTAAACTCTGACCAAACTCTGATTAAACTCTGACCAAACTCTGATTAAACTCTGATTAAACTCTGACCGAACTCTGACCGAACTCTGACCGAACTCTGACCAAACTCTGATTAAACTCTGACCAAACTCTGACCAAACTCTGATTAAACTCTGACCAAACTCTGACCAAACTCTGACCAAACTCTGACCAAACTCTGACCAAACTCTGACCAAACTGATTAAACTCTGACCAAACTCTGACCAAACTGATTAAACTCTGACCAAACTCTGATTAAACTCTGACCAAACTCTGATTAAACTCTGATTAAACTCTGATTAAACTCTGATTAAACTCTGATTAAACTCTGATTAAACTCTGACCAAACTCTGACCAAACTGATTAAACTCTGATTAAACTCTGACCAAACTCTGATTAAACTCTGATTAAACTCTGACCAAACTCTGACCAAACTGATTAAACTCTGACCAAACTCTGACCAAACTCTGACCAAACTCTGACCAAACTGATTAAACTCTGACCAAACTCTGACCAAACTGATTAAACTCTGACCAAACTCTGACCAAACTCTGACCAAACTCTGACCAAACTCTGACCAAACTCTGACCAAACTCTGACCAAACTCTGATTAAACTCTGATTAAACTCTGACCAAACTCTGATTAAACTCTGACCAAACTCTGACCAAACTCTGATTAAACTCTGACCAAACTCTGACCAAACTCTGACCAAACTCTGATTAAACTCTGATTAAACTCTGATTAAACTCTGATTAAACTCTGATTAAACTCTGATTAAACTCTGACCAAACTCTGACCAAACTCTGACCAAACTCTGACCAAACTCTGACCAAACTCTGATTAAACTCTGACCAAACTCTGACCAAACTCTGACCAAACTCTGATTAAACTCTGATTAAACTCTGATTAAACTCTGATTAAACTCTGACCAAACTCTGATTAAACTCTGACCAAACTCTGATTAAACTCTGACCAAACTCTGATTAAAGTCTGACCAAACTGATTAAACTCTGAGTAAACTCTGACCAAACTCTGACCAAACTCTGACTAAACTCTGACTAAACTCTGACTAAACTCTGACTAAACTCTGACCAAACTCTGACCAAACTCTGACCAAACTCTGACCAAACTCTGATTAAAATCTGACTAAACTCTGATTAAACTCTGACCAAACTCTGACCAAACTCTGACCAAACTCTGACCAAACTCTGATTAAACTCTGACCAAACTCTGATTAAAATCTGATTAAACTCTGATTAAACTCTGATTAAACTCTGATTAAACTCTGATTAAACTGACCAAACTCTGACCAAACTCTGATTAAAATCTGATTAAACTCTGATTAAACTCTGATTAAACTGACCAAACTCTGACCAAACTCTGATTAAAATCTGATTAAACTCTGATCTAAACCAGATTAACCAAACCCAAAACAAAACCTTGCAGCTCCGCAGATCCGGTCTGACGGCCTCTTATCTCCAGGTGGTTTATGTAAGAACTGTGGGAACGTGTGACTGCAACACTGAGGAGTTTCCACGAGAACAGAAGGACACAAGGACAGAAGGACACAAGGACATAAGAACAGAAGGACACAAGGACACAAGAACAGAAGGACACAAGGACATAAGAACAGAAGGACACAAGGACATAAGAACAGAAGGACACAAGGACATAAGAACAGAAGGACACAAGGACATAAAAACAGAAGGACACAAGGACATAAGAACAGAAGGACACAAGGACAGAAGGACACAAGGACATAAGAACAGAAGGACACAAGGACACAAGAACAGAAGGACACAAGGACATAAGAACAGAAGGACACAAGGACATAAGAACAGAAGGACACAAGGACATAAAAACAGAAGGACACAAGGACATAAAAACAGAAGGACACAAGGACATAAGAACAGAAGGACACAAGGACAGAAGGACACAAGGACATAAGAACAGAAGGACACAAGGACACAAGAACAGAAGGACACAAGGACATAAGAACAGAAGGACACAAGGACATAAGAACAGAAGGACACAAGGACATAAGAACAGAAGGACACAAGGACATAAGAACAGAAGGACACAAGGACATAACAGAAGGACATAAGAACAGAAGGACACAAGAACAGAAGGACACAAGAACACAAGAACAGAAGGACACAAGAACATAAGAACAGAAGGACACAAGGACATAACAGAAGGACACAAGGACATAAGAACAGAAGGACACAAGAACAGAAGGACACAAGAACAGAAGGACACAAGAACATAAGAACACAAGAACATAAGAACAGAAGGACACAAGGACATAACAGAAGGACACAAGGACATAAGAACAGAAGGACACAAGAACAGAAGGACATGAGAACACAAGTACAGAAGGACACAAGAACATAAGAACAGAAGGACACAAGAACAGAAGGACACAAGGACACAAGAACAGAAGGACACAAGAACACAAGAACAGAAGTACACAAGTACATAAGAACAGAAGGACACAAGAACAGAAGGACACAAGGACACAAGAACACAAGAACAGAAGGACACAAGGACACAATGACATAAGAACAGAAGGACACAAGGACATGAACAGAAGGACACAATGACATAAGAACAGAAGGACACAAGGACATAAGAACAGAAACACACAAGGACACAAGAACAGCAGGACAAAAGGACACAAGAACAGAAGGACACAAGGACACAATGACATAAGAACAGAAGGACACAAGGACACAAGAACAGCAGGACACAAGGACATAAGAACAGAAGGGCACAAGGACACAAGAACAAAAGGACACAAGAACAGAAGGACACAAGGACATAAGAACAGAAGGACACAAGAACAAAAGGACACAAGAACAGAAGGACACAAGAACAGAAGGACACAAGGACATAAGAACAGAAGGACACAAGGACACAAGAACAGAAGGACACAAGAACAGAAGGACAAAAGGACACAAGAACAGAAGGACACAAGGACACAAGAACAGAAGGACACAAGGACACAATGACATAAGAACAGAAGGACACAAGGACACAAGTACATAAGAACAGAAGGACACAAGGACACAAAAACAAAAGGACACAAGAACAGAAGGACACAAGGACATAAGAACAGAAGGACACAAGAACAAAAGGACACAAGAACAGAAGGACACGAGGACACAATGACATAAGGACACAAGGACATAAAGAACAGAAGGACACAAGGACACAATGACATAAGAACAGAAGGACACAAGGATACAAGTACATAAGAACAGAAGGACATAAGAACAGAAGGACACAAGGACATAAGAACAGAAGGACACAAGAACAAAAGGACACAAGAACAGAAGGACACAAGGACACAATGACATAAGAACAGAAGGACACAAGAACAAAAGGACACAAGAACAGAAGGACACAAGGACACAATGACATAAGAACAGAAGGACACAAGGACACAAGAACCGAAGGACACAAGGACACAAGAACAGAAGGACACAAGGACATAAAGAACAGAAGGACACAAGGACACAATGACATAAGAACAGAAGGACACAAGGACACAAGTACATAAGAACAGAAGGACATAAGAACAGAAGGACACAAGGACATAAGAACAGAAGGACACAAGGACAAAAGGACACAAGGACACAAGAACAGAAGGACACAAGGACATAAGAACAGAAGGACACAAGAACAAAAGGACACAAGAACAGAACTAAACAAGGACACAAGAACAGAAGGACACAAGGACATAAGAACAGAAGGACACAAGAACAGAAGGACACAAGAACAGAAGGACACAAGAACAAAAGGACACAAGAACAGAAGGACACAAGGACACAAGAACAGAAGGACACAAGGACACAAGAACAGAAGGACACAAGAACAGAAGGACACAAGGACACAAGAACAGCAGGACATAAGAACAGAAGGACACAAGGACACGAGAACAGAAGGACACAAGAACAGAAGGACACGAGAACACAAGGACACAGAAACGGAAGGACACAAGAACACAAGGACACAAGGACACAAGAACACATGGACACAAGGACACAAGAACAGAAGGACACGAGAACAGAAGGACACGAGAACAGAAGGACACAAGGACACAAGAATAGAAGGACACAAGGACACAAGAACAGAAGGACACGAGAACAGAAGGACACAAGAATAGGACACAAGGACACAAGAACAGAAGGACACAAGGACACAAGAATAGAAGGACACGAGAACAGGACACGAGAACAGAAGGACACAAGGACACAAGAATAGAAGCACACAAGGACACAAGAATAGAAGCACACAAGGACACAAGAATAGGACACAAGGACACAAGAATAGAAGCACACAAGCACAGAAGGGCACAAGGACACAAGAACAGAAGGACACGAGAACAGAAGGACACAAGGACACAAGAACAGAAGGACACGAGAACAGAAGGACACAAGAATAGAAGGACACAAGGACACAAGAACAGAAGGACACAAGAACAGAAGTACACAAGAACAGAAGGACACGAGAACAGAAGGACACAAGGACACAAGAACAGAAGGACACAAAAAAAGAAGTACACAAGGACACAAGAACAGAAGGACACGAGAACAGAAGGACACAAGGACACAAGAATAGAAGGACACAAGAACAGAAGGACACAAAAACAGAAGGACACAAGGACACAAGAACAGAAGGACACGAGAACAGAAGGACACAAGGACACAAGAATAGAAGGACACAAGGACACAAGAACAGAAGGACACAAAAACAGAAGGACACAAGGATACAAGAACACAAGGACACAAGAACAGAAGGACACAAGGACACAAGAATAGAAGCACACAAGGACACAAGAATCGAAGCACACAAGCACACAAGGACACAAGAATAGGACACAAGGACACAAGAACAGAAGAACACAAGAACAGAAGGACACAAGGACACAAGAAGAGAAGGACACAAGGACACAAGAACAGAAGGACACGAGAACAGAAGGACACAAGAATAGAAGGACACAAGAACAGAAGGACACAAAAACAGAAGGACACAAGGATACAAGAACAGAAGGACACGAGAACACAAGGACACAAGAGCAGAAGGACACAAGGACACAAGAATAGAAGCACACAAGGACACAAGAATCGAAGCACACAAGCACACAAGGACACAAGAATAGGACACAAGGACACAAGAACAGAAGGACACAAGGACAGATGTTTCTCCTCAGACGTTTCTCCTGGTCTCAGATGTTTCTCCTCAGACGTTTCTCCTGGTCTCAGATGTTTCTCCTCAGATGTTTCTCCTCAGACGTTTTTCCTGGTCTCAGATGTTTCTCCTCAGATGTTTATCCTCAGACGTTTCTCCTGGTCTCAGATGTTTCTCCTCAGACGTTTCTCCTGGTCTCAGATGGTTCTCCTCAGTTGTTTCTCCTCAGATGTTTCTCCTGGTCTCAGATGTTTCTCCTCAGTTGTTTCTCCTCAGATGTTTCTCCTGGTCTCAGTTGTTTCTCCTGGTCTCAGTTGTTTCTCCTCAGACGTTTCTCCTGGTCTCAAATGTTTCTCCTGGTCTCAGATGTTCCTCCTGGTCTCAGTTGTTTCTCCTCAGACGTTTCTCCTGGTCTCAGATGTTTCTCCTCAGACGTTTCTCCTGGTCTCAGATGTTTCTCCTCAGACGTTTCTCCTGGTCTCAGATGTTTCTCCTGGTCTCAGATGTTTCTCCTGGTCTCAGATGTTTCTCCTCAGATGTTTCTCCTCAGACGTTTCTCCTGGTCTCAGATGTTTCTCCTGGTCTCAGATGTTTCTCCTCAGATGTTTCTCCTCAGATGTTTCTCCTCAGACGTTTCTCCTGGTCTCAGATGTTTCTCCTCAGATGTTGTGGATGTTTTGCTTCGCGTTCACTGGAGCAGACACTTGTTTAAAGTTCTCAGAGCTGTTTTTCTTTGTCCACTGAAGCAGAGACAGTTTACGTAACTCGCCCTCACGAGCTTTCATCTGCGACACTCAATACTGCAGGTACTACGGGTACTTCACAGGTGTTATACATGTACTGCAGTACTACAGGTACAACAGTACTACAGGTACATGCAGTACTACAGTACTACAGGTATATGCAGTACTGCAGTACCTGTAGTACTACAGTACTACAGGTACATGCAGTACTGCAGTACCTGTAGTACTACAGTACAACAGGTATATGCAGTACTGCAGTACCTGTAGTACTACAGTACTACAGGTACATGCAGTACTGCAGTACCTGTAGTACTACAGTACTACAGGTACATGCAGTACTGCAGTACCTGTAGTACTACAGTACTACAGGTACATGCAGTACTGCAGTACCTGTAGTACTACAGTACAACAGGTACATGCAGTACTGCAGTACCTGTAGTACTACAGTACTACAGGTACAACAGTACTTCAGGTACATGCAGTACTACAGGTACATGCAGTACTACAGGTACACGCAGTACTACAGGTACACGCAGTACTACAGGTACACGCAGTACTACAGTACTACAGGTACACGCAGTACTACAGTACTACAGGTACACAGTACTGTAGTACTGCGTAGTCAGAGTGTGTGTACTGGAAGTATTCTGCAGTAACTGTATTTCACACAAACACTTCTGAGAACTGACATGAACCAGAACTGAACCTGTTCCACAAGTCTAGACCGAGAGAAAGGACTCAAGAACCAGACCAGGACCAGACCAGGACTGAACCAGGACTGAACCAGGACTGAACCAGGACTAAACCAGGACTAAACCAGGACTAAACCAGGACTAAACCAGGACTAAACCAGGACCAGACCAGGACCAGACCAGGACTAAACCAGGACTAGACCAGGACTAAACCAGGACCGAACCAGGACTAAACCAGGACCGAACCAGGACTAAACCAGGACCGAACCAGGACTAAACCAGGACCAAACCAGGACTAAACCAGGACCAGACGAGGACTAAACCAGGACTAAACCAGGACTAAACCAGGACCAAACCAGGTCTAAACCAGGACCAAACCAGGTCTAAACCAGGACCAAACCAGGACTAAACCAGGACTAAACCAGGACCAGACCAGAGTGGTTCTTGTGTTGTAAACAGGTGCGTTTGTCACAGAAACATTTTATGTTTTGATGTAAAGAGCTTCTGCCTAATGCACCCCCCCCCCCCGCCCCCCTCTTAAACACCTGATGCCTCGATTAAAGTGACCAGAGCCTCAGCCCTGGTCCTGGCCCTGGTCCTGGCCCTGGCCCTGATCTGGTCCTGGTCCGGTCTCTGGTCCTGGCCCTGGTCCTGGCCCTGGCCCTGGCCCTGATCTGGTCCTGGTCCGCTCTCTGGTCCTGGTCCAGTCTCTGGTCCTGGCCCTGGTCCTGGCCCTGGCCCTGGCCCTGATCTGGTCCTGGTCCGCTCTCTGGTCCTGGTCCGGTCTCTGGTCCTGGTCCTGGTCCTGGTCCTGGCCCGGTCTCTGGTCCTGGCCCGGTCTCTGGTCCTGGTCCTGGTCCTGGCCCGGTCTCTGGTCCTGGCCCAGTCTCTGGTCCTGGTCTGGTGATCGATGACATCATAAGAATAAGCCCCGCCCTCTGTTTGTGATTGACACATGCTGCTGTGATGTCATGGCCTAAGCCCCGCCCCTTGGCTCCTGTCTCTGGGTCTGTCCCTCACCTGCCAGTCTCACCTGTGCAGACCGGGACCAGAGCCGGACTAAAGCCGGACCAGAGCCGGACCAGAGCCAGACCAGAGCCGGACTAAAGCCGGACCAGAGCCGGACCAGAGCTGGACTAAAGCAGGACCAGAGCCGAACTAAAGCAGGACTGAACCTGGACTGAACCAGGTTTCAGAGCAGATCTGGACTGAAGCAGCAGTGATGGTTTTGGATGGTAAAGTGTGAAGGGCAGAATCATGATTTTGGAGTAAACCGGACCAGAAGAACCAGACCAGATCCTGTGGACCGGACCAGGTCTGAACCAGGACCGGACCGGGTCTAAACCAGGACCGGACCGGGTCTGAACCAGGACTGGACTCGGGTCTGAAAAGGACCAAGTTTAGATTTTAAGGTTTGAGTCACTTGGAGAAAAGGAAATAAAGTTTAACGTGTGGACTTCAGTTTCACTTTAAGACTTCAGCCTGGACCAGGACTGGACCAGGACTGGACCAGGATCTGACCCGGTTTTACCTGGACTTCAGCAGAACTAACCCAGGACCAGGACTGGACCTGGACTCGAGCCGGTCTTGGTCTGGACCATGTCTGTGGGGCAGGAGGAGGAGTGTGTTTGTTCTGTGGGGATGAAGCTGAGCTGGGACATCAACGACCCCAAACTGCCCCAGGTACTATTACTGCAAATACTGAAGTACTGTGAGTACTGCGAATACTTCTACTATTACTGCAACGACTCCAAACTGCCCCAGGTACTATTACTGCAAATACTGAAGTACTGTGAGTACTGCGAATACTTCTACTATTACTGCAATGACCCCAAACTGCCCCAGGTACTATTACTGCAAATACTGAAGTACTGTGAGTACTGCGAATACTTCTACTATTACTGCAATGACCCCAAACTGCCCCAGGTACTATTACTGCAAATACTGAAGTACTGTGAGTACTGCGAATACTTCTACTATTACTGCAACGACCCCAAACTGCCCCAGGTACTATTACTGCAAATACTGAAGTACTGTGAGTACTGCGAATACTTCTACTATTACTGCAACGACCCCAAACTGCCCCAGGTACTATTACTGCAAATACTGAAGTACTGTGAGTACTGCGAATACTTCTACTATTACTGCAACGACTCCAAACTGCCCCAGGTACTATTACTGCAAATACTGAAGTACTGTGAGTACTGCGAATACTTCTACTATTACTGCAACGACCCCAAACTGCCCCAGGTACTATTACTGCAAATACTGAAGTACTGTGAGTACTGCGAATACTACTACTATTACTGCAACGACTCCAAACTGCCCCAGGTACTATTACTGCAAATACTGAAGTACTGTGAGTACTGCGAATACTACTACTATTACTGCAACGACCCCAAACTGCCCCAGGTACTATTACTGCAAATACTGAAGTACTGTGAGTACTGCGAATACTTCTACTATTACTGCAACGACCCCAAACTGCCCCAGGTACTATTACTGCAAATACTGAAGTACTGTGAGTACTGCGAATACTACTATTACTGCAACGACCCCAAACTGCCCCAGGTACTATTACTGCAAATACTGAAGTACTGTGAGTACTGTGAATACTTCTACTATTACTGCAACGACCCCAAACTGCCCCAGGTACTATTACTGCAAATACTGAAGTACTGTGAGTACTGCGAATACTACTATTACTGCAACGACCCCAAACTGCCCCAGGTACTATTACTGCAAATACTGAAGTACTGTGAGTACTGCGAATACTACTATTACTGCAACGACCCCAAACTGCCCCAGGTACTATTACTGCAAATACTGAAGTACTGTGAGTACTGCGAATACTTCTACTATTACTGCAACGACCCCAAACTGCCCCAGGTACTATTACTGCAAATACTGAAGTACTGTGAGTACTGCGAATACTACTATTACTGCAACGACCCCAAACTGCCCCAGGCACTATTACTGCAAATACTGAAGTACTGTGAGTACTGCGAATACTTCTACTATTACTGCAACGACCCCAAACTGCCCCAGGTACTGTTACTGCAAATACTGAAGTACTGTGAGTACTGTGAATACTTCTACTATTACTGCAACGACCCCAAACTGCCCCAGGTACTGTTACTGTGAATACTGAAGTACTGTGAGTACTGCGAATACTTCTACTATTACTGCAACGACCCCAAACTGCCCCAGGTACTATTACTGCAAATACTGAAGTACTATGAGTACTGCGAATACTTCTATTACTGCAACGACCCCAAACTGCCCCAGGTACTATTACTGCAAATACTGAAGTACTGTGAGTACTGTGAATACTTCTACTATTACTGCAACGACCCCAAACTGCCCCAGGTACTGTGACTGTTACTGTGAATACTGAAGTACTGTGAGTACTGTGAATACTTCTACTATTACTGCAACGACCCCAAACTGCCCCAGGTACTGTGACTGTTACTGTGAGTACTGTGAGTACTGCGAATACTTCTATTACTGCAACGACCCCAAACTGCCCCAGGTACTGTGACTGTTACTGTGAGTACTGTGAGTACTGAAGTACTGTGAGTACTGCGAATACTTCTACTATTACTGCAACGACCCCAAACTGCCCCAGGTACTGTGACTGTTACTGTGAGTACTGTGAGTACTGAAGTACTGTGAGTACTGCGAATACTTCTACTATTACTGCAACGACCCCAAACTGCCCCAGGTACTATTACTGCAAATACTGAAGTACTGTGAGTACTGTGAATACTTCTACTATTACTGCAACGACCCCAAACTGCCCCAGGTACTGTTACTGCAAATACTGAAGTACTGTGAGTACTGCGAATACTACTATTACTGCAACGACCCCAAACTGCCCCAGGTACTATTACTGCAAATACTGAAGTACTGTGAGTACTGCGAATACTACTATTACTGCAACGACCCCAAACTGCCCCAGGTACTGTTACTGTGAATACTGAAGTACTGTGAGTACTGCGAATACTTCTACTATTACTGCAACGACCCCAAACTGCCCCAGGTACTATTACTGCAAATACTGAAGTACTGTGAGTACTGTGAATACTACTATTACTGCAACGACCCCAAACTGCCCCAGGTACTATTACTGCAAATACTGAAGTACTGTGAGTACTGCGAATACTTCTACTATTACTGCAACGACCCCAAACTGCCCCAGGTACTATTACTGCAAATACTGAAGTACTGTGAGTACTGTGAATACTTCTACTATTACTGCAACGACCCCAAACTGCCCCAGGTACTATTACTGCAAATACTGAAGTACTGTGAGTACTGTGAATACTTCTACTATTACTGCAACGACCCCAAACTGCCCCAGGTACTATTACTGCAAATACTGAAGTACTGTGAGTACTGTGAATACTTCTACTATTACTGCAACGACCCCAAACTGCCCCAGGTACTATTACTGCAAATACTGAAGTACTGTGAGTACTGCGAATACTTCTACTATTACTGCAACGACCCCAAACTGCCCCAGGTACTATTACTGCAAATACTGAAGTACTGTGAGTACTGTGAATACTTCTACTATTACTGCAACGACCCCAAACTGCCCCAGGTACTATTACTGCAAATACTGAAGTACTGTGAGTACTGTGAATACTTCTACTATTACTGCAACGACCCCAAACTGCCCCAGGTACTATTACTGTGAATACTGAAGTACTGTGAGTACTGCGAATACTTCTACTATTACTGCAACGACCCCAAACTGCCCCAGGTACTGTTACTGTGAATACTGAAGTACTGTGAGTACTGCGAATACTTCTACTATTACTGCAACGACCCCAAACTGCCCCAGGTACTATTACTGCAAATACTGAAGTACTGTGAGTACTGTGAATACTTCTACTATTACTGCAACGACCCCAAACTGCCCCAGGTACTGTGACTGTTACTGTGAATACTGAAGTACTGTGAGTACTGTGAATACTTCTACTATTACTGCAACGACCCCAAACTGCCCCAGGTACTGTGACTGTTACTGTGAGTACTGTGAGTACTGCGAATACTTCTATTACTGCAACGACCCCAAACTGCCCCAGGTACTGTGACTGTTACTGTGAGTACTGTGAGTACTGAAGTACTGTGAGTACTGCGAATACTTCTACTATTACTGCAACGACCCCAAACTGCCCCAGGTACTGTGACTGTTACTGTGAGTACTGTGAGTACTGAAGTACTGTGAGTACTGCGAATACTTCTACTATTACTGCAACGACCCCAAACTGCCCCAGGTACTATTACTGCAAATACTGAAGTACTGTGAGTACTGTGAATACTTCTACTATTACTGCAACGACCCCAAACTGCCCCAGGTACTGTTACTGCAAATACTGAAGTACTGTGAGTACTGCGAATACTACTATTACTGCAACGACCCCAAACTGCCCCAGGTACTATTACTGCAAATACTGAAGTACTGTGAGTACTGCGAATACTACTATTACTGCAACGACCCCAAACTGCCCCAGGTACTGTTACTGTGAATACTGAAGTACTGTGAGTACTGCGAATACTTCTACTATTACTGCAACGACCCCAAACTGCCCCAGGTACTATTACTGCAAATACTGAAGTACTGTGAGTACTGTGAATACTACTATTACTGCAACGACCCCAAACTGCCCCAGGTACTATTACTGCAAATACTGAAGTACTGTGAGTACTGTGAATACTTCTACTATTACTGCAACGACCCCAAACTGCCCCAGGTACTATTACTGCAAATACTGAAGTACTGTGAGTACTGTGAATACTTCTACTATTACTGCAACGACCCCAAACTGCCCCAGGTACTATTACTGCAAATACTGAAGTACTGTGAGTACTGTGAATACTTCTACTATTACTGCAACGACCCCAAACTGCCCCAGGTACTATTACTGCAAATACTGAAGTACTGTGAGTACTGTGAATACTTCTACTATTACTGCAACGACCCCAAACTGCCCCAGGTACTATTACTGCAAATACTGAAGTACTGTGAGTACTGTGAATACTTCTACTATTACTGCAACGACCCCAAACTGCCCCAGGTACTATTACTGCAAATACTGAAGTACTGTGAGTACTGTGAATACTTCTACTATTACTGCAACGACCCCAAACTGCCCCAGGTACTATTACTGCAAATACTGAAGTACTGTGAGTACTGTGAATACTTCTACTATTACTGCAACGACCCCAAACTGCCCCAGGTACTATTACTGTGAATACTGAAGTACTGTGAGTACTGCGAATACTTCTACTATTACTGCAACGACCCCAAACTGCCCCAGGTACTGTTACTGTGAATACTGAAGTACTGTGAGTACTGTGAATACTTCTACTATTACTGCAACGACCCCAAACTGCCCCAGGTACTATTACTGCAAATACTGAAGTACTGTGAGTACTGTGAATACTTCTACTATTACTGCAACGACCCCAAACTGCCCCAGGTACTGTGACTGTTACTGTGAATACTGAAGTACTGTGAGTACTGTGAATACTTCTACTATTACTGCAACGACCCCAAACTGCCCCAGGTACTGTGACTGTTACTGTGAGTACTGTGAGTACTGCGAATACTTCTATTACTGCAACGACCCCAAACTGCCCCAGGTACTGTGACTGTTACTGTGAGTACTGTGAGTACTGAAGTACTGTGAGTACTGCGAATACTTCTACTATTACTGCAACGACCCCAAACTGCCCCAGGTACTATTACTGCAAATACTGAAGTACTGTGAGTACTGCGAATACTTCTACTATTACTGCAACGACCCCAAACTGCCCCAGGTACTATTACTGCAAATACTGAAGTACTGTGAGTACTGCGAATACTTCTACTATTACTGCAACGACCCCAAACTGCCCCAGGTACTGTGACTGTTACTGTGAGTACTGTGAATACTGTGAATACTGAAGTACTGTGAGTACTGTGAATAGTGTGAATACTGCAAATACTCAAGTACTGAAGTACTTCTACTATTACTGCAAGTACTGAAGTACTTCTACTATTACTGCAAGTACTGCAAATACTTCTACTATTACTGCAAGTACTGAAGTACTGAAATACTGTAAGTACAGCAAATACTTCTACTATTACTGCAAATACTGAAGTACTGCAAATACTTCTACTACTATTACTGTGAATACTGCAAATACGATGACACAAATACACGACTACACAAATATACGGCGACACAAATACACGACTACACAAATATACGACACAAATATACGACGACACAAATATACGACGACACAAATATACGACGACACAAATATACGACGACACAAATATACGACGACACAAATATACGACACAAATATACGACGACACAAATATACGACGACACAAATATACGACGACACAAATATACGACGACACAAATATACGACACAAATATACGACGACACAAATATACGACGACACAAATATACGACACAAATATACGACGACACAAATATACGACGACACAAATATACGACGACACAAATATACGACGACACAAATACACGACGACAATAAATACATCGACGACACAAATACATCGATTTATTAATAAATACATCGACGACACAAATATACGACGACACAAATATACGACGACACAAATATACGACACAAATATACGACGACACAAATATACGACGACACAAATATACGACGACACAAATATACGACGACACAAATACACGACGACACAAATACACGACGACACAAATACACGACGACACAAATACACGACGACACAAATACACGACGACACAAATATACGACTACACAAATATACGACTACACAAATATACGACTACACAAATATCTGACGACACAAATATACTGACGACACAAATATACTACTACACAAATATCGGCGACACAAATATCGACGACACAAATACACGACGACGACACAAATACATCGACGACACAAATATCTGACGACACAAATATCGACGACACAAATATCTGACGACACAAATATATCGACGACACAAATATATCGACGACACAAATATATCGACGACACAAATATCGACGACACAAATATCGACGACACAAATATATCGACGACACAAATATCGACGACACAAATACATCGACGACACAAATATATCGACGACACAAATATATCGACGACACAAATATATCGACGACACAAATATCGACGACACAAATATCGACGACACAAATATCTGACGATTAATAAATATATCGACGACACAAATATATCGACGACACAACATATCTGACGACACAAATATATCGACGACACAAATATATCGACGACACAACATATCGACGACACAAATATACGACGACACAAATATACGACACAAATATACGACGACACAAATACACGACGACACAAATACACGACGACACAAATACACGACGACACAAATACACGACGACACAAATATACGACTACACAAATATACGACTACACAAATATACGACTACACAAATATACTACTACACAAATATACTACTACACAAATATACGGCGACACAAATATACGACGACAGAAATACACGACGACACAAATATACGACGACACAAATATACGACGACACAAATATACGACGACACAAATATACGACGACACAAATATACGACGACACAAATATACGACACAAATATACGGCGACACAAATATACGGCGACACAAATATACGACGACACAAATATACGACGACACAAATATACGACGACACAAATACACGACGACACAAATATACGACGACACAAATATACGACGACACAAATATACGACGACACAAATATACGGCGACACAAATATACGGCGACACAAATATACTACTACACAAATATACGACTACACAAATATACGACGACACAAATATACTACTACACAAATATACGACTACACAAATATACGGCGACACAAATATACTACTACACAAATATACGACTACACAAATATACGACTACACAAATATACTACTACACAAATATACTACTATAAATTTTATTACTACTACAGCAAAAAGTAAAAGTAAAAACTCCAAACTGAAGAATCAGGTTTAAATAAACAGAATCAGGTTTAAATAAACAGAATCAGGTTTAAATAAACAGAATCAGGTTAAATTCAGTTTTTTAAAGTTTTTGTTCGTTTCTCCGTTCGGACTGAAGGACTTTTATTTATTTTTATATTTTAAATCATTGTAAAACCATCAAAATGTGTTTCTGAAAATATTCAAATGTTAAAATATTTCCTGAAATATGTTTTTAAATATATATAAATATAAAATAAATATATATTTTAATACGGATTTAAAATCTTTCATTAATATTCTTGAAACGACATTTTTACCAGGACTAAACCAGGACTAAACCAGGACTGAACCAGGACTAAACCAGGACTAAACCAGGACTAAACCAGGACTAAACCAGGACTAAACCAGGACTGAACCAGGTCTAAACCAGGACTAATACAAGTCTAAACCAGGTCTAAACCAGGTCTAAACCAGGTCTAAACCAGGTCTAAACCAGGTCTAAACCAGGACTAAACCAGGACTAAACCAGGACTGAACCAGGACTAAACCAGGACTAAACCAGGACTGAACCAGGACTAAACCAGGACTGAACCAGGACTGAACCAGGACTGAACCAGGACTAAACCAGGACTAAACCAGGACTAAACCAGGACTAAACCAGGACTGAACCAGGACTGAACCAGGACTGAACCAGGACTGAACCAGGACTGAACCAGGACTGAACCAGGACTGAACCAGGTCTGAACCAGGTCTGAACCAGGTCTGAACCAGGTCTACTGGGGATCTGCTTTCGCGTAAACACGACTCATCAGTTTTATCACTGAAACTCATCAGAAAAACTTTATCTGAGAAAATCAAAACATTGAGACTTGAGACAGACTCAGACCCGGACAGGTCCAGACCTGAACCAGGACCAAACCAGGACCAAACTAAGACCAAACCAGGACTCCAAGTCTTAGTCCTAGTCCTGGTCTTGCTGAGTGGACTCAGATTCAGTGTGTTTTTATTTACAGTCAAACTAAAAACTGGTTTGTTCTGTTTCAGGTCAAAACACCAGAGTCCAGAGTCAGCACCAGACCAGGTCTAAACCAGGTCTAAACCAGGTCTAAACCAGGTCTAAACCAGGTCTAAACCAGGTCTGAACCAGGTCTGAACCAGGTCTGAACCAGGTCTGAACCAGGTCTAAACCAGGTCTAAACCAGGTCTAAACCAGGACTAAACCAGGTCTAAACCAGGTCTAAACCAGGACTAAACCAGGATTAAACCAGGTCTGAACCAGGACTAAACCAGGACTAAACCAGGTCTAAACCAGGTTTAGAGTGTCTCTAAAGTCTCTAAAGTCTCTAAAGTCTCTTCATCTTCAGACGTCTGAGTGGAGCCAAAGGAGGAGGACAGAGGGTCGGGGTTAGTCTGATGTGAGTCTGATTCAGGAAAAACTCTTCAAAATAATCCAGATCCAAGAGATAGTCCAGGTTTAGTCCAGGTTTAGTCCGGGTTTAGTCCTGGTTTAGTCCTGGTTTAGTCCTGGTTCAGTCCTGGTTCAGTCCTGGTTTAGTCCTGGTTTAGTCTGGGTTTAGTCCTGGTTTAGTCCTGGTTTACTCTGGGTTTAGTCTGGGTTTAGACCTGGTTCAGTCCTGGTTCAGTCCTGGTTCAGTCCTGGTTCAGTCCTGGTTCAGTCCTGGTTCAGTCCTGGTTCAGTCCAGGTTTAGTCCAGGTTTAGTCCAGGTTTAGTCCAGGTTTAGTCCAGGTTTAGTCCTGGTTTAGTCCAGGTTTAGTCCAGGTTTAGTCCAGGTTTAGTCCAGGTTTAGTCCAGGTTTAGTCCTGGTTTAGTCCTGGTTTAGTCCAGGTTTAGTCCAGGTTTAGTCCGGGTTTAGTCCTGGTTTAGTCCTGGTTTAGTCCTGGTTCAGTCCTGGTTCAGTCCAGGTCCAGCACTCATGTTTGTGTTGTAAACCTACAGTTGGATGTTTATTTACAGATTTGGTTAATGAAGCTTTTCGTGTTTTTGTTTCCAGAGGAGTTTCAGATTCTCTTCAGTTTCAGATTCTCTTCAGTTTCAGATCTTTTAGTTTCAGATCTTTTAGTTTCAGATCTTTTAGTTTCAGATCTTTTAGTTTCAGATCTTTTAGTTTCAGATCTTTTAGTTTCAGATCTTTTAGTTTCAGATTCTCTTCAGTTTCAGATGAATCTTTCCAATTTTGGTAAATAACAAAAAATAAAAAATAAAGTAAAAAACACTGAACAGAAGTTAAATAAGAGACAAATGTTCAGCAGGAAGTGACTGGGACCATGTGCTTCCTCCATTCGCTCCAACTCTCATCACACTTTTGTCTCTCAATGTTTCAGTCGTGTTGGTCCAGGAGCCGTTTACAACTTCCTTCAATCCCACAGGAGCCGGAGCACAAAACCCCAAAACAGCAACATGTCCCAATGTCCAGACTCTTCTTCTCTCATGTTCATCACACGCCTGTTTCTCCAGACTCTTCTCCTCTCATGTCCATCACACGCCTGTTTCTCCAGACTCTTCTCCTCTCATGTCCATCACACGCCTGTTTCTCCAGACTCTTCTCCTCTCATGTTCATCACACGCCTGTTTCTCCAGACTCTTCTCCTCTCATGTCCATCACACGCCTGTTTCTCCAGACTCTTCTCTCATGTCCATCACACGCCTGTTTCTCCAGAATCTTCTCCTCTCATGTTCATCACACGCCTGTTTCTCCAGACTCTTCTCTCATGTCCATCACACGCCTGTTTCTCCAGACTCTTCTCTCATGTCCATCACACGCCTGTTTCTCCAGACTCTTCTCCTCTCATGTCCATCACACGCCTGTTTCTCCAGACTCTTCTCCTCTCATGTCCATCACACGCCTGTTTCTCCAGACTCTTCTCCTCTCATGTCCATCACACGCCTGTTTCTCCAGACTCTTCTCCTCTCATGTTCATCACACGCCTGTTTCTCCAGACTCTTCTCCTCTCATGTTCATCACACGCCTGTTTCTCCAGACTCTTCTCCTCTCATGTCCATCACACGCCTGTTTCTCCAGACTCTTCTCTCATGTCCATCACACGCCTGTTTCTCCAGACTCTTCTCCTCTCATGTCCATCACACGCCTGTTTCTCCAGACTCTCCTCTCATGTCCATCACACGCCTGTTTCTCCAGACTCTTCTCTCATGTCCATCACACGCCTGTTTCTCCAGACTCTTCTCCTCTCATGTCCATCACACGCCTGTTTCTCCAGACTCTTCTCTCATGTCCATCACACGCCTGTTTCTCCAGACTCTTCTCCTCTCATGTCCATCACACGCCTGTTTCTCCAGACTCTTCTCCTCTCATGTCCATCACACGCCTGTTTCTCCAGACTCTTCTCCTCTCATGTCCATCACACGCCTGTTTCTCCAGACTCTTCTCCTCTCATGTCCATCACACGCCTGTTTCTCCAGACTCTTCTCCTCTCATGTCCATCACACGCCTGTTTCTCCAGACTCTTCTCCTCTCATGTCCATCACACGCCTGTTTCTCCAGACTCTTCTCCTCCTCTCATGTCCATCACACGCCTGTTTCTCCAGACTCTTCTCCTCTCATGTCCATCACACGCCTGTTTCTCCAGACTCTTCTCCTCTCATGTCCATCACACGCCTGTTTCTCCAGACTCTTCTCCTCTCATGTCCATCACACGCCTGTTTCTCCAGACTCTTCTCCTCTCATGTCCATCACACGCCTGTTTCTCCAGACTCTTCTCTCATGTCCATCACACGCCTGTTTCTCCAGACTCTTCTCTCATGTCCATCACACGCCTGTTTCTCCAGACTCTTCTCCTCTCATGTCCATCACACGCCTGTTTCTCCAGACTCTTCTCCTCTCATGTCCATCACACGCCTGTTTCTCCAGACTCTTCTCCTCTCATGTCCATCACACGCCTGTTTCTCCAGACTCTTCTCCTCTCATGTCCATCACACGCCTGTTTCTCCAGACTCTTCTCCTCTCATGTCCATCACACGCCTGTTTCTCCAGACTCTTCTCCTCTCATGTCCATCACACGCCTGTTTCTCCAGACTCTTCTCCTCTCATGTCCATCACACGCCTGTTTCTCCAGACTCTTCTCCCTCTCATGTCCATCACACGCCTGTTTCTCCAGACTCTTCTCCTCTCATGTCCATCACACGCCTGTTTCTCCAGACTCTTCTTCTCTCATGTCCATCACACGCCTGTTTCTCCAGACTCTTCTCCTCTCATGTCCATCACACGCCTGTTTCTCCAGACTCTTCTCCCTCCTCATGTCCATCACACGCCTGTTTCTCCAGACTCTTCTCCTCTCATGTCCATCACACGCCTGTTTCTCCAGACTCTTCTCCTCTCATGTCCATCACACGCCTGTTTCTCCAGACTCTTCTCCTCTCATGTCCATCACACGCCTGTTTCTCCAGACTCTTCTTCTCTCATGTCCATCACACGCCTGTTTCTCCAGACTCTTCTCCTCTCATGTCCATCACACGCCTGTTTCTCCAGACTCTTCTCCTCTCATGTCCATCACACGCCTGTTTCTCCAGACTCTTCTCCCTCTCATGTCCATCACACGCCTGTTTCTCCAGACTCTTCTCCTCTCATGTCCATCACACGCCTGTTTCTCCAGACTCTTCTCCTCTCATGTCCATCACACGCCTGTTTCTCCAGACTCTTCTCCTCTCATGTCCATCACACGCCTGTTTCTCCAGACTCTTCTCCTCTCATGTCCATCACACACCTGTTTCTCCAGACTCTTCTCCCTCTCTCATGTCCATCACACGCCTGTTTCTCCAGACTCTTCTCCTCTCATGTCCATCACACGCCTGCTTCCTCCAGACTCTTCTCCTCTCATGTCCATCACACGCCTGTTTCTCCAGACTCTTCTCCTCTCATGTCCATCACACGCCTGTTTCTCCAGACTCTTCTCCTCTCATGTCCATCACACGCCTGTTTCTCCAGACTCTTCTCCTCTCATGTCCATCACACGCCTGTTTCTCCAGACTCTTCTCCTCTCATGTCCATCACACGCCTGTTTCTCCAGACTCTTCTCCTCTCATGTCCATCACACGCCTGTTTCTCCAGACTCTTCTCTCCTCTCATGTCCATCACACGCCTGTTTCTCCAGACTCTTCTCCTCTCATGTCCATCACACGCCTGTTTCTCCAGACTCTTCTCCTCTCATGTCCATCAAGCACGCCTGTTTCTCCAGACTCTTCTCCTCTCATGTCCATCACACGCCTGTTTCTCCAGACTCTTCTCCTCTCATGTCCATCACACGCCTGTTTCTCCAGACTCTTCTCCTCTCATGTCCATCACACGCCTGTTTCTCCAGACTCTTCTTCTCTCATGTCCATCACACGCCTGTTTCTCCAGACTCTTCTCCTCTCATGTCCATCACACGCCTGTTTCTCCAGACTCTTCTCCTCTCATGTCCATCACACGCCTGTTTCTCCAGACTCTTCTCCTCTCATGTCCATCACACGCCTGTTTCTCCAGACTCTTCTCCTCTCATGTCCATCACACGCCTGTTTCTCCAGACTCTTCTCCTCTCATGTCCATCACACGCCTGTTTCTCCAGACTCTTCTCCTCTCATGTCCATCACACGCCTGTTTCTCCAGACTCTTCTCCTCTCATGTCCATCACACACCTGTTTCTCCAGACTCTTCTCCTCTCATGTCCATCACACGCCTGTTTCTCCAGACTCTTCTCCTCTCATGTCCATCACACGCCTGTTTCTCCAGACTCTTCTCCTCTCATGTCCATCACACGCCTGTTTCTCCAGACTCTTCTCCTCTCATGTCCATCACACGCCTGTTTCTCCAGACTCTTCTCCTCTCATGTCCATCACACGCCTGTTTCTCCAGACTCTTCTCCTCTCATGTCCATCACACGCCTGTTTCTCCAGACTCTTCTCCTCTCATGTCCATCACACGCCTGTTTCTCCAGAATCTTCTCCTCTCATGTCCATCACACGCCTGTTTCTCCAGTCCACAAATAGTTTATCTTGTGTTTTCTCACTTCTCTGTTCAGCCTCTTGTGCTCTTCTCAGAGTCTCGCAGTGACGTTTAACATTATTTTCCTTGAGCGTCGCCACTTGTGGCAAACGCACCGAGCACACGTTTCCCAACCGGAAACAGGAATTAGTCCATTTCTGTTGGAAAATCCTGCAGTCAGCTCCATTTTTCTCATTTTGGACGTTTTGCTGCGGAGTTTGTCAGGGTCATAGTCAGAACGGTCGTCCTAAAGAGCCTTTGGAAAGAGGCGACTGCAGAAAATTACCACAGAAATGTGAAAAATGAAAATATTAGAATAATAGAAAACAGATCCTCAGCCGAGGGCCAGATTGAAGGTGTTGAAGGGCCGGATCCGGCCCCCGGGCCTCTGCTTTAAAGGGACAGTTGTTTAGACACAGGGACATTTCCTGGTGAGCCGAGTGTTGGAGACGTGTGGAGACACTTTTAGATCTTCAGTCCAGTCCTGGTGTTTGCAGCTGCTGGTGCATCTCAGTATTTCAGATCTTCTGAAGGATGAGCAGCTTCTGATCACGTCTATTCCAAAAACTCTCTAAATACAAAGCTTCAAAATCGAACGGTCGATTCCCTCCAGAAACTAAAGCTCCTCCCGTGTGCGTCTCACTCCAAAACATCTGGAGTTTGGAGCAGGCCCAGAATATGTGGATTCTTTTTGTCTGAACCAAACTCCCCGAGTTCTAAAATATCCAATATAATAGATCTAAAATATCAGGTTCTTCGGCCGTGTTCCTCCAGGACGACAAGAAGCTGAAACGTCTGTTAGTTTCTGTTTCACCTGCAGCGTTTGTTCTTTGTCAGTAGAACTTTGTATATTTCAGATCTCTGGTTTCGGGCACGTTTGCAGTTTCAATAGTTTAAAAAATGCTTCTTCAGGCAAAGTCACATTTAATATTTTGCAGTTTAAGGTCCAGTTCTGTCTGACTGCCTCAGGTCTGTTTGGGGAAAAGTTCTTTCCTGTGAATGAGCAGAAGCTTTTCAGAATCCTGTGTGCAAACTTTAAACACAGTCGCTGCTGCTGCGAAAAGCTAAAAAGCTGAAGAATGTTTTCATTTTCTGAAGTGGAGTCAGATTTAGCAGTTTAGGCCAGATCTTTAAAGTCATCTTCATCCACAGAATCTGAGTTAGCGTTAGCATTAGCGTCCACAGACTCTGAGTTAGCGTTAGCATTAGCGTCCACAGACTCTGAGTTAGTGTTAGCATTAGCGTCCACAGACTCTGAGTTAGTGTTAGCATTAGCGTCCACAGACTCTGAGTTAGTGTTAGCATTAGCGTCCACAGACTCTGAGTTAGTGTTAGCATTAGCGTCCACAGACTCTGAGTTAGCGTTAGCATTAGCGTCCACAGACTCTGAGTTAGTGTTAGCATTAGCGTCCACAGACTCTGAGTTAGTGTTAGCATTAGCGTCCACAGACTCTGAGTTAGTGTTAGCATTAGCGTCCACAGACTCTGAGTTAGCGTTAGCATTAGCGTCCACAGACTCTGAGTTAGCGTTAGCATTAGCGTCCACAGACTCTGAGTTAGTGTTAGCATTAGCGTCCACAGACTCTGAGTTAGTGTTAGCATTAGCGTCCACAGACTCTGAGTTAGTGTTAGCATTAGCGTACACAGACTCTGAGTTAGTGTTAGCATTAGCGTCCACAGACTCTGAGTTAGTGTTAGCATTAGCGTCCACAGACTCTGAGTTAGTGTTAGCATTAGCGTCCACAGACTCTGAGTTAGTGTTAGCATTAGCGTCCACAGACTCTGAGTTAGTGTTAGCGTCCACAGACTCTGAGTTAGTGTTAGCATAAGCGTCCACAGACTCTGAGTTAGCATTAGCATTAGCATCCACAGACTCTGAGTTAGCGTTAGCATTAGCATCCACAGACTCTGAGTTAGCGTTAGCATTAGCATCCACAGACTCTGAGTTAGTGTTAGCATTAGCGTCCACAGACTCTGAGTTAGTGTTAGCATTAGCGTCCACAGACTCTGAGTTAGTGTTAGCATTAGCGTCCACAGACTCTGAGTTAGTGTTAGCGTCCACAGACTCTGAGTTAGTGTTAGCATAAGCGTCCACAGACTCTGAGTTAGCGTTAGCATTAGCATCCACAGACTCTGAGTTAGCGTTAGCATTAGCATCCACAGACTCTGAGTTAGCGTTAGCATTAGCATCCACAGACTCTGAGTTAGTGTTAGCATTAGCATCCACAGACTCTGAGTTAGTGTTAGCATTAGCGTATACAGAATCTGAGTTAGTGTTAGCATTAGCGTCCACAGACTCTGAGTTAGCGTTAGCATTATGCAACGATGTACGCTAACTTAAAAGTTTGGGAAGCTAAAACATTAAGGCTGAGTTATACAGTGGGACGCATGTGACTGACAGAAAAAACAGATTGGTTATGGGAGCTTGGGGAGAATGAAACACACAAGAGACAGAAATAAGTTTAACTGAATATATTAAATAAATTGAGAAGGTACAGGGAAAACAAACAAAATAAATAATTGGAATGAATAGTGTGGCAAAAGACCACAAAAAAAAAACTTTAGCTCAAGTCCCTTTTCAAGTTTTACATCAAAGATTTTTTACTTTGATAAGTTCCAAGTCCATTTGTTGAGTTTTGTAACCCTCAGTTGAGTTTAAAATGGAATGAAAATGTAAAGGTTCAACACAAGTAATCCATTTCAGGCAAAAAATTGCTCATCGCAGAATGATCCAAAAACCAAAAATAATCCGAGTCCGGATAACAAGGGAGGAAAACAGAAAGACCCTACCAGTTCGTAGTTCTGTCTTAAGCTCGCCACCTCAGAACGAGGAATCAGAGTTCATGGTAACACAAAAAACCTGACCTGTGACAAAGGGAAAAAAAAACAATAAATATCACAAGTCAGTTACTCAGTTACTTAGTCGGTTACATTTCGTAGTATTATTATTCCTTTTATAAAGCAATCATTGCATTGTATTTGAATTAATTAATCCAAATTCAAAACAAAAACAATAAAGTTCAGTTGCGCAACACTATATATATTTATAATCTCCATTACCAGCTAAACTACAAGACATGTAATGAATCAATTCAATTTCAATGGGTTTGTACCATTAGCATCAGTAAAAGGAAAAAAAAAGAAATGTCGTTATAGACATAATTAAACAATGTCCGATACAGACCGTGCATTATTTTAAACTGCTCTCTTGAGTTTCTAATCTCAAAACAAAACTCAAGAGAGCCGAAAACGTTCAGAGAAGTTCATCGCGGCAACCCGGAAGTTATTATTTTACTTAATTTAGCCGTTTTTGCGCTAGTTAGCAAGCTTTTAGCAAATTAATTATATAAAATAAACTCTTGGGTCACTCACCATTGAGTTTGAGAATTTTTTGAGTAGAATTTAGAATACCGCGGGCGGTTCTGTGCAGCCTCTGCCCCGCGCTACAGGCCACAGCCGGGAGCAGGAAGTGGAGACAGGAAGTGGCTCGGGGCTCTGTCAGTTTTATCACACAGCGCCACTTGTGGCGGGTCCAATGGTATTGCAGTGGAGGAGGAGATATTTGCATGCGATTTGGACACAGGGGTTACAATTAGCATCCACAGACTCTGAGTTAGCGTTAGCGTTAGCGTCCACAGACTCTGAGTTAGTGTTAGCATTAGCATCCACAGAATCTCACATTTTAAAGTTCAGTTTTGGATCAGGTTAAACTCCAGTTTCAGCTTCAGAATCCTCATTCCACCAGGGCAGGGCCGTCCTCCTGCGTCTCAGTGTCTGAGTGGCTCACGCCTCACAGCAGGAAGGTTCTGGGTTCGTTCCCCGAGTCGCCCGGGCCTTTGTGTGGAGTTTGCATGTTCTCCCCGTGTCTGGGTTTCCTCCAGTTTCCCCATCAGCACCAAAGTGGAGTGAGTGTGGTGGTGTTCGAAGGCGCTGCTGGAGCCTCACGTCTGTCACTCTGTCCCAGGGCGGCTGTGGCTACAGGAGTTTACAGCAGAGTCTGAGTGAAGAATGTTCTGATAATAAAGCGTCTGTAAAGAATCTTTGGAACACGTGTCTGTGAAACAAGCTACAGAAATAAACGTAACTTTCCTCCTTTCTCTTTCCTTAATGGCGTCTCCAGATCCTCGGCTTTTTCTTTGCTGAATAATCCGTGATCTGAGCTTGTGCCGCTCCCTGAAGTCGCAGCAGGAAGTGCTCCAAATACATGCTGCAGTTTTGGGAGTGTCATTCTGCTTAGAATTACTGTGGACCAGACTCCATCTGTGCAGATCTTTTATCGCTCATCACAAAGGTTCATCGTTTGTTTGCATTACAGTTGGAGGATCTTTAGTAACTGTGACCTCCAGATATTTTATTCCAGGAGCTTCACCGTTCAGATATTTTTCCTGTAGATTCTCTGAGACAGTGAAGTTTAAGGCCATCACGTGTTTTAGAAATATTATTATAACCTGATCAATTTCCAAATTCCCTCAACATCAACATCATCAAACTGTTAAACCTCAAAGACTCTACAACATCGTCCACGACACAGAGGAACATGTTTCTATAACCGCAGAACTTTAACGGTAACAGACAGAACCGTCCTTTTCCCCTCTGAAAGTGCAGACATAGAGGTTTCCGTACATTTCTGCGGCTTTATCCTACGTCACACTCACGCTGTGTGATGACGGGAGCAAAACGAGTGTCCAATAGGAACTTTGTTTTCCCCAAACTCATGCGCTCCGTCCATTTTGATGGAGCCAAACTTTGCCAAAGAGTGAAGTGAGTCAAGATGGTCGACTCCTCTGACTGTGTGTGTTTATAACGAGGGAAAAAGTCGCTCTAAGTGGAGTTAATTCTCACACACATGGAAAATGACACATCTTGGTGTGTGTAATTGTGCATCTCTTTCTATTATTATTTAAAGGTTTATTTCAGTCCAAATGAACAAATCCAAATGTAATTTCCACCCTGGAAATGCAGAAGTGCTGTGGCTCTGGCCGTGGTCCTGACAGGAGCTGTTTCCAGGACTGGACCAGGAAACTCATGGAGCCACTGCACTTTTTTTGTTTTTAGGGCAATAAGGAGATTTTTAATTTACTTACAGACTTGAGATTTTGCATTTTTGTAGCTCAGGCCCAAAATTAAGCATTTTTATGTCCAAAAAGTTGTTTCTACATGTTTGCTGTGGGTTTTGTATAAAAGAGTGAATTTTGTTTTCAGTTTTTTCCATCTCTATTTCTGGTCCTGTAGCTTTTCTCACAGCCTCATGACACAACTACAGCAGCAGATTGTGAAATAACAGGTTGGACTGAACAAAAGGAGGTAGAACACTTCATTAGGGGTAAAAGGGGCAGTTTGAAAAGCAACATTAAGACAAAAATCCAGGCGAGGAGAAATGTACTAAAACTGCCCTCAGGTCTTCAGGGGTTAAATGAATCCTCAGGTTCCTCCATGTAAACGATCGTCACTTTAACCTGGAAACTTTGTCTTAAATTTGCCTTTTATTTTGGAGAGAAAAAGCCGCCTTCCAGAATCAAAGGCCTTTTCTGCCTCTCACTCGACTCTTAAGGCTGCAGGTTTTTGTTGTGTTAAATGTTCTACAGCCTGGACCTGATACTGACCTGATACTGACCCGATACTGACCTGTTACTGACCTGATACTGACCCGATACTGACCCGATACTGACCTGATACTGACCTGATACTGTCCTGATACTGTCCTGATATTGTCCTGATACTGTCCCGATACTGACCCGATCGTGACCCGATACTGACCTGATACTGTCCTGATACTGACCCGATACTGTCCTGATACTGACCTGATACTGACCCGATACTGACCCGATACTGACCTGATACTGACCTGATACTGACCCGATACTAACCCGATACTGACCTGTTACTGACCTGATACTGACCCGATACTGACCCGATACTGACCTGTTACTGACCTGATACTGTCCTGATACTGTCCTGATATTGTCCTGATACTGTCCCGATACTGACCCGATCGTGACCCGATACTGACCTGATACTGTCCTGATACTGACCCGATACTGTCCTGATACTGACCTGATACTGTCCTGATACTGTCCTGATACTGACCTGATACTGTCCTGATACTGACCCGATACTGACCCGATACTGACCCGATACTGTCCTGATACTGTCCTGATACTGACCTGATACTGACCCGATGCTGTCCTGATACTGACCTGATACTGACCTGATGCTGTCCTGATGCTGACCCGATACTGTCCTGATACTGACCTGATACTGACCCGATACTGTCCTGATACTGACCTGATACTGTCCTGATACTGACCTGATACTGTCCTGATACTGACCTGATACTGACAAGATACTGACCCGATACTGACCCGATACTGTCCTGATACTGACCCGATACTGACCCGATACTGTCCTGATACTGTCCTGATACTGACCTGATACTATCCTGATACTGACCTGATACTGACCCGATACTGACCCGATACTGTCCTGATACTGTCCTGATACTGACCTGATACTGACCCGATGCTGTCCTGATACTGACCTGATACTGACCTGATACTGACCTGATTTGGGTTCGTCGGGTTCGTGGAGTCGGGTTTGTGGAGTCGGGTTGGTGGAGTCGGGTTGGTGGAGTCGGGTTGGTGGAGTCGGGTTGGTGGAGTCGGGTTCTTTGTGGAGTCGGGTTCTTTGTGGAGTCGGGTTGGTGGAGTCGGGTTGGTGGAGTCGGGTTCTTTGTGGAGTCGGGTTCTTTGTGGAGTCGGGTTGGTGGAGTCGGGTTGGTGGAGTCGGGTTCTTTGTGGAGTCGGGTTCGGGTTGGTGGAGTCGGGTTGGTGGAGTCGGGTTGGTGGAGTCGGGTTCTTTGTGGAGTCGGGTTCGTGGAGTCGGGTTCTTTGTGGAGTCGGGTTCTTTGTGGAGTCGGGTTCTTTGTGGAGTCGGGTTCTTTGTGGAGTCGGGTTCGTGGAGTCGGGTTCTTTCTGGAGTCGGGTTCATGGAGTCAGGTTCGTGGAGTCGGGTTGGTGGAGTCGGGTTGGTGGAGTCGGGTTCTTTGTGGAGTCGGGTTCGTGTAGTCGGGTTCGTGGAGTCGGGTTCGTGGAGTCGGGGTGGTGGAGTCGTGTTGGTGGAGTCGGGTTCGTGGAGTCGGGTTCTTTGTGGAGTCAGGTTCGCGGAGTCGGGTTGTTCGTGGAGTCGGGTTCGTGGAGTCGGGTTCTTTGTGGAGTCGGGTTCTTTGTGGAGTCGGGTTCTTTGTGGAGTCGGGTTGGTGGAGTCGGGTTGGTGGAGTCGGGTTCTTTGTGGAGTCGGGTTCTTTGTGGAGTCGGCTGGTGGGAGTCGGCTTGGTGGAGTCCGGCTTGGTGGAGTCGGGTTCTTTCTGGAGTCGGGTTCATGGAGTCAGGTTCGTGGAGTCGGGTTGGTGGAGTCGGGTTGGTGGAGTCGGGTTCTTTGTGGAGTCGGGTTCGTGTAGTCGGGTTCGTGGAGTCGGGTTCGTGGAGTCGGGTTCCTGGAGTCGGGTTGGTGGAGTCGGGTTCGTGGAGTCGGGTTCGTGGAGTCGGGTTCTTTGTGGAGTCAGGTTCGCGGAGTCGGGTTCGCGGAGTCGGGTTCGTGGAGTCGGGTTCTTTGTGGAGTCGGGTTCTTTGTGGAGTCGGGTTCTTTGTGGAGTCGGGTTGGTGGAGTCGGGTTGGTGGAGTCGGGTTCTTTGTGGAGTCGGGTTCTTTGTGGAGTCGGGTTGGTGGAGTCGGGTTGGTGGAGTCGGGTTGGTGGAGTCGGGTTGGTGGAGTCGGGTTCTTTGTGGAGTCGGGTTCGCGGAGTCGGGTTCGCGGAGTCGGGTTCGCGGAGTCGGGTTCGAGGAGTCGGGTTCGTGGACTCGGGTTCTTTGTGGAGTCGGGTTCTTTGTGGAGTCGGGTTGGTGGAGTCGTGTTGGTGGAGTCGGGTTGGTGGAGTCGGGTTGGTGGAGTCGGGTTCTTTGTGGAGTCGGGTTCTTTGTGGAGTCGGGTTGGTGGAGTCGGGTTCGCGGAGTCGGGTTCGCGGAGTCGGGTTCGCGGAGTCGGGTTCGCGGAGTCGGGTTCGAGGAGTCGGGTTCTTTGTGGAGTCGGGTTCTTTGTGGAGTCGGGTTGGTGGAGTCGGGTTCGTGGAGTCGGGTTCGTGGAGTCGGGTTCTTTGTGGAGTCGGGTTCTTTGTGGAGTCGGGTTGGTGGAGTCGGGTTCGTGGAGTCGGGTTCGTGGAGTCGGGTTCTTTGTGGAGTCGGGTTCTTTGTGGAGTCGGGTTGGTGGAGTCGGGTTGGTGGAGTCGGGTTGGTGGAGTCGGGTTCTTTGTGGAGTCGGGTTCTTTGTGGAGTCGGGTTGGTGGAGTCGGGTTCGCGGAGTCGGGTTCGCGGAGTCGGGTTCGCGGAGTCGGGTTCGAGGAGTCGGGTTCTTTGTGGAGTCGGGTTCTTTGTGGAGTCGGGTTGGTGGAGTCGGGTTGGTGGAGTCGGGTTGGTGGAGTCGGGTTCATGGAGTCGGGTTTGTGGAGTCGGGTTCGTGTAGTCGGGTTCAGGTTGGTGGAGTCGGGTTGGCCTCTGACCCCTGCTTCTGTGACCTCTGACCCCTGCTTCTGTGACCTCTGACCCCTGCTTCTGTGACCTCTGACCCCTGCTTCTCTGACCTTTGACCTCTGACCTTGTGTCTGTGCAGGATCTGAAGCAGTTTGACCCGTTTCAGGAGTGGACCGACGGATATGTGCGCTACATCTACAGTGGTGAGCAGGGAGGGCCCTCTGCAGGTCGCCCTCTGCAGGTCGCCCTCTGCAGGTCGCCCTCTGCAGGTCGCCCTCTGCAGGTCGCCCTCTGCAGGTCACACTCTGCAGGTCGCCCTCTGTAGGTCGGGTGTGTAGGTCGCCCTCTGCAGGTCGCCCTCTGCAGGTCGCACTCCGCAGGTCGCCCTCCGCAGGTCGCCCTCCGCAGGTGGCCCTCCGCAGGTGGCCCTCCGCAGGTGGCCCTCTGCAGGTCGCCCTCTGCAGGTCGCCCTCTGCAGGTCGCCCTCTGCATGTCGCCCTCTGCAGGTCGCCCTCTGCAGGTCGTCCTCTGCAGGTCGCCCTCTGTAGGTCGGGTGTGTAGGTCGCCCTCGGCAGGTCGCCCTCTGCAGGTCGCCCTCTGCAGGTCGCCCTCTGTAGGTCGCACTCTGCAGTTCGTCCTCTGCAGGTCGCCCTCTGCAGGTCGCCCTCTGTAGGTCGCCCTCTGTAGGTCGGGTGTGTAGGTCGCCCTCTGTAGGTCGGGTGTGTAGGTCGCCCTCTGCAGTTCGCCCTCTGCAGGTCGCCCTCTGCAGGTCGCCCTCTGCAGGTCGCCCTCTGTAGGTCGCCCTCTGTAGGTCGCCCTCTGCAGTTCGCCCTCTGCAGTTCGCCCTCTGCAGGTCGCCCTCTGCAGGTCCCCCTCTGCAGGTCGCCCTCTGCAGGTCGCCCTCTGTAGGTCGCACTCTGTAGGTCGCACTCTGCAGGTCGCCCTCTGCAGTTCGCCCTCTGCAGGTCGCCCTCTGCAGGTCGCCCTCTGCAGGTCGCCCTCTGCAGGTCGCCCTCTGTAGGTCGCCCTCTGTAGGTCGGGTGTGTAGGTCGCCCTCTGTAGGTCGGGTGTGTAGGTCGCCCTCTGCAGTTCGCCCTCTGCAGGTCGCCCTCTGCAGGTCGCCCTCTGCAGGTCGCCCTCTGTAGGTCGCCCTCTGTAGGTCGCCCTCTGCAGTTCGCCCTCTGCAGGTCCCCCTCTGCAGGTCGCCCTCTGCAGGTCGCCCTCTGTAGGTCGCACTCTGTAGGTCGCACTCTGCAGGTCGCCCTCTGTAGGTCGCCCTCTGTAGGTCGCCCTCTGCAGGTCGCCCTCTGCAGGTCGCCCTCTGCAGGTCGCCCTCTGTAGGTCGCCCTCTGTAGGTCGCCCTCTGTAGGTCGCACTCTGCAGGTCGCACTCTGCAGGTCGCCCTCTGTAGGTCGGGTGTGTAGGTCGCCCTCGGCAGGTCGCCCTCTGCAGGTCGCCCTCTGCAGGTCGCCCTCTGCAGGTCGCCCTCTGTAGGTCGCACTCTGCAGGTCGCCCTCTGCAGGTCGCCCTCTGTAGGTCGCCCTCTGTAGGTCGGGTGTGTAGGTCGGGTGTGTAGGTCGCCCTCTGTAGGTCGCCCTCTGTGGGTCGCCCTCTGCAGGTCGCCCTCTGCAGATCGCCCTCTGCAGGTCACCCTCTGTAGGTCGCCCTCTGCAGGTCGCCCTCTGCAGAGCGCCCTCTGCAGGTCGCCCTCTGCAGGTCGCCCTCTGTAGGTCGCCCTCTGCAGGTCGTCCTCTGCAGGTCGCCCTCTGCAGGTCGCCCTCTGCAGGTCGCCCTCTGCAGGTCGCCCTCTGTAGAGCGCCCTCTGCAGGTCGCCCTCTGCAGGTCGCCCTCTGCAGGTCGCCCTCTGTAGGTCGAACTCTGTAGGTGGCACTCTGCAGGTCGCCCTCTGTAGGTCGCCCTCTGTATGTCGCCCTCTGCAGGTCGCCCTCTGCAGGTCGCCCTCTGCAGGTCGCCCTCTGTAGGTCGGGTGTGTAGGTCGCCCTCTGCAGGTCGCCCTCTGCAGGTCGCCCTCTGCAGGTCGCCCTCTGCAGGTCGCCCTCTGTAGGTCGCCCTCTGTAGGTCGCACTCTGCAGGTCGCACTCTGCAGGTCGCCCTCTGTAGGTCGGGTGTGTAGGTCGCCCTCGGCAGGTCGCCCTCTGCAGGTCGCCCTCTGCAGGTCGCCCTCTGCAGGTCGCCCTCTGTAGGTCGCCCTCTGTAGGTCGCACTCTGCAGGTCGCACTCTACAGGTCGCCCTCTGCAGGTCGCCCTCTGTAGGTCGCCCTCTGTAGGTCGGGTGTGTAGGTCGCCCTCTGTAGGTCGCCCTCTGTGGGTCGCCCTCTTCAGGTCGCCCTCTTCAGGTCGCCCTCTGCAGGTCGCCCTCTGCAGGTCGCCCTCTGTAGGTCGCCCTCTGCAGGTCGCCCTCTGTAGAGCGCCCTCTGCAGGTCGCCCTCTGCAGGTCGCCCTCTGCAGGTCGTCCTCTGCAGGTCGCCCTCTGCAGGTCGCTCTCTGTAGGTCGCCCTCTGTAGGTCGGGTGTGTAGGTCGCCCTCTGCAGGTCGCCCTCTGCAGGTCGCCCTCTGCAGGTCGCCCTCTGCAGGTCGCCCTCTGCAGGTCGCCCTCTGCAGGTCGCCCTCTGCAGGTCCCCCTCTGCAGGTCGCCCTCTGCAGGTCGCCCTCTGCAGGTCGCCCTCTGTAGGTCGGGTGTGTAGGTTGCCCTCTGTAGGTCGGGTGTGTAGGTCGCCCTCTGCAGGTCGCCCTCTGCAGGTCGCCCTCTGTAGGTCGCCCTCTGTAGGTCGCCCTCTGCAGTTCACCCTCTGCAGGTCGCCCTCTGCAGGTCGCCCTCTGCAGGTCGCCCTCTGCAGGTCGCCCTCTGCAGGTCGCCCTCTGCAGGTCGCCCTCTGTAGGTCGGGTGTGTAGGTCGCCCTCTGCAGGTCGCCCTCTGTAGGTCGCCCTCTGCAGGTCGCCCTCTGTAGGTCGCCCTCTGTAGGTCGCCCTCTGCAGGTCGCCCTCTGCAGGTCGCCCTCTGCAGGTCGCCCTCTGCAGGTCGCCCTCTGCAGGTCGCCCTCTGCAGGTCGCCCTCTGTAGAGCGCCCTCTGCAGGTCTCCCTCTGCAGGTCGCCCTCTGCAGGTCGCCCTCTGTAGGTCGCCCTCTGTAGGTGGCACTCTGCAGGTCGCCCTCTGTAGGTCGCCCTCTGTATGTCGCCCTCTGCAGGTCGCCCTCTGTAGGTCGGGTGTGTAGGTCGCCCTCTGCAGGTCGCCCTCTGCAGGTCGCCCTCTGTAGGTCGCCCTCTGTAGGTCGCTCTCTGTAGGTCACACTCTGCAGGTCGCACTCTGCAGGTCGCCCTCTGTAGGTCGGGTGTGTAGGTCGCCCTCTGCAGGTCGCCCTCTGTATGTCGCCCTCTGCAGGTCGCCCTCTGCAGGTCGCCCTCTGCAGGTCGCACTCTGCAGGTCGCCCTCTGTAGGTCGCCCTCTGTAGGTCGGGTGTGTAGGTCACCCTCGGCAGGTCGCCCTCTGCAGGTCGCCCTCTGCAGGTCGCACTCTGCAGGTCGCACTCTGTAGGTCGCACTCTGCAGGTCGCCCTCTGTAGGTCGCCCTCTGTAGGTCGGGTGTGTAGGTCGCCCTCTGCAGGTCGCCCTCTGCAGGTCGCCCTCTGCAGGTCGCCCTCTGTATGTCGCCCTCTGCAGGTCGCCCTCTGCAGGTCGCCCTCTGTAGGTCACCCTCTGTAGGTCACACTCTGAAGGTCGCCCTCTGTAGGTCGCCCTCTGTAGGTCGCCCTCTGCAGGTCGCCCTCTGCAGGTCGCCCTCTGCAGATCGCCCTCTGCAGGTCGCACTCTGCAGGTCGCCCTCTTCAGGTCGCCCTCTGCAGGTCGCTCTCTGCAGGTCGCCCTCTGTAGGTCACCCTCTGTAGGTCACCCTCTGTAGGTCGCCCTCTGCAGTTCGCCCTCTGCAGGTCGCCCTCTGCAGGTCGCCCTCTGTAGGTCGCCCTCTGCAGGTCGCCCTCTGCAGGTCGCCCTCTGCAGGTCCCCCTCTGCAGGTCGCCCTCTGCAGGTCGCCCTCTGCAGGTCGCCCTCTGTAGGTCGGGTGTGTAGGTTGCCCTCTGTAGGTCGGGTGTGTAGGTCGCCCTCTGCAGGTCGCCCTCTGCAGGTCGCCCTCTGTAGGTCGCCCTCTGTAGTTCGGGTGTGTAGGTTGCCCTCTGTAGGTCGCCCTCTGTAGGTCGCCCTCTGCAGGTCGCCCTCTGCAGGTCGCCCTCTGCAGGTCGCCCTCTGCAGGTCGCCCTCTGCAGGTCACCCTCTGCAGGTCACCCTCTGTAGGTCGGGTGTGTAGGTCGCCCTCGGCAGGTCGCCCTCTGCAGGTCGCCCTCTGCAGGTCGCCCTCTGTAGGTCGGGTGTGTAGGTCGCCCTCGGCAGGTCGCCGTCTGCAGGTCGCCCTCTGCAGGTCGCCCTCTGTAGGTCGCCCTCTGTAGGTCGCACTCTGCAGGTCGCCCTCTGCAGGTCGCCCTCTGCAGGTCGCCCTCTGCAGGTCGCCCTCTGTAGAGCGCCCTCTGCAGGTCGCCCTCTGCAGGTCGCCCTCTGTAGGTCGCCCTCTGTAGGTGGCACTCTGCAGGTCGCCCTCTGTAGGTCGCCCTCTGTATGTCGCCCTCTGCAGGTCGCCCTCTGCAGGTCGCCCTCTGTAGGTCGGGTGTGTAGGTCGCCCTCTGCAGGTCGCCCTCTGCAGGTCGCCCTCTGTAGGTCGCCCTCTGTAGGTCGCCCTCTGTAGGTCACACTCTGCAGGTCGCACTCTGCAGGTCGCCCTCTGTAGGTCGGGTGTGTAGGTCGCCCTCTGCAGGTCGCCCTCTGTATGTCGCCCTCTGCAGGTCGCCCTCTGCAGGTCGCCCTCTGCAGGTCGCACTCTGCAGGTCGCCCTCTGTAGGTCGCCCTCTGTAGGTCGGGTGTGTAGGTCACCCTCGGCAGGTCGCCCTCTGCAGGTCGCCCTCTGCAGGTCGCACTCTGTAGGTCGCACTCTGTAGGTCGCACTCTGCAGGTCGCCCTCTGTAGGTCGCCCTCTGTAGGTCGGGTGTGTAGGTCGCCCTCTGCAGGTCGCCCTCTGCAGGTCGCCCTCTGCAGGTCGCCCTCTGTATGTCGCCCTCTGCAGGTCGCCCTCTGCAGGTCGCCCTCTGTAGGTCACCCTCTGTAGGTCACACTCTGAAGGTCGCCCTCTGTAGGTCGCCCTCTGTAGGTCGCCCTCTGCAGGTCGCCCTCTGCAGGTCGCCCTCTGCAGATCGCCCTCTGCAGGTCGCACTCTGCAGGTCGCCCTCTTCAGGTCGCCCTCTGCAGGTCGCTCTCTGCAGGTCGCCCTCTGTAGGTCACCCTCTGTAGGTCACCCTCTGTAGGTCGCCCTCTGCAGTTCGCCCTCTGCAGGTCGCCCTCTGCAGGTCCCCCTCTGCAGGTCGCCCTCTGCAGGTCGCCCTCTGCAGGTCGCCCTCTGCAGGTCGCCCTCTGTAGGTCGGGTGTGTAGGTTGCTCTCTGTAGGTCGGGTGTGTAGGTCGCCCTCTGCAGGTCGCCCTCTGCAGGTCGCCCTCTGTAGGTCGCCCTCTGTAGTTCGGGTGTGTAGGTTGCCCTCTGTAGGTCGCCCTCTGTAGGTCGCCCTCTGCAGTTCGCCCTCTGCAGGTCGCCCTCTGCAGGTCGCCCTCTGCAGGTCACCCTCTGCAGGTCACCCTCTGTAGGTCGGGTGTGTAGGTCGCCCTCGGCAGGTCGCCCTCTGCAGGTCGCCCTCTGCAGGTCGCCCTCTGTAGGTCGGGTGTGTAGGTCGCCCTCGGCAGGTCGCCGTCTGCAGGTCGCCCTCTGCAGGTCGCCCTCTGTAGGTCGCCCTCTGTAGGTCGCACTCTGCAGGTCGCCCTCTGCAGGTCGGGTGTGTAGGTCGCCCTCTGCAGGTCGCCCTCTGCAGGTCGCCCTCTGCAGGTCGCCCTCTGCAGGTCGCCCTCTGTATGTCGCCCTCTGTAGGTCGCCCTCTGCAGGTCGCCCTCTGCAGGTCGGGTGTGTCGGTCGCCCTCTGCAGGTCGCCCTCTGCAGGTCGCCCTCTGCAGGTCGCCCTCTGCAGGTCGCCCTCTGTATGTCGCCCTCTGTAGGTCGCCCTCTGCAGGTCGCCCTCTGCAGGTCGCCCTCTGTATGTCGCCCTCTGTAGGTCGCCCTCTGCAGGTCGCCCTCTGCAGGTCGCCCTCTGTAGGTCGCGTCCTTAACCCTCCCTCTGTTGCAGCGGAGGAGAAGAACGCACAGCGCCACCTGTCGGGTTGGGCCATGAGGAACACCAACAATCACAACTGTCAGATCCTGAAGAAGTCGTGTCTGGGGGTCGTTCTCTGCTCCAGGAGCTGCTCCGGACTCCAGCTCCGGCCGGCCATTTGTGACAAGGCCCGGAGCAAACAGCAGAGTGAGACCAGGACCAGACCAGGACCAGGACCAGACCAGGACCAGACCAGGACCAGACCAGACCAGGACCAGACCAGACCAGGACCAGGACCAGACCAGACCAGGACCAGACCAGGACCAGACCAGACCAGGACCAGACCAGACCAGGACCAGGACCAGACCAGACCAGGACCAGGACCAGACCAGACCAGACCAGACCAGACCAGACCAGGACCAGACCAGGTCCAGACCAGGACCAGACCAGACCAGGACCAGACCAGACCAGGACCAGACCAGACCAGGACCAGGACCAGACCAGACCAGGACCAGACCAGACCAGGACCAGGACCAGGACCAGGACCAGGACCAGACCAGGACCAGACCAGGACCAGGACCAGGACCAGGACCAGGACCAGGACCAGGACCAGACCAGGTCCAGACCAGGACCAGGACCAGGACCAGACCAGACCAGACCAGACCAGGACCAGGACCAGACCAGGAGTAGACCAGGACCAGGACCAGGATTAGGACCAGACCAGGACCAGACCAGGACCAGGACCAGGACCAGACCAGACCAGGACCAGGACCAGACCAGGACCAGGAGTAGACCAGGACCAGGACCAGACCAGGACCAGGAGTAGACCAGGACCAGACCAGGACCAGACCAGGACCAGGACCAGACCAGACCAGGACCAGACCAGACCAGGACCAGACCAGACCAGACCAGGACCAGGACCAGACCAGGACCAGACCAGGACCAGACCAGGACCAGGATCAGGACCAGGACCAAACCAGAGACAGACCAGGACCAGACCAGGACCAGGACCAGGACCAGGACCAGGACCAGGACCAGACCAGGTCCAGACCAGGACCAGGACCAGGACCAGACCAGGACCGGGACCAGGACCAGACCAGGACCAGGACCTGGACCAGGACCAGACCAGGACCAGGACCAGACCAGGACCAGGACCAGGACCAGGACCAGGACCAGACCAGGACCAGGACGAGGACCAGGACGAGGACCAGGACCAGACCAGGACCAGGACCAGGACCAGGACCAGGACCAGGACCAGACCAGACCAGGACCAGACCAGGACCAGGACCAGGACCAGGACCAGGACCAGGACCAGACCAGGACCAGGACCAGGACCAGGACCAGGACCAGACCAGGACCAGGACCAGGACCAGGACCAGGACCAGACCAGGACCAGGACCAGGACCAGGACTAAACCAGGATTATAACAATATTTATCTTGTGCCCTCTGTGCCCCTCTGTGCCCTCTGTGCCCCTCTGTCCCCTCTGTGCCCCTCTGTGCCCTCTGTGCCCCTCTGTGTGTCTGTGCCCCTCTGTGCCCCCTGTGCCCTCTGTGCCCTCTCCCCTCTGTGCCCTCTGTGCCCTCTGTGCCCTCTGTGCCCTCTGTGCCCCTCTGTGCCCTCTGTGCCCTCTGTGCCCTCTGTGCCCTCTGTGCCCTCTGTGCCCTCTGTGCCCTCTGTGCCCTCTGTGCCCTCTGTGCCCTCTCCCCTCTGTGCCCTCTGTGCCCTCTGTGCCCTCTGTGCCCTCTGTGCCCCCTGTGCCCTCTGTGCCCTCTTTGCCCTCTGTGCCCTCTGCCCTCTCCCCTCTGTGCCCTCTCTCCCCTCTGTGCCCCTCTGTGCCCTCTGTGCCCTCTGTGCCCCTCTGTCCCCTCTGTGCCCCTCTGTGCCCTCTGTGCCCCTCTGTGTGTCTGTGCCCCTCTGTGCCCCCTGTGCCCCTCTCTGTGTCGGTGCCCCTCTGTGCCTTCTGTCCCCTCTGTGCCCTCTGTGCCCTCTGTCCCCTCTGTGCCCTCTGTGCCCTCTGTCCCCTCTGTGCCCCTCTGTGCCCCCTGTGCCCCTCTGTCCCCTCTGTGCCCTCTGTGCCCCTCTGTGCCTTCTGTCCCCCTCTGTCCCCTCTGTGCCCTCTGTGCCCTCTGTCCCCCTCTGTCCCCTCTGTGCCCCTCTGTGCCCTCTGTGCCCCTCTGTCCCCTCTGTCCCCTCTGTGCCCCTCTGTGCCCTCTGTGCCCCTCTGTCCCCTCTGTGTGTCTGTGCCCCTCTGTGCCCTCTGTGCCCCTCTGTGTGTCTGTGCCCCTCTGTGCCCTCTGTGCCCCTCTGTGTGTCTGTGCCCCTCTGTGCTCTCTGTCCCCTCTGTGCCCCTCTGTCCCCTCTGTGCCCTCTGTGCCCCTCTGTGCCCTCTGTGTGTCTGTGCCCCTCTGTGCCCTCTGTGCCCCTCTGTGTGTCTGTGCCCCTCTGTGTGTCTGTGCCCCTCTGTGCCCTCTGTGCCCCTCTGTGTGTCTGTGCCCCTCTGTGCCCTCTGTGCCCCTCTGTGCCCTCTGTGCCCCTCTGTGCCCCTCTGTCCCCTCTGTGCCCTCTGTGCCCCTCTGTCCCCTCTGTGCCCTCTGTGCCCCTCTGTGCCCTCTGTGCCCCTCTGTGTGTCTGTGCCCCTCTGTGCCCCTCTGTGCCCTCTGTGCCCCTCTGTGTGTCTGTGCCCCTCTGTGCCCCTCTGTGCCCTCTGTGCCCTCTGTGCCCCTCTGTGTGTCTGTGCCCCTCTGTGCCCTCTGTGCCCCTCTGTCCCCTCTGTCCCCTCTGTGCCCCTCTGTGCCCCTCTGTGCCCTCTGTGCCCCTCTGTGTGTCTGTGCCCCTCTGTGCCCCTCTGTGCCCTCTGTGCCCCTCTGTGCCCCTCTGTCCCCTCTGTGTGTCTGTGCCCCTCTGTGTGTCTGTGCCCCTCTGTGCCCCTCTGTGCCCTCTGTCCCCTCTGTGCCCCTCTGTGCCCTCTGTGCCCCCTGTGCCCCTCTGTGCCCTCTGTCCCCTCTGTGCCCCTCTGTGCCCTCTGTGCCCCCTGTGCCCCTCTGTCCCCTCTGTGCCCTCTGTGCCCCTCTGTGTGTGTGTCTGTGTTTCAGAGAAGTTGTGCCCACTGTGCCAGGCGCCCCTGGAGCTGGTTCCGTGTCGTGGGCACAGCGGGTACCCGGTCACCAACTTCTGGAGAGTGGACGGCAGAGCCATCTTCTTCCAGGTCCGACAGTCCTGGGATAGTCCCGGTTTAGATCTGGGATAGTACCGGTTTAGATCTGGGATAGTCCCGGTTTAGATCTGTGATAGACCCGGTTTAGATCTGGGATAGTACCGGTTTAGATCTGGGATAGTCCCGGTTTAGATCTGTGATAGACCCGGTTTAGATCTGGGATAGTCCCGGTTTAGATCTGGGATAGTACCGGTTTAGATCTGGGATAGTCCCGGTTTAGATCTGTTATAGACCCGGTTTAGATCTGGGATAGTCCCGGTTTAGATCTGGGATAGTACCGGTTTAGATCTGGGATAGTCCCGGTTTAGATCTGTGATAGACCCGGTTTAGATCTGGGATAGTCCCGGTTTAGATCTGGGATAGTACCGGTTTAGATCTGGGATAGTACCGGTTTAGATCTGGGATAGTTCCGGTTTAGATCTGGGATAGTCCCGGTTTAGATCTGGGATAGTCCCGGTTTAGATCTGTGATAGACCCGGTTTAGATCTGTGATAGTCCCGGTTTAGATCTGGGATAGTCCCGGTTTAGATCTGGGATAGTACCGGTTTAGATCTGTGATAGACCCGGTTTAGATCTGGGATAGTCCCGGTTTAGATCTGGGATAGTCCCGGTTTAGATCTGTGATAGACCCGGTTTAGATCTGGGATAGTCCCGGTTTAGATCTGGGATAGTACCGGTTTAGATCTGGGATAGTTCCGGTTTAGATCTGGGATAGTCCCGGTTTAGATCTGGGATAGTCCCGGTTTAGATCTGTGATAGACCCGGTTTAGATCTGGGATAGTCCCGGTTTAGATCTGGGATAGTCCCGGTTTAGATCTGGGATAGTCCCGGTTTAGATCTGGGATAGTCCCGGTTTAGATCTGGGATAGTCCCGGTTTAGATCTGGGATAGTCCCGGTTTAGATCTGGGATAGTCCCGGTTTAGATCTGGGATAGACCCAGTTCCGTCTTGGTTTAGTCTTGGTTTGATCTGGTCCTGACCCGGTCCTGACCCGGTCCTGACCCGGTCCTGACCCGGTCCTGACCCGGTCTCTGTTCCAGGCCAAAGGGGTCCATGATCATCCCAGACCTGAGTCCAAGTCTGAGACTGAAGCTCGACGCAGCTCAATAAAAAGACGAGTGACGTCCACATCCCCACAGTACAAGAGGCGCCTGCTGGACCCGCAGGTACTACAGTACTACAAGTACTACAGTACTACGAGTACTACAGTACTACAAGTACTACAGTACTACGAGTACTACAGTAATACAAGTACTACAGTACTACAAGTACTACAGTACTACGAGTACTACAGTACTACGAGTACTACAGTAATACAAGTACTACAGTACTACAAGTACTACAGTACTACGAGTACTACAGTAATACAAGTACTACAGTACTACGAGTACTACAGTAATACAAGTACTACAAGCACTACAGTACTACAAGTACTACAGTACTACGAGTACTACAAGTACTACAGTACTACGAGTACTACAGTAATACAAGTACTACAAGTACTACAGTACTACAAGTACTACAGTACTATGAGTACTACAGTAATACAAGTACTACAGTAATACAAGTACTACGTGTACTACGAGTACTACTGTATGACAGTAATACAAGTACTACAAGTACTACAAGTACTACAGTACTACGAGTACTACAGTACTACGAGTACTACTGTACGACAGTAATACAAGTACTACAAGTACTACAGTAATACAAGTACTACGAGTACGACTGTTACTACTTCCTCCCCCAGTACTCATGGACCCACAGAAAGCTCCATGTGACAGGGACACGTTCCACACACATGTTCCACACACATGTTCCACACACATGTTCCACTCACATGTTCCACTCACATGTTCCACACACATGTTCCACTCACATGTTCCACACACATGTTCCACACACATGTTCCACACACATGTTCCACACATGTTCCACTCACATGTTCCACTCACATGTTCCACTCACATGTTCCACACACATGTTCCACACACATGTTCCACACACATGTTCCACACACATGTTCCACTCACATGTTCCACATACATGTTCCCCACACATGTTCGAGTCACATGTTCCACTGAGTTGTTCCACTCTCTTTTTCCACACATGTTCCACTCACATGTTCCACTCACATGTTCCACACACATGTTCCACACACATGTTCCACACATGTTCCACACATGTTCCACACACATGTTCCACACACATGTTCCACACACATGTTCCACACACATGTTCCACTCACATGTTCCACTCACATGTTCCACACATGTTCCACTCACATGTTCCACACACATGTTCCACACACATGTTCCACACACATGTTCCACTCACATGTTCCACACATGTTCCACACACATGTTCCACACACATGTTCCACACACATGTTCCACACACATGTTCCACTCACATGTTCCACTCACATGTTCCACACACATGTTCCACACACATGTTCCACACACATGTTCCACACACATGTTCCACTCACATGTTCCACACATGTTCCACACACATGTTCCACTCACATGTTCCACTCACATGTTCCACACACATGTTCCACACACATGTTCCACTCACATGTTCCACTCACATGTTCCACACACATGTTCCACACACATGTTCCACTCACATGTTCCACTCACATGTTCCACACACATGTTCCACTCACATGTTCCACTCACATGTTCCACACATGTTCCACACACATGTTCCACACACATGTTCCACACACATGTTCCACACATGTTCCACACACATGTTCCACACACATGTTCCACACACATGTTCCACACACATGTTCCACTCACATGTTCCACTCACATGTTCCACACATGTTCCACTCACATGTTCCACACACATGTTCCACACACATGTTCCACACACATGTTCCACTCACATGTTCCACACATGTTCCACACACATGTTCCACACACATGTTCCACACACATGTTCCACACACATGTTCCACTCACATGTTCCACACACATGTTCCACACACATGTTCCACACACATGTTCCACTCACATGTTCCACACACATGTTCCACACATGTTCCACTCACATGTTCCACACACATGTTCCACACACATGTTCCACACACATGTTCCACTCACATGTTCCACTCACATGTTCCACACATGTTCCACTCACATGTTCCACTCACATGTTCCACACACATGTTCCACTCACATGTTCCACACACATGTTCCACACACATGTTCCACACATGTTCCACTCACATGTTCCACACACATGTTCCACTCACATGTTCCACACACATGTTCCACACACATGTTCCACTCACATGTTCCACTCACATGTTCCACACACATGTTCCACTCACATGTTCCACACACATGTTCCACACATGTTCCACTCACATGTTCCACACACATGTTCCACTCACATGTTCCACACACATGTTCCACTCACATGTTCCACTCACATGTTCCACACATGTTCCACTCACATGTTCCACACACATGTTCCACTCACATGTTCCACACACATGTTCCACACATGTTCCACACACATGTTCCACTCACATGTTCCACACACATGTTCCACACACATGTTCCACACACATGTTCCACTCACATGTTCCACACACATGTTCCACACATGTTCCACACACATGTCCACACACACTTGTAGTACTACAGTACTACAAGTACTACAGTACTATGAGTACTACAGTAATACAAGTACTACAGTAATACAAGTACTACGTGTACTACGAGTACTACTGTATGACAGTAATACAAGTACTACAAGTACTACAAGTACTACAAGTACTACAGTACTACGAGTACTACAGTACTACGAGTACTACTGTACGACAGTAATACAAGTACTACAAGTACTACAGTAATACAAGTACTACGAGTACGACTGTTACTACTTCCTCCCCCAGTACTCATGGACCCACAGAAAGCTCCATGTGACAGGGACACGTTCCACACACATGTTCCACACACATGTTCCACTCACATGTTCCACTCACATGTTCCACACACATGTTCCACACATGTTCCACACACATGTTCCACACACATGTTCCACACACATGTTCCACACACATGTTCCACACATGTTCCACACACATGTTCCACACACATGTTCCACACACATGTTCCACACACATGTTCCACTCACATGTTCCACTCACATGTTCCACACACATGTTCCACACATGTTCCACACACATGTTCCACACACATGTTCCACACACATGTTCCACACACATGTTCCACTCACATGTTCCACTCACATGTTCCACACATGTTCCACTCACATGTTCCACACACATGTTCCACACACATGTTCCACACACATGTTCCACACACATGTTCCACTCACATGTTCCACACACATGTTCCACACACATGTTCCACACACATGTTCCACACACATGTTCCACACACATGTTCCACTCACATGTTCCACACACATGTTCCACACACATGTTCCACACACATGTTCCACTCACATGTTCCACTCACATGTTCCACACACATGTTCCACACATGTTCCACTCACATGTTCCACACACATGTTCCACACACATGTTCCACACACATGTTTCACTCACATGTTCCACACATGTTCCACTCACATGTTCCACTCACATGTTCCACACACATGTTCCACTGACATGTTCCACACACATGTTCCACACACATGTTCCACACACATGTTCCACTCACATGTTCCACACACATGTTCCACTCACATGTTCCACACACATGTTCCACTCACATGTTCCACTCACATGTTCCACACATGTTCCACACACATGTTCCACACATGTTCCACACATGTTCCACTCACATGTTCCACACACATGTTCCACTCACATGTTCCACACACATGTTCCACTCACATGTTCCACTCACATGTTCCACACACATGTTCCACTCACATGTTCCACACACATGTTCCACACATGTTCCACTCACATGTTCCACACACATGTTCCACTCACATGTTCCACACACATGTTCCACTCACATGTTCCACTCACATGTTCCACTCACATGTTCCACACATGTTCCACTCACATGTTCCACACACATGTTCCACTCACATGTTCCACACACATGTTCCACACATGTTCCACACACATGTTCCACTCACATGTTCCACACACATGTTCCACACACATGTTCCACTCACATGTTCCACACACATGTTCCACACATGTTCCACACACATGTTCCACTCACATGTTCCACACACATGTTCCACTCAGATGTTCCACTCACATGTTCCACTCACATGTTCCACTCACATGTTCCACACACATGTTCCACTCACATGTTCCACTCACATGTTCCACACACATGTTCCACACATGTTCCACTCACATGTTCCACACACATGTTCCACACACATGTTCCACTCACATGTTCCACACACATGTTCCACACATGTTCCACACATGTTCCACACACATGTTCCACTCACATGTTCCACACACATGTTCCACACACATGTTCCACACATGTTCCACTCACATGTTCCACTCACATGTTCCACACACATGTTCCACACACATGTTCCACACACATGTTCCACTCACATGTTCCACTCACATGTTCCACACATGTGCCACACACATGTTCCACTCACATGTTCCACTCACATGTTCCACACATGTTCCACACACATGTTCCACTCACATGTTCCACTCACATGTTCCACACACATGTTCCACTCACATGTTCCACTCACATGTTCCACTCACATGTTCCACACACATGTTCCACACACATGTTCCACTCACATGTTCCACACACATGTTCCACTCACATGTTCCACACACATGTTCCACACATGTTCCACACACATGTTCCACACATGTTCCACACACATGTTCCACACACATGTTCCACACACATGTTCCACTCACATGTTCCACTCACATGTTCCACACACATGTTCCACTCACATGTTCCACACACATGTTCCACACATGTTCCACACACATGTTCTCACACATATGTTCCACATGTTCCACACACATGTTCCACACACATGTTCCACTCACATGTTCCACACATGTTCCACTCACATGTTCCACTCACATGTTCCACTCACATGTTCCACACACATGTTCCACACACATGTTCCACTCACATGTTCCACACACATGTTCCACACATGTTCCACACACATGTTCTCACACATATGTTCCACATGTTCCACACACATGTTCCACACACATGTTCCACTCACATGTTCCACACATGTTCACACATGTTCCACACATGTTCACACATGTTCTCACACATATGTTCCACATGTTCCACACACATGTTCTCACACACATGTTCCAATCACATGTTCCACTCACATGTTCCACACACATGTTCCACACACATGTTCCACACATGTTCCACTCACATGTTCCACTCACATGTTCCACTCACATGTTCCACTCACATGTTCCACACACATGTTCCACTCACATGTTCCACACACATGTTCCACACACATGTTCCACTCACATGTTCCACACACATGTTCCACTCACATGTTCCACACACATGTTCCACACACATGTTCCACTCACATGTTCCACACACATGTTCCACTCACATGTTCCACTCACATGTTCCACACATGTTCCACACACATGTTCCACTCACATGTTCCACACACATGTTCCACACATGTTCCACACATGTTCTCACACACATGTTCCACACACATGTTCCACTCACATGTTCCACACACATGTTCCACTCACATGTTCCACACACATGTTCCACACACATGTTCCACTCACATGTTCTCACACACATGTTCCACACACATGTTCCACTCACATGTTCCACACATGTTCCACACATGTTCCACACATGTTCCACTCACATGTTCCACTCACATGTTCCACACACATGTTCTCACACACATGTTCCACACACATGTTCCACACACATGTTCCACTCACATGTTCCACTCACATGTTCCACTCACATGTTCCACACACATGTTCCACACACATGTTCCACTCACATGTTCCACTCACATGTTCCACTCACATGTTCCACACATGTTCCACACACATGTTCCACACACATGTTCCACACACATGTTCCACTCACATGTTCCACTCACATGTTCCACTCACATGTTCCACACACATGTTCCACTCACATGTTCCACTCACATGTTCCACTCACATGTTCCACACACATGTTCCACTCACATGTTCCACACACATGTTCCACACACATGTTCCACTCACATGTTCCACACACATGTTCCACACACATGTTCCACTCACATGTTCCACTCACATGTTCCACTCACATGTTCCACACACATGTTCCACACACATGTTCCACTCACATGTTCCACACACATGTTCCACTCACATGTTCCACTCACATGTTCCACACATGTTCCACACACATGTTCCACTCACATGTTCCACTCACATGTTCCACACATGTTCCACACACATGTTCCACTCACATGTTCCACTCACATGTTCCACACACATGTTCCACTCACATGTTCCACTCACATGTTCCACTCACATGTTCCACACACATGTTCCACACACATGTTCCACACACATGTTCCACTCACATGTTCCACACACATGTTCCACTCACATGTTCCACACACATGTTCCACATGTTCCACACACATGTTCCACACACATGTTCCACACATGTTCCACACACATGTTCCACATGTTCCACACACATGTTCCACTCACATGTTCCACTCACATGTTCCACACACATGTTCCACTCACATGTTCCACTCACATGTTCCACTCACATTTTCCACACACATGTTCCACTCACATGTTCCACACACATGTTCCACACATGTTCCACACACATGTTCTCACACATATGTTCCACATGTTCCACACACATGTTCCACACACATGTTCCACTCACATGTTCCACACATGTTCAGACATGTTCCACACATGTTCACACATGTTCTCACACATATGTTCCACATGTTCCACACACATGTTCTCACACACATGTTCCAATCACATGTTCCACTCACATGTTCCACACACATGTTCCACACACATGTTCCACACATGTTCCACTCACATGTTCCACTCACATGTTCCACTCACATGTTCTACACATGTTCCACACACATGTTCCACTCACATGTCCCACACACATGTTCCACACACATGTTCCACTCACATGTTCCACACACATGTTCCACTCACATGTTCCACACACATGTTCCACACACATGTTCCACTCACATGTTCCACACACATGTTCCACTCACATGTTCCACTCACATGTTCCACACATGTTCCACACACATGTTCCACTCACATGTTCCACACACATGTTCCACACATGTTCCACACATGTTCTCACACACATGTTCCACACACATGTTCCACTCACATGTTCCACACACATGTTCCACTCACATGTTCCACACACATGTTCCACACACATGTTCCACTCACATGTTCTCACACACATGTTCCACTCACATGTTCCACACATGTTCCACACATGTTCCACACATGTTCCACTCACATGTTCCACTCACATGTTCCACACACATGTTCTCACACACATGTTCCACACACATGTTCCACACACATGTTCCACACACATGTTCCACTCACATGTTCCACTCACATGTTCCACACACATGTTCCACATGTTCCACACACATGTTCCACTCACATGTTCCACTCACATGTTCCACTCACATGTTCCACACACATGTTCCACACACATGTTCCACTCACATGTTCCACACACATGTTCCACACACATGTTCCACACATGTTCCACACACATGTTCCACATGTTTCACACACATGTTCCACACACATGTTCCACTCACATGTTCCACACACATGTTCCACTCACATGTTCCACACACATGTTCCACACACATGTTCCACACATGTTCCACTCACATGTTCCACACATGTTCACACATGTTCCACACACATGTTCCACACATGTTCCACTCACATGTTCCACTCACATGTTCCACACATGTTCCACACACATGTTCCACACATGTTCCACACATGTTCCACACACATGTTCCACACATGTTCCACTCACATGTTCCACACATGTTCCACACATGTTCCACACATGTTCCACACACATGTTCCACACATGTTCCACTCACGTATTCCACACATGTTCACACATGTTCTCACACACATGTTCACACATGTTCCACACACATGTTCCACACACATGTTCTCACACATATGTTCCACATGTTCCACACACATGTTCCACTCACATGTTCCACACATGTTCACACATGTTCCCACACATATGTTCCACATGTTCCACACACATGTTCTCACACACATGTTCCAATCACATGTTCCACTCACATGTTCCACACACATGTTCTCACACACATGTTCCACTCACATGTTCCACACATGTTCCACACACATGTTCCACTCACATGTTCCACTCACATGTTCCACACACACGTTCCACACATGTTCCACACATGTTCCACACATGTTCCACACATGTTCCACACATGTTCCACACATGTTCCACACATGTTCCACACACACGTTCCACACATGTTCCACACATGTTCCACACATGTTCCACACACATGTTCCACACACACGTTCCACACATGTTCCACACATGTTCCACACATGTTCCACACATGTTCCACACATGTTCCACACACACGTTCCACACATGTTCCACACACATGTTCCACACATGTTCCACACATGTTCCACACACATGTTCCACACACACTTTCCACACATGTTCCACACATGTTCCACACATGTTCCACACATGTTCCACACACACGTTCCACACATGTTCCACACATGTTCCACACATGTTCCACACACATGTTCCACACACATGTTCCACACATGTTCCACACACACGTTCCACACATGTTCCACACATGTTCCACACATGTTCCACACATGTTCCACACACATGTTCCACACATGTTCCACACATGTTCCACACACATGTTCCACACACATGTTCCACACACATGTTCCACACACATGTTCCACACATGTTCCACACACATGTTCCACACATGTTCCACACACATGTTCCACACACATGTTCCACACACATGTTCCACACATGTTCCACACACATGTTCCACACATGTTCCACACACATGTTCCACACACATGTTCCACACACATGTTCCACACACATGTTCCACACACATGTTCCACACATGTTCCACACACATGTTCCACACACATGTTCCACACACATGTTCCACACATGTTCCACACACATGTTCCACACACATGTTCCACACACATGTTCCACACACATGTTCCACTCACATGTTCCACACACATGTTCCACACATGTTCCACACATGTTCCACACACATGTTCCACACACATGTTCCACTCACATGTTCCACTCACATGTTCCACTCACATGTTCCACACACATGTTCCACTCACATGTTCTCACACACATGTTCCACATGTTTGTCAAGTCTTTTTGTCAGGATTGTAGGTTCAACTTGAAAAACCCAGGAAAGCCGACACATTTTTATACCATCTTTAGCTAAATTTTATGTAAAATTTTACCAAATTACCAAGATTTTAATTTCTAATCAAACCAAAATTATCCCCAGTTTAACTAAGGCTTCTGATCACTAAACTAAACTTATCTTACGAAATATAATTCATTTTTTAATTATTTAAACCCAGTGTTACTCACCAGTGTCTCTGTGCTTCCTCCTGGTCTTTGACCTGCTGCTCACCTGAGGCTCAATAAAGGAGCAGCAAACACTGGCTGGATTTATCGCCCCCTACAGGCCCGGCTGAGAAACTGCAAGAGGCCAGGGAGGAAAGGGACTGGGGCTAGAAACAGAGAGGCTTTTCTGACAATGTTCCACACATGTTCCACACATGTTCCACACACATGTTCCACACATGTTCCACACATGTTCCACACACATGTTCCACACATGTTCCACACATGTTCCACACACATGTTCCACACAAATTAGACACACATGTTCCACACATGTTCACACACATGTTCCACACACATATTTCCACACTTGTTCCACACATGTTCCACACACATGTTCCACACACATGTTCCACACATGTTCCACACATGTTCCACACATGTTCCACACATGTTCCACACATGTTCCACACACATGTTCCACACATGTTCCACACATGTTCCACACACATGTTCCACACACATGTTCCACACATGTTCCACACACATGTTCCACACACATGTTCCACACATGTTCCACACATGTTCCACACACATGTTCCACACACATGTTCCACACACATGTTCCACACATGTTCCACACACATGTTCCACACACATGTTCCACACACATGTTCCACACACATGTTCCACACATGTTCCACACACATGTTCCACACATGTTCCACACATGTTCCACACACATGTTCCACACATGTTCCACACACATGTTCCACACACATGTTCCACACACATGTTCCACACATGTTCCACACACATGTTCCACACACATGTTCCACACATGTTCCACACACATGTTCCACACATGTTCCACACATGTTCCACACACATGTTCCACACATGTTCCACACACATGTTCCACACACATGTTCCACACACATGTTCCACACACATGTTCCACACACATGTTCCACACATGTTCCACACATGTTCCACACACATGTTCCACACACATGTTCCACACACATGTTCCACACACATGTTCCACACATGTTCCACACATGTTCCACACATGTTCCACACATGTTCCACACACATGTTCCACACATGTTCCACACATGTTCCACACACATGTTCCACACATGTTCCACACACATGTTCCACACATGTTCCACACATGTTCCACACACATGTTCCACACACATGTTCCACACACATGTTCCACACACATGTTCCACACATGTTCCACACATGTTCCACACACATGTTCCACACATGTTCCACACATGTTCCACACATGTTCCACACACATGTTCCACACATGTTCCACACATGTTCCACACATGTTCCACACATGTTCCACACACATGTTCCACACACATGTTCCACACACATGTTCCACACACATGTTCCACACACATGTTCCACACACATGTTCCACACACATGTTCCACACATGTTCCACACATGTTCCACACACATGTTCCACACATGTTCCACACATGTTCCACACACATGTTCCACACACATGTTCCACACACATGTTCCACACACATGTTCCACACATGTTCCACACATGTTCCACACACATGTTCCACACATGTTCCACACACATGTTCCACACATGTTCCACACATGTTCCACTCACATGTTCCACACACATGTTCCACACACATGTTCCACACACATGTTCCACTCACATGTTCCACACACATGTTCCACACACATGTTCCACACATGTTCCACACATGTTCCACACATGTTCCACACACATGTTCCACACATGTTCCACACACATGTTCCACACATGTTCCACACATGTTCCACACACATGTTCCACACATGTTCCACACACATGTTCCACACATGTTCCACACATGTTCCACACACATGTTCCACACACATGTTCCACACATGTTCCACACACATGTTCCACACATGTTCCACACACATGTTCCACTCACATGTTCCACACACATGTTCCACACACATGTTCCACACACATGTTCCACACACATGTTCCACTCACATGTTCCACACACATGTTCCACACACATGTTCCACACACATGTTCCACACACATGTTCCACTCACATGTTCCACTCACATGTTCCACACACATGTTCCACACACATGTTCCACTCACATGTTCCACACACATGTTCCACACACATGTTCCACACATGTTCCACACACATGTTCCACATGTTTCACACACATGTTCCACACACATGTTCCACTCACATGTTCCACACACATGTTCCACTCACATGTTCCACACACATGTTCCACACACATGTTCCACACATGTTCCACTCACATGTTCCACACATGTTCACACATGTTCCACACACATGTTCCACACATGTTCCACTCACATGTTCCACTCACATGTTCCACACATGTTCCACACACATGTTCCACACATGTTCCACACATGTTCCACACATGTTCCACACACATGTTCCACACATGTTCCACTCACATGTTCCACACATGTTCCACACATGTTCCACACATGTTCCACACACATGTTCCACACATGTTCCACTCACGTATTCCACACATGTTCACACATGTTCCCACACATATGTTCCACATGTTCCACACACATGTTCCAATCACATTTTCCACTCACATGTTCCACACACATGTTCTCACACACATGTTCCACTCACATGTTCCACACATGTTCCACACACATGTTCCACTCACATGTTCCACTCACATGTTCCACACACACGTTCCACACATGTTCCACACATGTTCCACACATGTTCCACACATGTTCCACACACACGTTCCACACATGTTCCACACATGTTCCACACATGTTCCACACATGTTCCACACACATGTTCCACACACACGTTCCACACATGTTCCACACATGTTCCACACATGTTCCACACACATGTTCCACACACACGTTCCACACATGTTCCACACATGTTCCACACATGTTCCACACACATGTTCCACACACATGTTCCACACACATGTTCCACACATGTTCCACATGTTCCACACATGTTCCACACACATGTTCCACACATGTTCCACACACATGTTCCACACATGTTCCACACATGTTCCACACACATGTTCCACACATGTTCCACACATGTTCCACACATGTTCCACACATGTTCCACACATGTTCCACACACATGTTCCACACATGTTCCACACACACGTTCCACACATGTTCCACACACATGTTCCACACACATGTTCCACACATGTTCCACACACATGTTCCACTCACATGTTCCACTCACATGTTCCACTCACATGTTCCACACACATGTTCCACACACATGTTCCACACACATGTTCCACACACATGTTCCACACACATGTTCCACTCACATGTTCCACTCACATGTTCCACACACATGTTCCACTCACATGTTCTCACACACATGTTCCACATGTTTGTCAAGTCTTTTTGTCAGGATTGTAGGTTCAACTTGAAAAACCCAGGAAAGCCGACACATTTTTATACCATCTTTAGCTAAATTTTATGTAAAATTTTACCAAATTACCAAGATTTTAATTTCTAATCAAACCAAAATTATCCCCAGTTTAACTAAGGCTTCTGATCACTAAACTAAACTTATCTTACGAAATATAATTCATTTTTTAATTATTTAAACCCAGTGTTACTCACCAGTGTCTCTGTGCTTCCTCCTGGTCTTTGACCTGCTGCTCACCTGAGGCTCAATAAAGGAGCAGCAAACACTGGCTGGATTTATCGCCCCCTACAGGCCCGGCTGAGAAACTGCAAGAGGCCAGGGAGGAAAGGGACTGGGGCTAGAAACAGAAAGGCTTTTCTGACAATGTTCCACACATGTTCCACACATGTTCCACACATGTTCCACACACATGTTCCACACACATGTTCCACACATGTTCCACACATGTTCCACACATGTTCCACACACATGTTCCACACACATGTTCCACACATGTTCCACACACATGTTCCACACATGTTCCACACATGTTCCACACACATGTTCCACACATGTTCCACACATGTTCCACACATGTTCCACACACATGTTCCACACACATGTTCCACACATGTTCCACACACATGTTCCACACATGTTCCACACATGTTCCACACACATGTTCCACACACATGTTCCACACACATGTTCCACACATGTTCCACACACATGTTCCACACACATGTTCCACACATGTTCCACACATGTTCCACACACATGTTCCACACACATGTTCCACATGTTCCACACACATGTTCACACACATGTTCCACACATGTTCCACACACATGTTCCACACATGTTCCACACATATTCCACACATGTTCCACACATGTTCCACACATGTTCCACACACACACATGTTCCACACATGTTCCACACATGTTCCACACACATGTTCCACACACATGTTCCACACACATGTTCCACACACATGTTCCACACACATGTTCCACACATGTTCCACACACATGTTCCACACATGTTCCACACATGTTCCACACATGTTCCACACACATGTTCCACACACATGTTCCACACACATGTTCCACACATGTTCCACACACATGTTCCACACACATGTTCCACACATGTTCCACACATGTTCCACACACATGTTCCACACACATGTTCCACACACATGTTCCACACACATGTTCCACACATGTTCCACACATGTTCCACACACATGTTCCACACACATGTTCCACACATGTTCCACACATGTTCCACACACATGTTCCACACACATGTTCCACACATGTTCCACACATGTTCCACACACATGTTCCACACACATGTTCCACACACATGTTCCACACATGTTCCACACACATGTTCCACACACATGTTCCACACACATGTTCCACACATGTTCCACACACATGTTCCACACACATGTTCCACACATGTTCCACACACATGTTCCACACATGTTCCACACACATGTTCCACACACATGTTCCACACATGTTCCACACACATGTTCCACACACATGTTCCACACACATGTTCCACACATGTTCCACACATGTTCCACACACATGTTCCACACATGTTCCACACATGTTCCACACACATGTTCCACACACATGTTCCACACACATGTTCCACACACATGTTCCACACATGTTCCACACATGTTCCACACATGTTCCACACACACGTTCCACACATGTTCCACACATGTTCCACACATGTTCCACACATGTTCCACACACATGTTCCACACACATGTTCCACACATGTTCCACACACATGTTCCACACATGTTCCACACACATGTTCCACACACATGTTCCACACACATGTTCCACACATGTTCCACACATGTTCCACACATGTTCCACACACATGTTCCACACATGTTCCACACACATGTTCCACACATGTTCCACACATGTTCCACACACATGTTCCACACACATGTTCCACACACATGTTCCACACATGTTCCACACACATGTTCCACACATGTTCCACACACATGTTCCACACATGTTCCACACACATGTTCCACACATGTTCCACACACATGTTCCACACACATGTTCCACACATGTTCCACACACATGTTCCACACACATGTTCCACACATGTTCCACACACATGTTCCACACATGTTCCACACATGTTCCACACATGTTCCACACACATGTTCCACACACATGTTCCACACATGTTCCACACACATGTTCCACACATGTTCCACACACATGTTCCACACACATGTTCCACACATGTTCCACACATGTTCCACACACATGTTCCACACATGTTCCACACATGTTCCACACACATGTTCCACACATGTTCCACACACATGTTCCACACATGTTCCACACACATGTTCCACACACATGTTCCACACATGTTCCACACATGTTCCACACACATGTTCCACACATGTTCCACACATGTTCCACACACATGTTCCACACACATGTTCCACACATGTTCCACACATGTTCCACACACATGTTCCACACATGTTCCACACATGTTCCACACACATGTTCCACACACATGTTCCACACATGTTCCACACATGTTCCACACACATGTTCCACACATGTTCCACACATGTTCCACACACATGTTCCACACACATGTTCCACACATGTTCCACACATGTTCCACACACATGTTCCACACACATGTTCCACACACATGTTCCACACATGTTCCACACATGTTCCACACATGTTCCACACACATGTTCCACACACATGTTCCACACATGTTCCACACACATGTTCCACACACATGTTCCACACATGTTCCACACACATGTTCCACACATGTTCCACACACATGTTCCACACATGTTCCACACACATGTTCCACACATGTTCCACACACATGTTCCACACACATGTTCCACACACATGTTCCACACATGTTCCACACATGTTCCACACATGTTCCACACATGTTCCACACACATGTTCCACACATGTTCCACACACATGTTCCACACATGTTCCACACATGTTCCACACACATGTTCCACACACATGTTCCACACATGTTCCACACATGTTCCACACATGTTCCACACACATGTTCCACACACATGTTCCACACACATGTTCCACACATGTTCCACACATGTTCCACACATGTTCCACACACACGTTCCACACATGTTCCACACATGTTCCACACATGTTCCACACATGTTCCACACACATGTTCCACACACATGTTCCACACATGTTCCACACACATGTTCCACACATGTTCCACACACATGTTCCACACATGTTCCACACATGTTCCACACACATGTTCCACACATGTTCCACACACATGTTCCACACACATGTTCCACACATGTTCCACACACATGTTCCACACATGTTCCACACACATGTTCCACACATGTTCCACACACATGTTCCACACACATGTTCCACACACATGTTCCACACATGTTCCACACATGTTCCACACACATGTTCCACACATGTTCCACACATGTTCCACACACATGTTCCACACACATGTTCCACACACATGTTCCACACATGTTCCACACATGTTCCACACACATGTTCCACACACATGTTCCACACATGTTCCACTCACATGTTCCACACACATGTTCCACACACATGTTCCACACATGTTCCACACACATGTTCCACACACATGTTCCACACATGTTCCACACATGTTCCACACATGTTCCACACACATGTTCCACACATGTTCCACACATGTTCCACACATGTTCCACACACATGTTCCACACACATGTTCCACACATGTTCCACACACACGTTCCACACATGTTCCACACATGTTCCACACATGTTCCACACATGTTCCACACACATGTTCCACACACATGTTCCACACATGTTCCACACACACGTTCCACACATGTTCCACACATGTTCCACACATGTTCCACACATGTTCCACACACATGTTCCACACATGTTCCACACACATGTTCCACACATGTTCCACACACACATGTTCCACACATGTTCCACACATGTTCCACACATGTTCCACACACATGTTCCACACATGTTCCACACATGTTCCACACACATGTTCCACACATGTTCCACACATGTTACACACATGTTACACACACATGTTCCACACACATGTTCCACACATGTTCCACACATGTTCCACACATGTTCCACACATGTTCCACACACATGTTCCACACATGTTCCACACATGTTCCACACACATGTTCCACACATGTTCCACACACATGTTCCACACACATGTTCCACACACATGTTCCACACACATGTTCCACACATGTTCCACACACATGTTCCACACATGTTCCACACACATGTTCCACACATGTTCCACACATGTTCCACACATGTTCCACACACATGTTCCACACATGTTCCACACATGTTCCACACACATGTTCCACACATGTTCCACACATGTTCCACACACATGTTCCACACATGTTCCACACATGTTCCACACACATGTTCCACACATGTTCCACACACATGTTCCACACATGTTCCACACACATGTTCCACACACATGTTCCACACACATGTTCCACACATGTTCCACACACATGTTCCACACACATGTTCCACACATGTTCCACACATGTTCCACACACATGTTCCACACACATGTTCCACACATGTTCCACACACATGTTCCACACATGTTCCACACACATGTTCCACACACATGTTCCACACACATGTTCCACACATGTTCCACACACATGTTCCACACATGTTCCACACATGTTCCACACATGTTCCACACACATGTTCCACACATGTTCCACACACATGTTCCACACATGTTCCACACATGTTCCACACACATGTTCCACACATGTTCCACACACATGTTCCACACACATGTTCCACACATGTTCCACACACATGTTCCACACATGTTCCACACACATGTTCCACACACATGTTCCACACATGTTCCACACATGTTCCACACACATGTTCCACTCACATGTTCCACACACATGTTCCACTCACATGTTCCACACATGTTCCACACATGTTCCACACACATGTTCCACACATGTTCCACACACATGTTCCACACATGTTCCACATGTTCCACACATGTTCCACACACATGTTCCACACACATGTTCCACACACATGTTCCACACACATGTTCCACACATGTTCCACACATGTTCTACACACATGTTCCACATGTTCCACACATGTTCCACACACATGTTCCACACATGTTCCACACATGTTCCACACACATGTTCCACACATGTTCCACACATGTTCCACACACATGTTCCACACACATGTTCCACACACATGTTCCACACACATGTTCCACACATGTTCCACACATGTTCCACACATGTTCCACACATGTTCCACACATGTTCCACACACATGTTCCACACATGTTCCACACATGTTCCACACATGTTCCACACATGTTCCACACATGTTCCACACATGTTCCACACACATGTTCCACACATGTTCCACACACATGTTCCACACATGTTCCACACACATGTTCCACACATGTTCCACACATGTTCCACACATGTTCCACACATGTTCCACACATGTTCCACACACATGTTCCACACATGTTCCACACACATGTTCCACACACATGTTCCACACATGTTCCACACATGTTCCACACACATGTTCCACACACATGTTCCACACATATGTTCTCACATACGTTCCACACATGTTCCACATGTTCCACACACATGTTCCACACACATGTTCCACACATGTTCCACACATGTTCCACACATGTTCCACACACATGTTCCACACACATGTTCCACACATATGTTCTCACATACGTTCCACACATGTTCCACATGTTCCACACATGTTCTCACACGTTCTAAGACACACTAACCCTCTCTGTGATTGGCCTGCAGCTTTCTGGCCCCGCCCTCCTGCCGTGTGTTGATTCGCTGGAGCAGTCATACCCGCAGCCGTACCCGCCCTTCGCCGCTGAGCCGTACTACAGCTCCCACAATGCCCTGGGAGAGGCCCCGCCCCCTCTGCACAAACCTGCCAATCCCAGGCTCTACGTCGGCCGCCACGGATACGAGCTACAGAGTTACATCACACCCCCAACGTACAGCCCCGCCCACCCGACCCCCGACCTCTGCGACCCCAGGTAAGCCCCGCCCACACGACCTCTGACCTCTGCGACCCAGGTAAGCCCCGCCCACACGACCTCTGACCTCTGCGACCCAGGTAAGCCCCGCCCACCCGACCCCCGACCTCTGCGACCCCAGGTAAGCCCCGCCCACATGACCCCCGACCTCTGCGACCCCAGGTAAGCCCCACCCACATGACCTCTGCGACCCCAGGTAAGCCCCGCCCACACGACCCCCGACCTCTGCGACCCCAGGTAAGCCCCGCTCACATGACCTCTGCGACCCCAGGTCCAGCAGAGGCAGAGTGGAGCTCAGGTCACACTGACCCTATGGAGTCAACAGAAGAGACCTGAGTGTTTGGTGATACACACAAGAACTGCAGTCCTGTTCAGTCCTGTTCAGTCCTGGTTTAGTCCTGGTTCAGTCCTGCTCAGTCCTGTTCAGTCCTGTTCAGTCCTGTTCAGTCCTGTTTAGTCCTGGTTTAGTCCTGGTTCAGTCCTGGTTCAGTCCTGTTCAGTCCTGTTCAGTTCTGTTTAGTCCTGTTTAGTCCTGTTTAGTCCTGTTTAGTCCTGGTTTAGTCCTGGTTCAGTCCTGGTTCAGTCCTGTTCAGTCCTGGTCCAGTCCTGGTTTAGTCCTGGTTTAGTCCTGTTCAGTCCTGTTCAGTTCTGTTTAGTCCTGTTTAGTCCTGTTTAGTCCTGTTTAGTCCTGGTTTAGTCCTGGTTCAGTCCTGTTCAGTCCTGTTCAGTTCTGTTTAGTCCTGTTTAGTCCTGGTTTAGTCCTGGTTCAGTCCTGGTTCAGTCCTGTTCAGTCCTGGTCCAGTCCTGGTTTAGTCCTGGTTTAGTCCTGTTTAGTCCTGTTTAGTCCTGTTCAGTCCTGGTCCAGTCCTGTTCAGTCCTGTTTAGTCCTGTTCAGTCCTGGTTTAGTCCTGGTTCAGTCCTGGTTCAGTCCTGTTCAGTCCTGGTCCAGTCCTGGTTTAGTCCTGGTTTAGTCCTGTTTAGTCCTGGTTTAGTCCTGTTTAGTCCTGGTTCGGTCCTGGTTTGGTCCTGGTTCAGTCCTGTTTAGTCCTGTTTAGTCCTGTTTAGTCCTGGTTCAGTCCTGTTCAGTCCTGGTCCAGTCCTGGTTTAGTCCTGGTTTAGTCCTGGTTTAGTCCTGGTTTAGTCCTGGTTCAGTCCTGTTTAGTCCTGGTTCAGTCCTGGTCCAGTCCTGGTTCAGTCCTGGTTCAGTCCTGGTTCAGTCCTGGTTTAGTCCTGGTTCAGTCCTGGTTCAGTCCTGTTTAGTCCTGGTTCAGTCCTGGTTCAGTCCTGTTCAGTCCTGGTCCAGACCTGGTTTAGTCCTGGTTTAGTCCTGTTTAATCCTGGTTTAGTCCTGGTTCAGTCCTGGTTTAGTCCTGGTTTAGTCCTGTTTAGTCCTGGTTCAGTCCTGGTTCAGTCCTGTTCAGTCCTGGTCCAGACCTGGTTTAGTCCTGTTTAGTCCTGTTTAGTCCTGGTTTAGTCCTGGTTTAGTCCTGTTTAGTCCTGGTTCAGTCCTGGTTCAGTCCTGTTCAGTCCTGGTCCAGACCTGGTTTAGTCCTGGTTCAGTCCTGGTTCAGTCCTGGTTCAGTCCTGTTTAGTCCTGGTTCAGTCCTGGTTCAGTCCTGTTCAGTCCTGGTCCAGACCTGGTTTAGTCCTGTTTAGTCCTGTTTAGTCCTGGTTTAGTCCTGGTTCAGTCCTGGTTTAGTCCTGGTTTAGTCCTGTTTAGTCCTGGTTCGGTCCTGGTTTGGTCCTGGTTCAGTCCTGTTTAGTCCTGTTTAGTCCTGTTTAGTCCTGGTTCAGTCCTGTTCAGTCCTGGTCCAGTCCTGGTTTAGTCCTGCTTTAGTCCTGTTTAGTCCTGTTTAGTCCTGGTTCAGTCCTGTTTAGTCCTGGTTCAGTCCTGGTCCAGTCCTGGTTCAGTCCTGGTTCAGTCCTGGTTCAGTCCTGTTTAGTCCTGGTTCAGTCCTGGTCCAGTCCTGGTTCAGTCCTGGTTCAGTCCTGGTTCAGTCCTGTTCAGTCCTGGTCCAGTCCTGGTTTAGTCCTGGTTTAGTCCTGTTTAATCCTGGTTTAGTCCTGTTTAGTCCTGTTTAGTCCTGATTCAGTCCTGGTTCAGTCCTGGTTCAGTCCTGGTTCAGTCCTGGTTCAGTCCTGGTTTAGTCCTGATTCAGCCTGGTTCAGTCCTGGTTCAGTCCTGGTTCAGTCCTGGTTCTGGGTTCTCTTTCAGGATGATGACTCCGGTCTTGGGGTCGTCCTCTTCCTCGGCTCCTCTTTCTTCTTCAGCGTCGACCTACGACCCCCAGGCCAAGGCCACGCCCACTTCCTGGAACCACTGTTACCATAGCGACTATCCCTGCCGTTTCCCCGGCAATGGCCCCGGGTCCCCCGCCGCCCTGCAGACCATAATAACCACCACCACCAAGGTACGTGTGTACTGTAGTACTGGAGTACTACAGTACTACAGTACTGTACTACTACAGTACTACAGTACTACAGTAGTACTCATAGTAATAATGCTAACCGCACACTTCCTGCTCAGGTGTCGTACCAGCCGTGCCCTAAACCCGCCCTGTCACCCTTCACTTCCTGTGTCCCGCCCCCGAAGCCCGGCCTCGGCTCCTTATTGGACGAGGGCGGTGCTGGCCCCTCCTACTCGGCCGAGGTCAAACTGAGTGACGAATCGGGCGTCATCAAGTCCATGTCGTTTCCCCCTGATGCCCTCCCCGCCAAGACCGAACGCGACGCCTACGACTACCGCTACGGCTACGGCGGCTACCGCTACGACGACTACTGATCACCACGGCAACCACAGGGACACTACTGATCACCACGGCAACCATAGGACACTACTGATCACCACGGCAACCACAGGACACTACTGATCACCACGGCAACCACAGGGGACACTACTGATCACCACGGCAACCACAGGACACTACCGATCACCACGGCAACCACAGGGGACACTACCGATCACCACGGCAACAACAGGACACTACCGATCACCACTGCAACCACAGGGGACACTACCGATCACCACGGCAACAACAGGACACTACCGATCACCACGGCAACCACAGGACACTACCGATCACCACGGCAACCACAGGGGACACTACAGATCACCATGGCAACCACAGGACACTACCGATCACCACGGCAACCACAGGGGACACTACCGAGCACCACGGCAACCACAGGGGACACTACTGATCACCACGGCAACCACAGGGGACACTACTGATCACCACGGCAACCACAGGACACTACCAATCACCACGGCAACCACAGGGGACACTACCGATCACCACGGCAACCACAGGGGACACTACTGATCACCATGGCAACCACAGGGGACACTACTGATCACCACGGCAACACTACTGATCACCACGGCAACCACAGGGGACACCACCGATCACCACGGCAACCACAGGGGACACTACCGATCACCATGGCAACCACAGGGGACACTACTGATCACCACGGCAACACTACTGATCACCACGGCAACCACAGGGGACACTACCGATCACCACGGCAACCACAGGGGACACTACCGATCACAACGGCAACCACAGGGGACACTACCGATCACCATGGCAACCACAGGGGACACTACTGATCACCACGGCAACACTACCGATCACCACGGCAACCACAGGGGACACTACCGATCACCACGGCAACCACAGGACACTACTGATCACCACGGCAACACTACTGATCACCACAGCAACCACAGGGGACACTACCGATCACCACGGCAACACTACCGATCACCACAGCAACCACAGGACACTACCGATCACCACGGCAACCACAGGACACTACTGATCACCACGGCAACACTACCAATCACCACGGCAACCACAGGGGACACTACCGATCACCATGGCAACCACAGGGGACACTACTGATCACCACGGCAACCACAGGGGACACTACCGATCACCACGGCAACCACAGGGGACACTACTGATCACCACGGCAACACTACCGATCACCACGGCAACCACAGGGGACACTACTGATCACCATGGCAACCACAGGACACTACTGATCACCACAGCAACACTACTGATCACCACAGCAACCACTGGGGACACTACCGATCACCACGGCAACACTACCGATCACCACAGCAACCACAGGACACTACCGATCACCACGGCAACCACAGGGGACACTACCGATCACCACGGCAACCACAGGGGACACTACTGATCACCATGGCAACCACAGGGGACACTACTGATCACCACGGCAACACTACTGATCACCACGGCAACCACAGGGGACACTACCGATCACCACGGCAACCACAGGGGACACTACCGATCACCACGGCAACCACAGGGGACACTACCGATCACCACGGCAACCACAGGGGACACTACCGATCACCACGGCAACCACAGGACAATACCGATCACCACGGCAACACTACCAATCACCACAGCAACCACAGGACACTACCGATCACCACGGCAACCACAGGGGACACTACCAATCACCACAGCAACCACAGGACACTACCGATCACCACGGCAACCACAGGGGACACTACTGATCACCACGGCAACACTACTGATTACCACGGCAACCACTTAAAGCTCCTCTGTCACACAAACTCTGAGCTTTAAACCATGTTCCTCTGTTCCTTGTCACACTCAGGTCTGAGTCGTGTTTGTTTCATTCATGTTTGATTCTTTATCATTCGTCTGCAAAGCTCCAAACGCTCTGCTCCACCCTGTGATGTCATCAGGTGAACAGCTCCTTTTCCCTTTAGTTCAGTCGAGACTGAAATGATCCAGGTGATTCTGGTGAAGGTGGAGTTTAAAAACACAGTGGAGCACTTCCTGTATCACCACACGATGACATCACCAGGTGGAACAGAGTGTTTTCAGTCTGAGAGAAGAACTCGTGCTGAATGTGTAGCGCCCCCTGCTGTACCACTGCTGACCCCTCAGACCTGAGCCTGGTCCTGATGCGGCTCCTCAGACGTTTGACTGTTTTATTTTGTGTCGTATTTTGTGTCTTTATTTTGTGTCGTATTTTGTGTCGTATTTTGTGTCGTATTTTGTGTCTTTATTTTGTGTCGTATTTTGAAGTTTCAGATCCAAACGGAACAAAGTGTTTATTTATTTCAAATGAAAATTCTAAATTTGCCTCAAAACAAAACTGAACCAAACCAAAGTGCGGCTGTGGCTGATGAATCGTGTGAATGGTGTGAAGCGTGTGAATGGTGTGAGTCGTGTGAAGCGTGTGAATGGTGTGAATGGTGCTGAATCGTGTGAATCGTGTGAATGGTGTTGAATCGTGTGAATGGTGTTGAATCGTGTGAATGGTGTTGAATCGTGTGAATGGTGCTGAATCGTGTGAATGGTGCTGAATCGTGTGAATGGTGTTGAATCGTGTGAATGGTGCTGAATCGTGTGAATGGTGTTGAATCGTGTGAATGGTGCTGAATCGTGTGAATGGTGTTGAATCGTGTGAATGGTGTGAATCGTGTGAATGGTGTTGAATCGTGTGAATGGTGTTGAATCGTGTGAATGGTGCTGAATCGTGTGAATGGTGCTGAATCGTGTGAATGGTGATGAATCGTGTGAATGGTGTGAAGCGTGTGAATGGTGTGAGTCGTGTGAAGCGTGTGAATGGTGTGAATGGTGCTGAATCGTGTGAATCGTGTGAATGGTGTTGAATCGTGTGAATGGTGTTGAATCGTGTGAATGGTGTTGAATCGTGTGAATGGTGCTGAATCGTGTGAATGGTGCTGAATCGTGTGAATGGTGTTGAATCGTGTGAATGGTGCTGAATCGTGTGAATGGTGTTGAATCGTGTGAATGGTGCTGAATCGTGTGAATGGTGTTGAATCGTGTGAATGGTGTGAATCGTGTGAATGGTGTTGAATCGTGTGAATGGTGTTGAATCGTGTGAATGGTGCTGAATCGTGTGAATGGTGCTGAATCGTGTGAATGGTGCTGAATCGTGTGAATGGTGTGAATCGTGTGAATGGTGTGAATCGTGTGAATGGTGCTGAATCATGTGAATCGTGTGAAGCGTGTGAATCGTGTGAATGGTGCTGAATCGTGTGAATCGTGTGAAGCGTGTGAATCGTGTGAAGCGTGTGAATGGTGTGAGTCGTGTGAATGGTGTTGAATCGTGTGAATGGTGTGAATCGTGTGAATGGTGCTGAATCGTGTGAATGGTGTGAATCGTGTGAATGGTGCTGAATCGTGTGAATGGTGCTGAATCGTGTGAATCGTGTGAATGGTGTTGAATCGTGTGAATGGTGCTGAATCGTGTGAATGGTGCTGAATCGTGTGAATGGTGCTGAATGGTGTGAATCGTGTGAATGGTGCTGAATCGTGTGAATGGTGCTGAATCGTGTGAATGGTGTTGAATCGTGTGAATGGTGCTGAATCGTGTGAATGGTGCTGAATGGTGTGAATCGTGTGAATGGTGCTGAATCGTGTGAATGGTGTTGAATCGTGTGAATGGTGTGAATCGTGTGAATGGTGTTGAATCGTGTGAATGGTGTTGAATCGTGTGAATGGTGCTGAATCGTGTGAATGGTGCTGAATCGTGTGAATGGTGCTGAATCGTGTGAATGGTGCTGAATCGTGTGAATGGTGCTGAATCGTGTGAATGGTGTGAATGGTGTGAATGGTGCTGAATCGTGTGAATCGTGTGAAGCGTGTGAATCGTGTGAATGGTGCTGAATCGTGTGAATCGTGTGAAGCGTGTGAATGGTGTGAAGCGTGTGAATGGTGTGAGTCGTGTGAATGGTGCTGAATCGTGTGAATGGTGCTGAATGGTGCTGAATCGTGTGAATCGTGTGAAGCGTGTGAATGGTGTGAAGCGTGTGAATGGTGTGAGTCGTGTGAATGGTGCTGAATCGTGTGAATGGTGCTGAATGGTGTGAATCGTGTGAATGGTGCTGAATCGTGTGAATGGTGCTGAATCGTGTGAATGGTGCTGAAGTAAAGACGCTCACATGTTTATGACAAAAGCCTTTAATAAAAGTGCAGCAGATGTTTGAGGCTCGTCTTGTGGCGGGGCATCTGGTTTATTCAGGTTGTGCT
>CM060674.1:34135193-34147693 GCA_030686955.1 Odontamblyopus rebecca
GGACCTGACCAAACCAGGGACTGGACTAAACCAGGACTAAACCAGGACTGAACCAGGACTAAAACCAGGACCATCAGGACTAAACCAGGACTAGACCAGGACTGAACCAGGACTAAACCAGGACTGAACCAGGACTGAACCAGGACTAGAATGAACCAGGACTGAACCAGGACTGAACCAGGACTAAACCAGGACTAAACCAGGACTGAACCAGGACTAAACTGGACTAAACCAGGACTAGACCAGGACTGAACCAGGACTGAACCAGGACTGAACTAGGACTAAACCAGGTCTAAACCAGGACTGAACCACAGGACTGAACCAGGTCTAAACCAGGACTGAACCAGTATCAAACCAGGTCTAAACCAGGACTAAACCAGGACTAAACCAGGACTGAACCAGGACTGAACCAGGTCTAAACCAGGACTAAACCAGGACTAAGACTACCAGGACTGAACCAGGTCTAAACCAGGACTGAACTAGGTCTAAACCAGGACTGAACCAGTACTAAACCAGGACTAAACCAGGTCTAAACCAGAACTGAACCAGGTCTGAACCACAGGATTGAACCAGGACTGAACCAGGTCTAAACCAGGACTAAACCAGGACTAAACCAGGACTGAACCAGGACTGAACCAGGTCTAAACCAGGACTGAACCAGGACTGAACCAGGACTGAACCAGGTCTAAACCAGGACTGAACCAGGACTGAACCAGGTCTAAACCATGTGGACTGTCCAGGACTGAACCAGGACTAAACCAGGACTGAACCAGGACTGAACCAGGACTGAACCAGGACTAAACCAGGACTAAAACCAGGACTGAACCAGGACTGGAACCAGGACTGAACCAGGACTAAACCAGGACTAAACCAGGACTGAACCAGGACTAAACCAGGACTGAACCAGGACTAAACCAGGACTGAACCAGGACTAAACCAGGACTGAACCAGGACTGAAACCAGACTGAACTAGGACTGAACCTATAGTCTAAACCAGGACTGAACCAGGACTGAAACCAGGACTGAACCAGGACTAAACCAGGACTGAACCAGGTCTAAACTAGACCGAAACCAGGACTGAACCAGGACTAAAACCAGAACTAAACCATGACTGAACCAGGACTAAACCAGTGACTAAACCAGGACTAAACCAGGACTGAACCAGACTAAAACCAGGACTAAACCAGACAAACCAGGACTGAACCAGGACTGAACCAGGACTAAACCAGGTCTAAACCACACTGAACCAGAACTAAACCAGGACTGAACCAGGACTAAACCAGGACTGAACCAGGACTGAACCTAGGACTGAACCAGGGACTGAACCAGGACTAAACCAGGTCTGAACCAGGACTAAAACCAGGACTAAAACCAGGACTAAACCAGGACTAAAACCAGGTCTGGAACCAGGACTGAACCAGGACTAAACCAGGACTGAACCAGGACTGAACCAGGACTGAACCAGACTAAAACTAGACTGAACCAGTGACTAAACCAGGACTAGACCAGGACTGAACCAGTGACTGAACCAGGACTAAACTAGGACTGAACCAGGACTGAACCAGGACTGAACCAGGACTGAACCAGGACTAAACCAGGACTGAACCAGGACTTAACCGACTGACTGAACCGGGACTGAACCGGGACTGGAACCAAGACTGAACCAGGACTAAAACCAGGACTGAACCAGGACTAGACCAGGACTGAACCAGGACTGAACCAGGACTGAACCAGGACTGAACCAGGACTGAACCAGGACTAAACCAGGACTGAACCTGATTGAACCAGGTCTGAACCGGGACTGAAACGGGACTGAACTGACTAAACCAGGACTGAACCAGGACTAAACCAGGACTAAATCCAGGACTAGACCAGGACTGTCCCAGGACCAATCCAGAACTAAACCAGATCTCAACCAGGACTAAACCAGGACTTAACCAGGACTTAACCAGTTCTGAACCAGGACTAAACCAGGACTGAACCAGGACTGAACCAGTACTGAACCAGGACTAAACCAGGACTTAAGCAGGACTGAACCAGGTCTAAACTAGTAATCAGACCAGGACTGAACCAGGACCAATCCAGAAACTAAACCAGGTCTGAACCAGGACTGAACCAGGACTAAACCAGGACTAGACCAGGACCAAACCAGGACCAGTCTGAACCAGGACTGAACCAGGACTAGACCAGGACTGAACCAGGACTGAACCAGGACTGACCAGGACTGAACCAGGACTAAACCAGGACTGAACCAGGACTGAACCAGGACTGAACCAGGACTAGACCAGGACTAGACCAGGACTGAACCAGGACTGTCCAGGACTGAAACTAGGACTGAACCAGGACCAAACCAGGACTGAACCAGGACTAGACCAGGACTAGACCAGGGACTGAACCAGGACTGAACCAGGACTGAACCAGGACTAAACCAGGACTGAACCTGACTGAACCGTGTCTGAACCGGGACTGAAACGGGACTGAACCAAGACTTAAACCAGGACTGAACCAGGACTAAATCCAGGACTGAACCAGGACTAGACCAGGACTAGACCAGGACTGAACCAGGACTCAACCAGGAATGAACCAGTACTAAACCAGGACTGAACCTGATTGAACCGGGTCTGAACCAGGACTGAAACAGGACTGAACCAGGACTAAACCAGGACTGAACCAGGACTAAACCAGGACTAAACCAGGACTAGACCAGGACTGAACCAGGACTAATCCAGAACTAAACCAGGTCTGAACCAGGACTAAACCAGGACTAAACCAGGTCTGAACCAGGACTGAACCAGGACTGGACCAGAACTGAACCAGGACTAAACCAGGACTGAACCAGGACTGAACCAGGACTGAACCAGGACTGAACCAGGACTAGACCAGGACTAGACCAGGACTGAACCAGGACTGAACCAGGACTGAACCAGGACTGAACCAGGACTAAACCACGACTGAACCAGGACTAGACCAGGACTAGACCAGGACTGTCCAGGACTGAACCAGGACTGAACCAGGACTAAACCAGGACTGAATCCAACACCTTGTCCAGGTCTTGAACTGACCAAACCAGGACTGAACCGGGGATCAAAGCAGCTAAACCGGGACTAAACCAGGTTTGGAACCGGGTCTGAACCAGGACTTTACCAGGACTATACCAGGACTGAACCAGGACTGAACCAGGACTGAACCAGGACTGAACCAGGACTTAACCAGGACTGAACCAGGACTGAACCAGGACTAGACCAGGACTAGACCAGGACTGAACCAGGACTAGGACCAGGACTTGACCAGGACTGATCCAGGACTATACCAGGACTGAACCAGGACTGAACCAGGACCAGACCAGGACCAGACCAGGACTGAACCAGGACTAGACCAGGACTAGACCAGGACTGAACCAGGACTAAACCAGGACTGAACCAGGACTGAACCAGGACTAGACCAGGACCAGACCAGGACTGAACCAGGACTGAACCAGGACTAAACCGGGACTGAACCAGGACTGAACCAGGACTGAACCAGGACTGAACCAGAACTGAACCAGGACTGAACCGGGACTAAACCGGGACTAGACCGGGACTGAACCAGGACTAGACCAGGACTAGACCAGGACTGAACCAGGACTGAACCAGGACTGAACCAGGACTGAACCAGGACTAAACCAGGACTGAACCAGGACTGAACCAGGACTGAACCAGGACTAAACCAGGACTGAACCAGGACTGAACCAGGACTAAACCAGGACTAAACCAGGACTGAACCAGGACTGAACCAGGACTGAACCAGGACTAGACCAGGACTGAACCAGGACTGAACCAGGATCAAACCAGGACCTAACCAGGACTGGACCAGGACTGAACCAGGACTGAACAAGGACTGGACCAGGACTGAACCAGGACTAAACCAGGACTCAAACCAGGACTGTCCAGGACTGAACTAGGACTGAACCAGGACTAGACCAGGACTAGACCAGGACCGGAACCAGGACTGAACCAGGACTGAACCAGGACTAAACCAGGACTAGACCTAGGACTGAACCAGGACTGAACTGTATTCAAACCAGGACTAGACCAGGACTGGAACCAGGACTGAACCAGGACTGAACCAGGACTAGACCAGGACTGAACCAGGGACTGAACCCGGACTGAACCGGGACTGAAACCAGGACCAAACCAGGACTAAACCAGGACCAGACCAGGACTCAACCACACCAACCAGGACTCATCCATTACTACATATCAACTGGACATCAAACCAGGACTGAACCAGGACTGAACCAGGACTGAACCAGAACTGAACCAGGACTAAACTGCATTCAAACTGCATTGGACTTAGTCAACCAGGACTGTCCACAATGTCCAGGTCTAAACCAGGTCATAAACCAGGACTAAACCAGGACTGAACCAGGACTAAACCAGGACTAAACCAGGACTGAACCAGGACTGAACCAGGTCGAAACCAGGTCTAAAACCAGGACTCAAACCAGGACTAAACCAGGACTAAACCATGACTGAACCATGACTATTCCATGACTGAACCAGGACTGAACCAGGACTGAACCAGGTCTGAACCAGGACTGAACCAGGACTGAACCAGGACTGAACCAGGACTAAACCAGGACTGAACCAGGACTGAACCAGGACTAAACCAGGACTGAACCAGGACTAAACCAGGGGACTTGAACCAGGACTGAACCAGGACTAAACCAGGACTGAACCAGGACTGGAACCAGACCAGACCAGGACTGGAACCCAGGACTGAACCAGGACTAAACCAGGACTGAACCAGGACTGAACCAGGACTGAACCAGGACTGAACCAGGACTGGAACCAGGACCTCAGACCAGGACTAGACCAGGACTGAACCAGGACTGAACCTGACTTGGAACCGGGACTGAACCGGGACTGAACCAGGACTGAACCAGGACTAAACCAGGATCTGAACCGGGACTAAACCAGGACTGAACTAGGACTGAACCAGGACTAAAATCCAGGACTAAACCAGGACTAGACCAGGACTAAACCAGGTCTAGACCAGGACTGAACCAGGACTAAACCAGGACTGAACCAGGACTAAACCAGGTCTGAACCAGGACTAGACCAGGACTGAACCAGGACTAAACCAGGACTGAACCAGGACTAAACCAGGACTGAACCATAGGACTGAACCAGGACTAAACCAGGACTGAACCAGGACTGAACCAGGACTAAACCAGGACTGAAATCCAGGACTAAAAACCAGGACTAAACCAGGACTGAACCAAGTAGGATCTAAACCAGGACTGAAACCAGTTGTGACTAAACCAGGACTGAACCAGGACTAAACCAGGACTGAACCAGGACTGGAACCAGGACTGGAACCAGGACTGAACCAGGACTGAACCAGGACTGAACCAGGACTGGAACCAGGACTGAACCCGGGACTGAACCAGGACTGAACCAGGACTGAATCCAGGACTGAAACCAGGACTGAACCAGGACTGAATCAGGACTGAACCAGGACTGGAACCAGGACTGAACCAGGACTGGAACCAGGACTGAACCAGGACTAAACCAGGACTGGAATCCAGGGACTCAAACCAGGACTGGCAACTCCTGACTGAACCAGGACTGGAACCAGGACTGAACCAGGACTGAATCCAGGACTCAAACCAGGACTGAACCAGGACTAAATCCAGGGTCTTCGCTGAACCAGGACTGAACCTGGGACTGGAAACCAGGACTGAACCGGGACTGAACCAGGACTGAACCAGGACTGAACCAGGACTGAACCAGGACTAGACCAGGACTGAACCAGGTCTGAACCAGGACTGAACCAGGACTGAACCAGGACTAGTCCAGAACTGAACCAGGACTGAACCAGGTCTGAACCAGGACTGAACCAGGACTGAACCAGGACTAGTCCAGAACTGAACCAGGACTGAACCAGGACTGAACCAGGACTGAACCAGGACTGAACCAGGACTGAACCAGGACTGAACCAGGACTGAACCAGGACTGAACCAGGACTAAACCAGGACTGAACCAGGACTGAACCAGGACTGAACCAGGACTGAACCAGGACTAGACCAGGACTGAACCAGGACTGAACCAGGACTGAACCAGGACTGAACCAGGACTGAACCAGGACTAGACCAGGACTGAACCAGGACTAGACCAGGACTGAACCAGGACTGAACCAGGACTGAACCAGGACTGAACCAGGACTGAACCAGGACTAAACCAGGACTGAACCAGGACTGAACCAGGACTGAACCAGGACTGAACCAGGACTGAACCAGGACTGAACCAGGACTGAACCAGGACTGAACCAGGACTGAACCAGGACTAAACCAGGACTAAACCAGGACTGAACCAGGACTAAACCAGGACTGAACCAGGACTGAACCAGGACTGAACCAGGACTAAACCAGGACTAAACCAGGACTGAACCAGGACTGAACCAGGACTAGACCAGGACTGAACCAGGACTAAACCAGGACTGAACCAGGACTGAACCAGGACTAAACCAGGACTGAACCAGGACTAAACCAGGACTAGACCAGGACTGAACCAGGACTAAACCAGGACTGAACCAGGACTGAACCAGGACTAGACCAGGACTGAACCAGGACTAAACCGGGACTAAACCAGGACTAAACCAGGACTAGACCAGGACTGAACCAGGACCAAACCAGGACTAAACAAGAGCTGAACCAGAGCTGAACCAGGACTGAACCAGGACTGAACCAGGACTGAACCAGGACTGAACCAGGGAAAAACCAGGACAAAACCAGAACTGAAACAGAACTGAACCAGGACTAAACCACAAGTGAACCAGGACTGGAATCCAGAGATCTGAATCCAGGACTGGAACCAGGACTGAAACCGTGACTAGACCAGGACTGGAACCAGGACTGAACTAGGACTGAACCAGGACTGAACCAGGACTTAACCAGAGACTGAACCAGGACTGAACCAGGGACTAAAACCAGGACTGAACCAGGGACTGAACCAGGACTGAACCAGGGACTGAACCAGGACTTGAAATCCAGGACTTAACCAGGACTAAACCAGGACTTAACCAGGACTGGACCATGACTGAACCAGGACTGAACCAGGACTGAAACCAGGACCTGAACCAGGACTGAACCAGGACTGGAACCAGGACTGAAACCAGGACTGGAACCAGGACTTGAAACCAGGACTAGAACCAGGACTTGAACTCAGGACTAGAACCAGAGACTGAACCAGGACTAGACCAGGACTGAACCAGGACTTGAACCAGGACTGAACCAGGACTGGAAAACCAGTGACTGGAAACCAGGACTAAACCAGGACTTAAACCAGGACTGGAACGCCAGGACTGAGACCAGGACTGAACCAGGACTGAACCAGGTGACTGGAACCAGGACTAAACCAGGATCTGGAACCAGGACTAAACCAGGACTGAACCAGGACTGAACCAGGACTGAACCAAGACTGAACCAGGACTAGACCAGGACTAAACCAGGACTAGACCAGGACTGAACCAGGACTAGACCAGGACTGAACCAGGACTGAACCAGGACTGAACCAGGACTGAACCAGGACTGAACCAGGACTAAACCAGGACTAAACCAGGACTGAACCAGGACTGAACCAGGACTGAACCAGGACTAGACCAGGACTGAACCAGGACTGAACCAGGACTGAACCAGGACTAAACCAGGACTAAACCAGGACTAAACCAGGACTAAACCAGGACTGAACCAGGACTAAACCAGGACTGAACCAGGACTAAACCAGGACTAAACCAGGACTGAACCAGGGCTAGACCAGGACTGAACCAGGACTGAACCAGGACTAAACCAGGACTAGACCAGGACTGAACCAGGACTAGACCAGGACTGAACCAGGACTGAACCAGGACTGAACCAGGACTAAACCAGGACTAAACCTGGACTAAACCAGGACTAGACCAGGACTGAACCAGGACTAGACCAGGACTGAACCAGGACTGAACCAGGACTGAACCAGGACTAAACCAGGACTAAACCTGGACTAAACCAGGACTAGACCAGGACTGAACCAGGACTAGACCAGGACTGAACCAGGACTGAACCAGGACTGAACCAGGACTAAACCAGGACTAAACCTGGACTAAACCAGGACTGAACTAGGACTAAACCAGGACTAAACCAGGACTAGACCAGGACTAAACCAGGACTGAACCAGGACTAAACCAGGACTAAACCTGGACTAAACCAGGACTGAACCAGGACTAAACCAGGACTAAACCAGGACTAAACCAGGACTGAACCAGGACTAAACCAGGACTAGACCAGGACTGAACCAGGACTGAACCAGGACTAAACCAGGACTAGACCAGGACTAAACCAGGACTGAACCAGGACTAAACCAGGACTGAACCAGGACTGAACCAGGACTGAACCAGGACTGAACCAGGACTGAACCAGGACTAAACCAGGACTAAACCAGGACTAAACCAGGACTGAACCAGGACTAAACCAGGACTAAACCAGGACTGAACCAGGACTAAACCAGGACTGAACCAGGACTAAACCAGGACTGAACCTGGACTAAACCAGGACTGAACCAGGACTGAACCAGGACTAAACCAGGACTGAACCAGGACTGAACCAGGACTGAACCAGGACTAGACCAGGACTGAACCAGGACTGAACCAGGACTAAACCAGGACTAGACCAGGACTAAACCAGGACTGAACCAGGACTAAACCAGGACTAAACCAGGACTGAACCAGGGCTAGACCAGGACTGAACCAGGACTGAACCAGGACTAAACCAGGACTAGACCAGGACTGAACCAGGACTAGACCAGGACTGAACCAGGACTGAACCAGGACTGAACCAGGACTAAACCAGGACTAAACCTGGACTAAACCAGGACTAAACCAGGACTGAACCAGGACTAAACCAGGACTAGACCAGGACTGAACCAGGACTGAACCAGGACTAAACCAGGACTAAACCTGGACTAAACCAGGACTGAACCAGGACTAAACCAGGACTAAACCAGGACTAAACCAGGACTGAACCAGGACTAAACCAGGACTAGACCAGGACTGAACCAGGACTGAACCAGGACTAAACCAGGACTAGACCAGGACTAAACCAGGACTGAACCAGGACTAAACCAGGACTAAACCAGGACTGAACCAGGACTAAACCAGGACTGAACCAGGACTGAACCAGGACTAAACCAGGACTAGACCAGGACTGAACCAGGACTGAACCAGGACTAAACCAGGACTAAACCAGGACTGAACCAGGACTAGACCAGGACTGAACCAGGACTGAACCAGGACTGAACCAGGACTAAACCAGGACTAAACCTGGACTAAACCAGGACTAGACCAGGACTGAACCAGGACTAGACCAGGACTGAACCAGGACTGAACCAGGACTGAACCAGGACTAAACCAGGACTAAACCTGGACTAAACCAGGACTGAACCAGGACTGAACCAGGACTAGACCAGGACTGAACCAGGACTGAACCAGGACTGAACCAGGACTAAACCAGGACTAGACCAGGACTAAACCAGGACTGAACCAGGACTAAACCAGGACTAAACCTGGACTAAACCAGGACTGAACCAGGACTAAACCAGGACTGAACCAGGACTGAACCAGGACTAAACCAGGACTGAACCAGGACTAAACCAGGACTAGACCAGGACTGAACCAGGACTGAACCAGGACTAAACCAGGACTAGACCAGGACTAAACCAGGACTGAACCAGGACTAAACCAGGACTAAACCTGGACTAAACCAGGACTAGACCAGGACTGAACCAGGACTAGACCAGGACTGAACCAGGACTGAACCAGGACTGAACCAGGACTAAACCAGGACTAAACCTGGACTAAACCAGGACTGAACCAGGACTAAACCAGGACTAAACCAGGACTAAACCAGGACTAAACCAGGACTGAACCAGGACTAAACCAGGACTGAACCAGGACTGAACCAGGACTGAACCAGGACTAAACCAGGACTAAACCAGGACTAAACCAGGACTGAACCAGGACTAAACCAGGACTAAACCTGGACTGAACCAGGACTGAACCAGGACTAAACCAGGACTAAACCAGGACTAGACCAGGACTGAACCAGGACTGAACCAGGACTAAACCAGGACTGAACCAGGACTAAACCAGGACTGAACCAGGACTGAACCAGGACTAAACCAGGACTAAACCAGGACTGAACCAGGACTAGACCAGGACTAGACCAGGACTGAACCAGGACTGAACCAGGACTAGACCAGAACTAGACCAGGACTAAACCAGGACTGAACCAGGACTAAACCAGGACTAGACCAGGACTGAACCAGGACTGAACCAGGACTGAACCAGGACTGAACCAGGACTAAACCAGGACTAGACCAGGACTAAACCAGGACTGAACCAGGACTGAACCAGGACTAAACCAGGACTGAACCAGGACTAAACCAGGACTGAACCAGGACTAAACCAGGACTAAACCAGGACTAAACCAGGACTAGACCAGGACTGAACCAGGACTAGACCAGGACTGAACCAGGACTGAACCAGGACTAAACCAGGACTAAACCTGGACTAAACCAGGACTGAACCAGGACTAAACCAGGACTGAACCAGGGCTAGACCAGGACTGAACCAGGACTGAACCAGGACTAAACCAGGACTAGACCAGGACTAAACCAGGACTGAACCAGGACTAAACCAGGACTAAACCAGGACTAAACCAGGACTGAACCAGGACTAAACCAGGACTAAACCTGGACTAAACCAGGACTGAACCAGGACTAAACCAGGACTAGACCAGGACTGAACCAGGACTAGACCAGGACTGAACCAGGACTGAACCAGGACTGAACCAGGACTAGACCAGGACTGAACCAGGACTGAACCAGGACTGAACCAGGACTAGACCAGGACTGAACCAGGACTGAACCAGGACTGAACCAGGACTAAACCAGGACTAAACCTGGACTAAACCAGGACTAGACCAGGACTAAACCAGGACTAGACCAGGACTGAACCAGGACTAGACCAGGACTGAACCAGGACTGAACCAGGACTGAACCAGGACTAAACCAGGACTAAACCTGGACTAAACCAGGACTGAACCAGGACTAAACCAGGACTAAACCAGGACTAGACCAGGACTAAACCAGGACTGAACCAGGACTAAACCAGGACTAAACCTGGACTAAACCAGGACTGAACCAGGACTAAACCAGGACTAAACCAGGACTAAACCAGGACTGAACCAGGACTAAACCAGGACTAGACCAGGACTGAACCAGGACTGAACCAGGACTAAACCAGGACTAGACCAGGACTAAACCAGGACTGAACCAGGACTAAACCAGGACTAAACCAGGACTGAACCAGGACTAGACCAGGACTGAACCAGGACTAAACCAGGACTAAACCAGGACTAGACCAGGACTAAACCAGGACTGAACCAGGACTAAACCAGGACTAAACCAGGACTGAACCAGGACTAAACCAGGACTAAACCTGGACTAAACCAGGACTGAACCAGGACTAAACCAGGACTAGACCAGGACTAAACCAGGACTAGACCAGGACTGAACCAGGACTAGACCAGGACTGAACCAGGACTGAACCAGGACTGAACCAGGACTAAACCAGGACTAAACCTGGACTAAACCAGGACTGAACCAGGACTAAACCAGGACTAAACCAGGACTAGACCAGGACTAAACCAGGACTGAACCAGGACTAAACCAGGACTAAACCAGGACTAAACCAGGACTGAACCAGGACTAAACCAGGACTAAACCAGGACTAAACCAGGACTGAACCAGGACTAAACCAGGACTAGACCAGGACTAAACCAGGACTGAACCAGGACTAAACCAGGACTAGACCAGGACTAAACCAGGACTGAACCAGGACTAAACCAGGACTAAACCAGGACTGAACCAGGACTAGACCAGGACTGAACCAGGACTGAACCAGGACTAAACCAGGACTAGACCAGGACTAAACCAGGACTGAACCAGGACTAAACCAGGACAAAACCAGGACTAGACCAGGACTGAACCAGGACTGAACCAGGACTGAACCAGGACTAAACCAGGACTAAACCTGGACTAAACCAGGACTAGACCAGGACTGAACCAGGACTAGACCAGGACTGAACCAGGACTGAACCAGGACTAAACCAGGACTAAACCAGGACTAAACCAGGACTGAACCAGGACTAAACCAGGACTAGACCAGGACTAAACCAGGACTGAACCAGGACTAAACCAGGACTAAACCAGGACTGAACCAGGACTAGACCAGGACTGAACCAGGACTGAACCAGGACTAAACCAGGACTAGACCAGGACTAAACCAGGACTGAACCAGGACTAAACCAGGACTAAACCAGGACTGAACCAGGACTCAACCTGGACTAAACCAGGACTGAACCGGGACTAGACCAGGACTAAACCAGGACTGAACCAGGACTAAACCAGGACTAAACCTGGACT
>CM060674.1:34152693-34262693 GCA_030686955.1 Odontamblyopus rebecca
AGGAAATAGGACAGAAGGACATAGGACAGAAGGACATAGGACAGAAGGACCATCTTTGGCGTAAGCAGGAACACATGCCAAAGACCTCAGGGGCCAAAGACCTCAGGGGCCGAAGACCTCAGGGGCCGAAGACCTCAGGGGCCAAATACTACAGGGGCCGAAGACCTCAGGGGCTGAAGACCACAGGGGCCGAAGACCTCAGGGGCCAAAGACCTCAGGGGCCGAAGACCTCAGGGGCCAAATACTACAGGGGCCGAAGACCTCAGGGGCCGAAGACCTCAGGGGCCGAAGACCACAGGGGCCGAAGACCTCAGGGGCCGAAGACCTCAGGGGCCGAAGACCTCAGGGGCCAAAGACCTCAGGGGCCGAAGACCTCAGGGGCCAAATACTACAGGGGCCGAAGACCTCAGGGGCCGAAGACCTCAGGGGCCGAAGACCTCAGGGGCCGAAGACCTCAGGGGCCGAAGACCTCAGGGGCCGAAGACCACAGGGGCCAAAGACCTCAGGGGCCGAAGACCTCAGGGGCCAAAGACCACAGGGGCCGAAGAGTACAGGGGCCAAAGACCTCAGGGGCCGAAGACCTCAGGGGCCAAAGACCTCAGGGGCCAAAGACCACAGGGGCCGAAGACCTCAGGGGCCAAAGACCACAGGGGCCGAAGACCTCAGGGGCTAATATAGCAGCAGGGGCCAGACCGGCCTAAATCCTGTTCCAGTCCTGGACAGGATCCAGTCCTGGTTTCGTGGCTCTGGTCTTGTCGGGGGAAGTGGTGGATTAGTGTATTTGTAGTTTTTTGGTGGCTTGTTTTGTAGTCCTTCTGGAGATTACTTGAACTGCGACTCCCATGAATCACCACAGCCTCACAAGCCCTGAAAGTGACGAACGAAGGTTCAGACCGGGTTGAGACCGGGTTGAGACCGGGTTGAGAACGGTTCAGACCGGTTCAGACCGGGTTCAGACCGGATTGAGACCGGGGTTCATACCGGGTTCATACCGGGTTCATACCGGGTTCAGACCGGGTTCAGACCGGGTTCAGACCAGTTTAGACCAGGTTGAGACCAGGTTGAAACTGGGTTGAGACCGGGTTCAGACCAGTTTAGACCAGGTTGAGACCAGGTTGAAACTGGGTTGAGACCGGTTTAGACCGGGTTGAGACCGGGTTGAGACCGGTTCAGACCGGGTTCAGACCGGATTGAGACCGGGTTCATACCGGGCTCATACCGGGTTCATACCAGGTTCATACCGGGTTCAGACCGGGTTCAGACCGGGTTCAGACCGGGTTCAGACCAGTTTAGACCAGGTTGAGACCGGGTTGAAACGGGGTTGAGACCGGGTTCAGACCGGTTGAGACCGGGTTGAGACCGTGTTGAGACCGGGTTGAGACCGGGTTCAGACCGGGTTCAGACCGGGTTTAGACCAGATTTAGACCAGGTTTAGACCAGGTTCAGACCAGGTTCAGACCAGGTTCAGACCAGGTTCTGACCAGGTTCAGACCAGGATCAGACCAGGATCAGACCAGTTTTAGACCAGGTTCAGACCAGGTTCAGAACAGGTTCAGACCAGGTTCAGACCAGGTTTAGACCAGATTCAGACCAGGTTTAGACCAGGTTCAGACCAGGTTCAGACCAGGTTCAGACCAGGTTCAGACCAGGTTCTGACCAGGTTCAGACCAGGATCAGACCAGTTTTAGACCAGGTTCAGACCAGGTTTAGACCAGGTTCTGACCAGGTTCAGACGAGGTTTAGACCAGGTTCAGACCAGGTTTAGACCAGGTTCTGACCAGGTTCAGACCAGGTTCAGACGAGGTTTAGACCAGGTTCAGACCAGGTTTAGACCAGGTTCTGACCAGGTTCAGACGAGGTTTAGACCAGGTTCAGACCAGGTTTAGACCAGGTTCTGACCAGGTTCAGACCAGGTTTAGACCAGGTTCAGACCAGGTTTAGACCAGGTTTAGACCAGGTTCAGACCAGGTTTACACCAGGTTCTGACCAGGTTCAGACCAGGTTCAGACCAGGTTCAGACCAGGTTTAGACCAGGTTCTGACCAGGTTCAGACCAGGTTTAGACCAGGTTCTGACCAGGTTCAGACGAGGTTCAGACCAGGTTGAGACCAGGTTTAGACAAGGTTCTGACCAGGTTCAGACCAGGTTCTGACCAGGTTCAGACCACGTTCAGACCAGGTTTAGACCAGGTTCAGACCAGGTTCAGACCAGGTTCAGACCAGGTTCAGACCAGGTTCAGACCAGGTTCAGACCAGGTTTAGACCAGGTTCAGACCAGGTTCAGAACAGGTTCAGACCAGGTTTAGAGCAGGTTCAGACCAGGTTTAGACCAGGTTTAGACCAGGTTCAGACCAAGTCTAAACCTGGTCTAAACTGAGCATGTGCAGCAGAAGCCATGCAGTCTCATCGGCCAATCAGCAGCCTGCTTTACCTGTGACATCATCAGGGCTCAGTCACATGATCAGAACCGAACCCGGTCTCTTTGTGGACCACGACCCGAGTCAAGTCCAGGTCTGGGTGCAGGCGCCGGGTCTCAGACAGGACCTCTGCTACAGCCTACAGGAACAAACCAGAACTAAACCAGGACTAAACCAGGACTAAACCAGGACTAAACCAGGACTAAACCAGGACTAAACCAGGAACAAACCAGGACTAAACCAGGAACAAACCAGGACTAAACCAGGTCTAAACCGGGACTAAACCAGGACTAAACATGGACTAAACCAGGACTAAACCAGGAACAAACCAGGACTAAACCAGGACTAAACCAGGGCTAAACCAGGACTAAACCGGGACTAAACCGGGACTAAACCAGGAACAAACCAGGACTAAACCAGGACTAAACCGGAACTAAACCGGGACTAAACCAGGAACAAACCAGGACTGAACCAGGACTAAACCAGGAGTAAACCAGGACTAAACCGGGACTAAACCAGGACTAAACCGGGACTAAACCAGGACTAAACCGGGACCAAACCGGGACTAAACCAGGACTAAACCAGGACTAAACCAGGACTAAACCGGGACTAAACCGGGACTAAACCAGGACTAAACCGGGACTAAACCAGGACTAAACCAGGAGTAAACATGGACTAAACCAGGAACAAACCAGGACTAAACCGGGACTAAACCGGGACTAAACCAAGACTAAACCGGGACTAAACCGGGACTAAACCGGGACTAAACCAGGAACAAACCAGGACTGAACCAGGACTAAACCAGGACCAAACCGGGACTAAACCAGGACTAAGCCAGGACTAAACCGGGACTAAACCAGGACTGAACCAGGACTAACCCGGGACTAAACCAGGACTAAACCAGGAGTAAACCAGGACTAAACCAGGAGCAAACCGGGACTAAACCAGGACCAAACCGGGACTAAACCAGGACTAAGCCAGGACTAAACCGGGACTAAACCAGGACTAAACCTGGACTAAACCAGGAACAAACCAGGACTAAACCAGGACTAAACCGGGACTAAACCAGGAGTAAACCGGGACTAAACCAGGACTAAACCAGGACTAAACCGGGACTAAACCGGGACTAAACCAAGACTAAACCGGGACTAAACCAGGACTAAACCAGGACTAAACCAAGAGTAAACTGGGACAAAACCGGGAGTAAACCGGGACTAAACCAGGACTCAACCAGGACTAAACCGGGACTAAACCAAGACTAAACCGGGACTAAACCAGGAGTAAACCAGGACTAAACCGGGACTAAACTGGGACTAAACCAGGACTAAACCAGGAGTAAACATGGACTAAACCAGGACTAAACCAGGAACAAACCGGGACTAAACCGGGACTAAACCGGGACTAAACCAGGACTAAACTGGGACTAAACCAGGACTAAACCAGGAGTAAACCAGAACTAAACTGGGACTAAACCAGGACTAAACCGGGACTAAACCGGGACTAAACCGGGACTAAACCAGGAACAAACCAGGACTGAACCAGGACTAAACCAGGAGTAAACTGGGACTAAACCAGGACTAAACCAGGAACAAACCGGGACTAAACCGGGACTAAACCGGGACTAAACCAGGACTAAACTGGGACTAAACCAGGACTAAACCAGGAGTAAACCAGGACTAAACTGGGACTAAACCAGGACTAAACCGGGACTAAACCGGGACTAAACCAGGACTAAGCCAGGACTAAACCGGGACTAAACCAGGACTAAACTGGGACTAAACCAGGACTAAACCTGGACTAAACCAGGAACAAACCAGGACTAAACCAGGACTAAACCGGGACTAAACCAGGAGTAAACCGGGACTAAACCAGGACTAAACCAGGACTAAACCGGGACTAAACCGGGACTAAACCAAGACTAAACCGGGACTAAACCGGGACTAAACCAGGACTAAACCAGGACTAAACTGGGACTAAACCAAGACTAAACCGGGACTAAACCAGGACTAAACCAGGACTAAACTGGGACTAAACCAAGACTAAACCGGGACTAAACCAGGAGTAAACCAGGACTAAACCGGGACTAAACTGGGACTAAACCAGGACTAAACCAGGAGTAAACATGGACTAAACCGGGACTAAACCAGGAACAAACCGGGACTAAACCGGGACTAAACCAGGACTAAACCGTGACTAAACCAGGACTAAACCAGGACTAAACCGTGACTAAACCGGGACTAAACCAGGACTAAACCAGGAACAAACCGGGACTAAACCAGGAACAAACCAGGACTAAACCAGGAACAAACCAGGACTAAACCGGGACTAAACCAGGACTAAACCAGGACTAAACCGGGACTAAACCGGGACTAAACCAAGACTAAACCGGGACTAAACCAGGACTAAACCAGGACTAAACCGGGACTAAACCAGGAGTAAACCGGGACTAAACCAGGACTAAACCGGGACTAAACCAGGACTAAACCAGGACTAAACTGGAACTAAACCAGGACTAAACCAAGACTAAACCGGGACTAAACCAGGAGTAAACCAGGACTAAACCAGGACTAAACCAGGTTTAAACCAGGACTAAACCAGGTCTAAACCAGGTCTAAACCAGGACTAAACCAGGTCTAAACCAGGACTAAACCAGGTCTAAACCAGGACTAAACCAGGTCTAAACCGGGTCTAAACCGGGACTAAACCAGGTCTAAACCAGTTCTAAACCAGTTCTAAACCAGGACTAAACCGGGACTAAACCAGGTCTAAACCAGGTCTAAACCAGGACTAAACCAGGACTAAACCAGGTCTAAACCAGGTCTAAACCAGGAGTAAACCAGGTCTAAACCAGGACTAAACCAGGACTAAACCAGGACTAAACCGGGACTAAACCGGGTCTAAACCAGGTCTAAACCAGGTCTAAACCAGGACTAAACCAGGTCTAAACCAGGTCTAAACCAGGACTAAACCAGGACTAAACCAGGTCTAAACCAGTTCTAAATCAGGACTAAACCGGGTCCAGGTCTGAGCTGTAGGTTAGTCCGGTTATAGTCCTGGACTGTACCTGGTCTTGGTCGATCTCAGACGATGAAATCACGATTCTCTTCTCGATCCGAGTCTGAGACACTCCACCCCTCACCACCTGAGGAGAGAAAGAGTCAGATGCCCTCCCGTGTGTCAGATGCCCTCCCGTGTGTCAGATGCCCTCCCCGTGTGTCAGATGCCCTCCCGTGTGTCAGATGCCCTCCCGTGTGTCAGATTGTGTCAGATGCCCTCCCGTGTGTCAGATGCCCTCCCGTGTGTCAGATGCCCTCCCCTGTGTGTCAGATGCCCTCCCGTGTGTCAGATGCCCTCCCGTGTGTCAGATGCCCTCCCATGTGTCAGATGCCCTCCCGTGTGTCAGATGCCCTCCCGTGTGTCAGATGCCCTCCCGTGTGTCAGATGCCCTCCCGTGTGTCAGATGCCCACCAGTGTGTCAGATGCCCTCCCGCGTGTCAGATTGTGTCAGATGCCCTCCCGTGTGTCAGATGCCCTCCCGGTGTGTCAGAGTGTGTCAGATGCCCTCCCCGTGTGTCAGATGCCCTCCCGTGTGTCAGATGCCCTCCCGTGTGTCAGATGCCCTCCCGTGTGTCAGATGCCCTCCCATGTGTCAGATGCCCTCCTGCGTGTCAGATGCCCTCCCGCGTGTCAGATTGTGTCAGATGCCCTCCCGTGTGTCAGATGCCCTCCCGGTGTGTCAGAGTGTGTCAGATGCCCTCCCGTGTGTCAGATGCCCTCCCGCGTGTCAGATGCCCTCCCCGTGTGTCAGATGCCCTCCCGGTGTGTCAGATGCCCTCCCGTGTGTCAGATGCCCTCCCGTGTGTCAGATGCCCTCCCGTGTGTCAGATGCCCTCCCGTGTGTCACATTGTGTCAGATGCCCTCCCGTGTGTCAGATGCCCTCCCGTGTGTCAGATGCCCTCCCGTGTGTCAGATGCCCTCCCGTGTGTCAGATGCCCTCCCGTGTGTCAGATGCCCTCCCGTGTGTCAGATGCCCTCCCGTGTGTCAGATGCCCTCCAATGTGTCAGATGCCCTCCCCGTGTGTCAGATGCCCTCCCGTGTGTCAGATTCCCACCCGTGTGGCAGATGCCCTCCCGTGTGTCAGATGCCCTCCCGTGTGTCAGATGCCCTCCCGTGTGTCAGATGCCCTCCCGTGTGTCAGATGCCCTCCCGGTGTGTCAGAGTGTGTCAGATGCCCTCCCGCGTGTCAGATGCCCTCCCCGTGTGTCAGATGCCCTCCCGGTGTGTCAGATGCCCTCCCCGTGTGTCAGATGCCCTCCCGTGTGTCAGATGCCCTCCCCGTGTGTCAGATGCCCTCCCCGTGTGTCAGATGCCCTCCCCGTGTGTCAGATGCCCTCCCGTGTGTCAGATGCCCTCCCCGTGTGTCAGATGCCCTCCCCGTGTGTCAGATGCCCTCCCGTGTGTCAGATGCCCTCCCGTGTGTCAGATGCCCTCCCCGTGTGTCAGATGCCCTCCCGTGTGTCAGATGCCCTCCCCTGTGTCAGATGCCCTCCCGTGTGTCACATTGTGTCAGATGCCCTCCCGTGTGTCAGATGCCCTCCCGTGTGTCAGATGCCCTCCCGGGTGTCAGATTGTGTCAGATGCCCTCCCGTGTGTCAGATGCCCTCCAATGTGTCAGATGCCCTCCCCGTGTGTCAGATGCCCTCCCGTGTGTCAGATGCCCTCCCGTGTGTCAGATGCCCTCCAATGTGTCAGATGCCCTCCCGTGTGTCAGATGCCCTCCCGTGTGTCAGATGCCCTCCAATGTGTCAGATGCCCTCCCCGTGTGTCAGATGCCCTCCCGTGTGTCAGATGCCCTCCCGTGTGTCAGATGCCCTCCCGTGTGTCAGATGCCCTCCCATGTGTCAGATGCCCTCCTGCGTGTCAGATGCCCTCCCGCGTGTCAGATTGTGTCAGATGCCCTCCCGTGTGTCAGATGCCCTCCCGGTGTGTCAGAGTGTGTCAGATGCCCTCCCGTGTGTCAGATGCCCTCCCGGTGTGTCAGAGTGTGTCAGATGCCCTCCCGTGTGTCAGATGCCCTCCCGTGTGTCAGATGCCCTCCCGTGTGTCAGATGCCCTCCCGTGTGTCAGATGCCCTCCCGTGTGTCACATTGTGTCAGATGCCCTCCCGTGTGTCAGATGCCCTCCCGTGTGTCAGATGCCCTCCCGTGTGTCAGATGCCCTCCCGTGTGTCAGATGCCCTCCAATGTGTCAGATGCCCTCCCCGTGTGTCAGATGCCCTCCCGTGTGTCAGATGCCCTCCCGTGTGTCAGATGCCCTCCCGTGTGTCACATTGTGTCAGATGCCCTCCCGTGTGTCAGATGCCCTCCCGTGTGTCAGATTGTGTCAGATGCCCTCCCGTGTGTCAGATGCCCTCCCGTGTGTCAGATGCCCTCCAATGTGTCAGATGCCCTCCCGTGTGTCAGATGCCCTCCCGGTGTGTCAGAGAGTGTCAGATGCCCTCCCGTGTGTCAGATGCCCTCCCGTGTGTCAGATGCCCTCCCGTGTGTCAGATGCCCTCCCGTGTGTCAGATGCCCTCCCGTGTGTCAGATGCCCTCCCGTGTGTCACATTGTGTCAGATGCCCTCCCGTGTGTCAGATGCCCTCCCGTGTGTCAGATGCCCTCCCGGTGTGTCAGAGTGTGTCAGATGCCCTCCCGCGTGTCAGATGCCCTCCCGCGTGTCAGATTGTGTCAGATGCCCTCGCGTACCTTGGTGATGTGGGTTGTTGCCGTGGAAACTGCAGTTTCTGATGTGAAGGTCTGAGAACTCAAGACCAGACCAGATCCAAGTCCCGAGTCTGGCTTTCTCTGGAACAGAACAGAACCAGGTGTAAACCAGGTCTGAACCAGGTCTAACCCAGGACTAAACCAGGTGTAAACCAGGACTAAACCAGGACTAAACCAGGACTAAACCAGGTCTAAACCAGGTCTGAACCAGGTCTAAACCAGGACTAAACCAGGACTAAACCAGGTCTAAACCAGGTCTAAACCAGGACTAAACCAGGTCTAAACCAGGACTAAACCAGGACTAAACCAAGTCTAAACCAGGTCTAAACCAGGACTAAACCAGGACTAAACCAGGACTAAACCAGGACTAAACCAGGTCTAAACCAGAACTAAACCAGGACTAAACCAGGTCTAAACCAGGTCTAAACCAGGACTCACCTCCAGGGGTTCGTAGGTCAGAGTCTGTCTCAGAACTGGGACCTGGAAAATCACAGAAATGTTTAAAAAAAAAAAAAAAAAAAGATTTGAATAAAAGACGTGAGTAAAATTCAATTTCCATCCATCTCCTCCCCCTATGAACCCCTCTGACCCCCTATGAACCCCTCTGACCCCCTATGAACCCCTCTGACCCCCTATGAACCCCTCTGACCCCCTATGAACCCCTCTGACCCCCTATGAACCCCTCTGACCCCTATGAACCCCTCTGACCCCTATGAACCCCCTGACCCCCTATGAACCCCCTGACCCCCTATGAACCCCTCTGACCCCTATGAACCCCTCTGACCCCTATGAACCCCCTGACCCCTATGAACCCCCTGACCCCTATGAACCCCTCTGACCCCTATGAACCCCTCTGACCCCTATGAACCCCTCTGACCCCTATGAACCCCTCTGACCCCTATGAACCCGTCTGACCCCTATGAACCCCCTGACCCCCTATGAACCCGTCTGACCCCCTATGAACCCCTCTGACCCCCTATGAACCCCTCTGACCCCCTATGAACCCCGCTGACCCCCTATGAACCCCCCTGACCCCTATGAACCCGTCTGACCCCATATGAACCCCTCTGACCCCTATGAACCCCCTGACCCCCTATGAACCCCTCTGACCCCTATGAACCCCTCTGACCCCCTATGAACCCGTCTGACCCCTATGAACCCCTCTGACCCCTATGAACCCCTCTGACCCCCTATGAACCCCCTGACCCCTATGAACCCGTCTGACCCCCTATGAACCCCTCTGACCCCTATGAACCCCTCTGACCCCCTATGAACCCCTCTGACCCCTATGAACCCCTCTGACCCCTATGAACCCCTCTGACCCCTATGAACCCCCTGACCCCTATGAACCCCTCTGACCCCTATGAACCCGTCTGACCCCTATGAACCCCCCTGACCCCCTATGTACCCGTCTGACCCCCTATGAACCCGTCTGACCCCCTATGAACCCCTCTGACCCCCTATGAACCCCTCTGACCCCCTATGAACCCCCCTGACCCCCTATGAACCCCTCTGACCCCCTATGAACCCCCCTGACCCCCTATGAACCCCTCAGACCCCTATGAACCCCCTGACCCCTATGAACCCCTCTGACCCCTATGAACCCCTCTGACCCCCTATGAACCCGTCTGACCCCTATGAACCCCTCTGACCCCTATGAACCCCTCTGACCCCCTATGAACCCCCTGACCCCCTATGAACCCGTCTGACCCCTATGAACCCGTCTGACCCCCTATGAACCCCCCTGACCCCCTATGAACCCGTCTGACCCCCTATGAACCCCTCCCAGAGGAAACCCATCCAGACACGGGGAGAACATGCAAACTCCACACAGAAAGGCCCGGGGATCGAACCCACAACCTTCATGCAAAAAAACAGTTTGAAGTGAAGAAGAGGAGGAGCAGAGGGGGAGCAGAGGAGGAGGAGCAGAGGAGAAGAGGAGGAGGAGCAGAGGAAGAGAGGAGGAGGAGCAGAGGAGGAACAGAGGAGGAGAGGAGGAGGAGCAGAGGAGGGGCAGAGGAGGAGGAGCAGAGGAGGAGCAGAGGAAGAGAGGAGGAGGAGGAGCAGAGGAGGAGGAGCAGAGGAGAAGAGGAGGAGGAGCAGAGGAAGAGAGGAGGAGGAGCAGAGGAGGAACAGAGGAGGAGAGGAGGAGGAGCAGAGGAGGGGCAGAGGAGGAGGAGCAGAGGAGGAGCAGAGGAAGAGAGGAGGAGGAGGAGCAGAGGAGGAGGAGCAGAGGAGAGGCAGAGGAGGAGCAGAGGAGGGTCAGAGGAGGAGCAGAGGAGGAGCAGAGGAGGAGGAGCAGAGGAGAGGCAGAGGAGGAGGAGCAGAGGAAGAGGAGCAGAGGAGGGGGAGCAGAGGAGGAGAGGAGGAGGAGCAGAGGAAGAGGAGCAGAGGAGGGGGAGCAGAGGAAGAGAGGAGGAGGAGCAGAGGAAGAGAGGAGGAGGAGGAGCAGAGGAAGAGGAGCAGAGGAGGAGGAGCAGAGGAGGAGAGGAGGAGGAGCAGAGGAAGAGGAGCAGAGGAGGGGGAGCAGAGGAAGAGAGGAGGAGGAGGTGCCACTGTGGTGAACAACAGAACTCCACAAGGATCTCAACCAGGTTTAAACAGGACCTGAACCAGGACTAAAGCAGGTCCAGGTCTGAGATCAGGACTAAAGCAGGTCCAGGTCTGGGATCAGGACTAAAGCAGGTCCAGGTCTGGGATCAGGACTAAAGCAGGTCCAGGTCTGGAATCAGGACTAAAGCAGGTCCAGGTCTGGGATCAGGACTAAAGCAGGTCCAGGTCTGGGATCAGGACTAAAGCAGGTCCAGGTCTGAGATCAGGACTAAAGCAGGTCCAGGTCTGGGATCAGGACTAAAGCAGGTCCAGGTCTGGGATCAGGACTAAAGCAGGTCCAGGTCTGGGATCAGGACTAAAGCAGGTCCAGGTCTGGGATCAGGTTTTGGACCTGGTTTTACCTCCTGGTCCTGGTCCTCACAGTCTGCGTCCTGATTGGCTGTTTCCTGCTCATCGTCATAGAAACGTTCAGATCTCTGCATCGCCGGCCTCTCGCTAGCATTAGCCTCGTTAGCATTAGTCTGGTTAGCTGCATTAGCTGCATTAGCTGCATTAGCCTCATTAGCTTCATTAGCTTCGCTCCCGTCGTCCACAGCGACCTGCGCGAGGACGCTGATGACATCATCGCTGAGGTCATCGCTGAGGTCATCGCTGTCGCTCGCCTCGTCACTCATGTTCTGGGTTAGCGTTAGCACGTTAGCATGCAGCGCAGGGGGCGGGGCCAGTACCTGAGCGTCACATGACTCTGGCGCCACCAGGATCCGCTCCACCTTCTCCGAGGTCTGAAACCAGAACCAGGATTATAACCAGACTACAGGGCCCCAAAGCAGGTCTGACCCGGTCTAAAAAGGATCTGGCCCGGTCTAAAAAGGATCTGACCCGGTCTAAAGAGGATCTGACCTGGTCTAAAGAGGATCTGACCCGGTCTAAAGGTCTAAAGAGGATCTGACCCGGTCTAAAGTGGATCTGACCCGGTCTAAAGGTCTAAAGAGGATCTGACCTGGTCTAAAGAGGATCTGACCCGGTCTAAAGAGGATCTGACCTGGTCTAAAGAGGATCTGACCTGGTCTAAAGGTCTAAAGAGGATCTAACCTGGTCTAAAGAGGATCTGACCTGGTCTAAAGAGGATCTGACCCGGTCTAAAGAGGATCTGACCTGGTCTAAAGAGGATCTGACCTGGTCTAAAGGTCTAAAGAGGATCTGACCCGGTCTAAAGAGGATCTGACCTGGTCTAAAGGTCTAAAGAGGATCTGACCCGGTCTAGAGGATCTGACAAAGAGGATCTGACCGGTCTAAAGGTCTAAAGAGGATCTGACCCCTCTAAGAGGATCTGACCCGGTCTAAAGGTCTAAAGAGGATCTGACCTGGTCTAAAGGTCTAAAGAGGATCTGACCCGGTCTAAAGAGGATCTGACCTGGTCTAAAGGTCTAAAGAGGATCTGACCCGGTCTAAAGAGGATCTGACCTGGTCTAAAGGTCTAAAGAGGATCTGACCCGGTCTAAAGAGGATCTGACCTGGTCTAAAGGTCTAAAGAGGATCTGACCCGGTCTAAAGAGGATCTGACCCGGTCTAAAGGTCTAAAGAGGATCTGACCTGGTCTAAAGAGGATCTGACCCGGTCTAAAGAGGATCTGACCCAGTCTAAAGGTCTAAAGAGGATCTAACCTGGTCTAAAGAGGATCTGACCTGGTCTAAAGAAGATCTGCCCCGGTCTAAAGAGGATCTGACCTGGTCTAAAGAGGATCTGACCTGGTCTAAAGGTCTAAAGAGGATCTGACCCGGTCTAAAGGTCTAAAGAGGATCTGACCCGGTCTAAAGGTCTAAAGAGGATCTGACCTGGTCTAAAGAGCATCTGACCCGGTCTAAAAGTCTAAAGAGGATCTGACCTGGTCTAAAGAGGATCTGACCCGGTCTAAAGGTCTAAAGAGGATCTGACCTGGTCTAAAGAGGATCTGACCCGGTCTAAAGGTCTAAAGAGGATCTGACCTGGTCTAAAGAGGATCTGACCCGGTCTAAAGAGGATCTGACCCGGTCTAAAGGTCTAAAGAGGATCTAACCTGGTCTAAAGAGGATCTGACCCGGTCTAAAGAGGGTCTGACCCAGTCTAAAGAGGATCTGACCTGGTCTAAAGAGGATCTGACCCGGTCTAAAGAGGATCTGACCCGGTCTAAAGGTCTAAAGAGGATCTGACCTGGTCTAAAGGTCTAAAGAGGATCTGACCTGGTCTGAAGAAGATCTGACCCGGTCTAAAGAGGATCTGACCCGGTCTAAAGGTCTAAAGAGGATCTGACCCGGTCTAAAGAGGATCTGACCTGGTCTAAAGAGGATCTGACCTGGTCTAAAGAGGATCTGACCCAGTCTAAAGGTCTAAAGAGGATCTGACCTGGTCTAAAGAGGATCTGACCCGGTCTAAAGGTCTAAAGAGGATCTGACCTGGTCTAAAGGTCTAAAGAGGATCTGACCTGGTCTAAAGGTCTAAAGAGGATCTGACAAGGGCTAAAGAGGATCTGACCTGGTCTAAAGGTCTAAAGAGGGTCTGACCCGGTCTAAAGGTCTAAAGAGGGTCTGACCCAGTCTAAAGAGGATCTGACCCGGTCTAAAGAGGGTCTGACCCGGTCTAAAGGTCTAAAGAGGATCTGACCCGGTCTAAAGTGGATCTGACCCGGTCTAAAGGTCTAAAGAGGATCTGACCTGGTCTAAAGAGGATCTGACCCGGTCTAAAGAGGATCTGACCTGGTCTAAAGAGGATCTGACCTGGTCTAAAGGTCTAAAGAGGATCTAACCTGGTCTAAAGAGGATCTGACCTGGTCTAAAGAGGATCTGACCCGGTCTAAAGAGGATCTGACCCAGTCTAAAGGTCTAAAGAGGATCTGACCTGGTCTAAAGAGGATCTGACCTGGTCTAAAGGTCTAAAGAGGATCTGACCTGGTCTAAAGAGGATCTGACCTGGTCTAAAGGTCTAAAGAGGATCTGACCCGGTCTAAAGAGGATCTGACCTGGTCTAAAGGTCTAAAGAGGATCTGACCCGGTCTAAAGAGGATCTGACCCGGTCTAAAGGTCTAAAGAGGATCTGACCTGGTCTAAAGAGGATCTGACCCGGTCTAAAGAGGATCTGACCCAGTCTAAAGGTCTAAAGAGGATCTAACCTGGTCTAAAGAGGATCTGACCTGGTCTAAAGAGGATCTGACCTGGTCTAAAGGTCTAAAGAGGATCTAACCTGGTCTAAAGAGGATCTGACCTGGTCTAAAGAGGATCTGACCTGGTCTAAAGAGGATCTGACCTGGTCTAAAGAGGATCTGACCCGGTCTAAAGAGGATCTGACCTGGTCTAAAGAGGATCTGACCCGGTCTAAAGGTCTAAAGAGGATCTGACCTGGTCTAAAGGTCTAAAGAGGATCTGACCCGGTCTAAAGAGGATCTGACCTGGTCTAAAGGTCTAAAGAGGATCTGACCCGGTCTAAAGAGGATCTGACCTGGTCTAAAGAGGATCTAACCTGGTCTAAAGAGGATCTGACCTGGTCTAAAGAAGATCTGCCCCGGTCTAAAGAGGATCTGACCTGGTCTAAAGAGGATCTGACCTGGTCTAAAGGTCTAAAGAGGATCTGACCCGGTCTAAAGGTCTAAAGAGGATCTGACCCGGTCTAAAGGTCTAAAGAGGATCTGACCTGGTCTAAAGAGCATCTGACCCGGTCTAAAAGTCTAAAGAGGATCTGACCTGGTCTAAAGAGGATCTGACCCGGTCTAAAGGTCTAAAGAGGATCTGACCTGGTCTAAAGAGGATCTGACCCGGTCTAAAGGTCTAAAGAGGATCTGACCTGGTCTAAAGAGGATCTGACCCGGTCTAAAGAGGATCTGACCCGGTCTAAAGGTCTAAAGAGGATCTAACCTGGTCTAAAGAGGATCTGACCCGGTCTAAAGAGGGTCTGACCCAGTCTAAAGAGGATCTGACCTGGTCTAAAGAGGATCTGACCCGGTCTAAAGAGGATCTGACCCGGTCTAAAGGTCTAAAGAGGATCTGACCTGGTCTAAAGGTCTAAAGAGGATCTGACCTGGTCTGAAGAAGATCTGACCCGGTCTAAAGAGGATCTGACCCGGTCTAAAGGTCTAAAGAGGATCTGACCCGGTCTAAAGAGGATCTGACCTGGTCTAAAGAGGATCTGACCTGGTCTAAAGAGGATCTGACCCAGTCTAAAGGTCTAAAGAGGATCTGACCTGGTCTAAAGAGGATCTGACCCGGTCTAAAGGTCTAAAGAGGATCTGACCTGGTCTAAAGGTCTAAAGAGGATCTGACCTGGTCTAAAGGTCTAAAGAGGATCTGACCCAGCCTAAAGAGGATCTGACCCGGTCTAAAGAGGGTCTGACCCGGTCTAAAGGTCTAAAGAGGGTCTGACCCAGTCTAAAGAGGATCTGACCCGGTCTAAAGAGGGTCTGACCCGGTCTAAAGAGGGTCTGACCCGGTCTAAAGAGGGTCTGACTCGGTCTAAAGAGGATCTGACCCAGTCTAAAGGTCTAAAGAGGATCTGACCTGGTCTAAAGGTCTAAAGAGGATCTGACCCAGTCTAAAGAGGATCTGACCCGGTCTCAAGAGGGTCTGACCCGGTCTAAAGGTCTAAAGAGGGTCTGACCCAGTCTAAAGAGGGTCTGACTCGGTCTAAAGAGGATCTGACCCGGTCTAAAGGTCTAAAGAGGACCTGACCTGGTCTAAAGAGGATCTGACCCGGTCTGACCCGGTTTTACCTTGAGCAGGTTTAGTTCTCTCAGGACTCTCTGGTCTCGGTCGGATCTCAGTAAAACTCTGAGTTCTGGAGAAATCTGAAAGATCAAAGAGGAAAGTCACACGGGGATATGGGAGGGGGCGGGGATAGGGGGAGGGGCGGGGATAGGGGGAGGGGATAGGGGGAGGGATCGGGGAGGGCGTGGGGATAGGGGAGGGGGCGTGGATAGGGGAGGGGGCAGGGATAGGGGAGGGGGCGTGGATAGGGGAGGGGGTGGGGATAGGGGAGGGGGCGGGGATAGGGGAGGGGGCGTGGCTTCTCACCTGTTCTGGTTCCAGAGGTTCGATCATGGGCGAGTGGCTCCGCTCTGTGCCGTTCTGAAATCACAAAGAAGCAGAGTTTCACCCTCAAGAGTTTCACCCTCAGGAGTTTCACCCTCAAGAGTTTCACCCTCAAGAGTTTCACCCTCAGGAGTTTCACCCTCAAGAGTTTCACCCTCAGGAGTTTCACCCTCAGGAGTTTCACCCTCAAGAGTTTCACCCTCAAGAGTTTCACCCTCAGGAGTTTCACCCTCAAGAGTTTCACCCTCAGGAGTTTCACCCTCAAGAGTTTCACCCTCAGGAGTTTCACCCTCAAGAGTTTCACCCTCAAGACTTTCACCCTCAGGAGTTTCACCCTCAAGAGTTTCACCCTCAAGAGTTTCACCCTCAAGAGTTTCACCCTCAGGAGTTTAACCCTCAGGAGTTTCACCCTCAGGAGTCTCACCCTCAGGAGTTTCACCCTCAAGAGTTTCACCCTCAGGAGTTTCACCCTCAGGAGTTTCACCCTCAGGAGTCTCACCCTCAAGAGTTTCACCCTCAAGAGTTTCACCCTCAGGAGTCTCACCCTCAGGAGTTTCACCCTCAGGAGTCTCACCCTCAGGAGTTTCACCCTCAAGAGTTTCACCCTCAGGAGTTTCACCCTCAAGAGTTTCACCCTCAGGAGTTTCGCCCTCAAGAGTTTCACCCTCAGGAGTTTCACCCTCAAGAGTTTCACCCTCAGGAGTCTCACCCTCAGGAGTTTCACCCTCAGGAGTCTCACCCTCAGGAGTTTCACCCTCAAGAGTTTCACCCTCAGGAGTTTCACCCTCAAGAGTTTCACCCTCAGGAGTCTCACCCTCAGGAGTTTCACCCTCAGGAGTTTCACCCTCAGGAGTTTCACCCTCAAGAGTTTCACCCTCAGGAGTTTCACCCTCAAGAGTTTCACCCTCAAGAGTTTCACCCTCAGGAGTTTCACCCTCAGGAGTTTCACCCTCAGGAGTTTCACCCTCAAGAGTTTCACCCTCAAGAGTTTCACCCTCAGGAGTTTCACCCTCAGGAGTTTCACCCTCAAGAGTTTCACCCTCAGGAGTTTCACCCTCAAGAGTTTCACCCTCAGGAGTCTCACCCTCAGGAGTTTCACCCTCAGGAGTTTCACCCTCAAGAGTTTCACCCTCAGGAGTTTCACCCTCAGGAGTTTCACCCTCAAGAGTTTCACCCTCAAGAGTTTCACCCTCAGGAGTTTCACCCTCAGGAGTTTCACCCTCAGGAGTTTCACCCTCAAGAGTTTCACCCTCAAGAGTTTCACCCTCAGGAGTTTCACCCTCAGGAGTCTCACCCTCAAGAGTTTCACCCTCAGGAGTCTCACCCTCAGGAGTTTCACCCTCAAGAGTTTCACCCTCAGGAGTTTCACCCTCAGGAGTTTCACCCTCAGGAGTTTCACCCTCAAGAGTTTCACCCTCAGGAGTTTCACCCTCAAGAGTTTCACCCTCAGGAGTCTCACCCTCAGGAGTTTCACCCTCAGGAGTTTCACCCTCAGGAGTTTCACCCTCAAGAGTTTCACCCTCAGGAGTTTCACCCTCAGGAGTCTCACCCTCAAGAGTTTCACCCTCAGGAGTCTCACCCTCAGGAGTTTCACCCTCAAGAGTTTCACCCTCAGGAGTTTCACCCTCAAGAGTTTCACCCTCAAGAGTTTCACCCTCAGGAGTTTCACCCTCAAGAGTTTCACCCTCAGGAGTTTCACCCTCAGGAGTTTCACCCTCAAGAGTTTCACCCTCAAGAGTTTCACCCTCAGGAGTTTCACCCTCAGGAGTCTCACCCTCAAGAGTTTCACCCTCAGGAGTCTCACCCTCAAGAGTTTCACCCTCAGGAGTCTCACCCTCAGGAGTTTCACCCTCAGGAGTTTCACCCTCAAGAGTTTCACCCTCAGGAGTTTCACCCTCAGGAGTTTCACCCTCAGAAGTTTCACCCTCAGGAGTTTCACCCTCAAGAGTTTCACCCTCAAGAGTTTCACCCTCAGGAGTTTCACCCTCAAGAGTTTCACCCTCAGGAGTTTCACCCTCAAGAGTTTCACCCTCAGGAGTTTCACCCTCAAGAGTTTCACCCTCAGGAGTTTCACCCTCAAGAGTTTCACCCTCAAGAGTTTCACCCTCAGGAGTTTCACCCTCAGGAGTCTCACCCTCAAGAGTTTCACCCTCAGGAGTCTCACCCTCAAGAGTTTCACCCTCAGGAGTCTCACCCTCAAGAGTTTCACCCTCAAGAGTTTCACCCTCAAGAGTTTCACCCTCAGGAGTCTCACCCTCAAGAGTTTCACCCTCAGGAGTTTCACCCTCAAGAGTTTCACCCTCAGGAGTTTCACCCTCAAGAGTTTCACCCTCAGGAGTTTCACCCTCAAGAGTTTCACCCTCAGGAGTTTCACCCTCAAGAGTTTCACCCTCAGGAGTTTCACCCTCAAGAGTTTCACCCTCAGGAGTTTCACCCTCAGGAGTTTCACCCTCAAGAGTTTCAGCCTCAGGAGTTTCACCCTCAAGAGTTTCACCCTCAGGAGTTTCACCCTCAAGAGTTTCACCCTCAGGAGTTTCACCCTCAAGAGTTTCACCCTCAAGAGTTTCACCCTCAGGAGTTTCACCCTCAGGAGTTTCACCCTCAAGAGTTTCACCCTCAGGAGTTTCACCCTCAGGAGTTTCACCCTCAGGGAAGTAAAATCACTGACCTCCAGGTGAGTGTCTGCTGGCCCATCAAGGATCTCCTCCAGGCTCTGGTCCGGTCTCTGGTCCGGTCTCTGGTCCGGTCTCTGGTCCGGTCTCTGGTCCGGTCTCTGGTCCTCGGGGTCCAGGGGGGTGATCATGGGGGAATCTGGACGGAGGCGGACAGGGGAGGAGGCGAGGCGTCGGTCCCACTCCGTGAGGCCTCTGCTGGGGGAACCTTCCTCCAGGAATGACCTCCTCAGGGCCGACACGGACCGGGCCTCGGACCGGACCTCGGACCTCATCTGGACCTGGGCCTGGGTCGGGTCTTGGTTCTCATTGGGGCTGCCCAGAGTGTCCTGAGGAGCGGAATAAATCAAATGAGCAAAAAGTCTGGACCAAAGTCTGGGCCAAAGTCTGGACCAAAGTCTGGACCAAAGTCTGGACTCACCTGAGTCTTCAGGTCCTCGTCCGACTGAAACACAACAACAGGAAATGAGTCTAAACCAGGACTAAACCAGGACTAAAGCAGGACTAAAACAGGACTAAGGCAGGACTAAACCAGGACTAAACCAGGACTAAAGCAGGGCTAAAACAGGACTAAACAAGGACTAAACCAGGACTAAAGCAGGACTAAAACAGGACTAAAGCAGGACTAAAACAGGACTAAACCAGGACTAAAGCAGGACTAAACCAGGACTAAAGCAGGACTAAACCAGGACTAAAGCAGGACTAAAGCAGGACTAAACCAGGACTAAACCAGGACTAAAGCAGGACTAAACCAGGACTAAACCAGGACTAAAGCAGGACTAAAGCAGGACTAAAGCAGGACTTAAGCAGGACTAAAGCAGGTCTGGTACCTCGGTGTTGGACAGCTCCACGGTGTCACTGAGCTCCGTCTGAAATAAAAGTTTCAGTTTATATTAGCAAACTTTTATTTATACCTAAATATTATTACTCAGGTGAGACTCAGGGGCGCCGCCTGTTGGCGGGACAGGTGCGTCAACAGGTGCGTCTGCTCACCTTTGTGTCCTGCCTGTGAGTGGGCGGGCTCTGCCACACCTCCTCTGGCTCCGCCCCTCCACTCTCAGGCCCCTCCTCTTCCTGCGGAGGCCCATCCTCTTCCTGCAGAGGCCCCTCCTCTTCCTGCGCAGACTTCGCCTCTTTCTGCGGTTCTGAAAAGGGGCGGGGTCTCAGGTGAACAGGGCTAACGGCGCACAGGTATCTGCTCTGTGATTGGCCGGTCCTCACCTGGCTCCGCCCACCCCTCGGTGGTTACTATGGTGACGGGGTCTTCTGTGGTTACCGCGGCGATGAGGTCGCTGCCGGCGATGGATCTGGATGCAGCGTAAAGGTCCCGCCCCATGTCTTTAAAACAATCAATACACAGCAGCCAATCAGAGTGCAGCACTGAGCACCTGAACCAATCAGAGTGCAGCACTGATTCCTGAGCCAATCAGAGCGCAGCACTGAGTCCTGAGCCAATCAGAGCGCAGCAGCAGGCACCTGCTCAGACTCAAAGGACCGTTAAGATCTTTTATAATATTATATATGTATATATGTATATATATATATATATATATATATATATATATATATATATATATATATATATAAATAAAAGGTGTGGGACGATGAGTTAATTACAAAGAAAATAATGCATTAAAACATTAACACATTTTATTACAGTTCGTCATAGAACATTGTAACATTGTATTCTGACGCACAGACCCCCAACCCCCAAACCCCACCCCCAACCCCAACCCCAAACCCCAACCCCCCCCCCCAACCCCCAACCCCAAACCCCCAAACCCGCACCCCCCAACCCCCCCACCCCCCAACCCCCCCAACCCCCCCAACCCCCCAACCCCCCAACCCTATCCACAAACGAGCCGTTTATTAAACGTCTCGATGGAAGTATCGACAAAGGAGTCGTTTATTAAACGTCTCGATGGAAGTATCGACAAAGGAGTCGTTTATTAAACGTCTCGATGGAACTATCGACAAAGGAGTCGTTTATTAAACGTCCCGATGGAACTATCGACAAAGGAGTCGTTTATTAAACGTCTCGATGGAAGTTTCGACAAAGAAGTCGTTTATTAAACGTCCCGATGGAAGTATCGACAAAGAAGTCGCTTTATTAAACGCCTCAATGGAACTATCGACAAAGGAGTCGTTTATTAAACGCCCCGATGGAACTATCGACAAAGGAGTCGCTTATTAAACGCCTCGATGGAAGTTTCGACAAAGAAGTCGCTTATTAAACGCCTCGATGGAACTATCGGACAAAGAAGTCGTTTATTAAACGTCCCGATGGAAGTATCGACAAAGGAGTCGTTTATTAAACGTCTCGATGGAAGTATCGACAAAGGAGTCGTTTATTAAACGTCTCGATGGAAGTATCGACAAAGAAGTCGTTTATTAAACGTCTCGATGGAAGTATCGACAAAGGAGTCGTTTATTAAACGTCTCGATGGAAGTATCGACAAAGGAGTCGTTTGTTAAACGTCTCGATGGAAGTATCGACAAAGGAGTCGCTATTAAACGCCTCGATGGAAGTATCGACAAAGGAGTCGCTTATTAAACGCCTCGATGGAAGTATCGACAAAGGAGTCGCTTATTAAACGCCTCGATGGAAGTATCGACAAAGGAGTCGTTTATTAAACGTCTCGATGGAACTATCGACAAAGGAGTCGCTTATTAAACGCCTCGATGGAAGTATCGACAAAGCGAGTCGTTTATTAAACGCCTCGATGGAAGTATCGACAAAGCGAGTCGCTTATTAAACGCCTCGATGGAACTATCGACAAAGGAGTCGCTTATTAAACGCCTCGATGGAACTATCGACAAAGGAGTCGCTTATTAAACGCCTCGATGGAACTATCGACAAAGGAGTCGTTTATTAAACGCCTCGATGGAACTATCGACAAAGGAGTCGCTTATTAAACGCCTCGATGGAAGTATCGACAGCGAGTCGTTTATTAAACGCCTCGATGGAAGTATCGACAAAGGAGTCGCTATTAAACGCCTCGATGGAAGTATCGACAAAGGAGTCGCTTATTAAACGCCTCAATGGAACTATCGACAAAGAAGTCGCTTATTAAACGCCTCGATGGAAGTATCGACAAAGAAGTCGTTTATTAAACGCCTCGATGGAAGTATCGACAAAGAAGTCGCTTATTAAACGCCTCGATGGAACTATCGACAAAGGAGTCGCTTATTAAACGCCTCGATGGAACTATCGACAAAGAAGTCGCTTATTAAACGCCTCGATGGAACTATCGACAAAGGAGTCGCTTATTAAACGCCTCGATGGAACTATCGACAAAGGAGTCGCTTATTAAACGCCTCGATGGAACTATCCACAAAGGAGTCGCTTATTAAACGCCTCGATGGAACTATCGACAAAGGTGTCGCTTATTAAACGCCTCGATGGAAGTATCGACAAAGAAGTCGCTTATTAAACGCCTCGATGGAACTATCGACAAAGAAGTCGCTTATTAAACGCCTCGATGGAAGTATCGACAAAGGTGTCGCTATTAAACGCCTCGATGGAAGTATCGACAAAGGAGTCGCTTATTAAACGCCTCGATGGAACTATCGACAAAGCGAGTCGCTTATTAAACGCCTCGATGGAACTATCGACAAAGGAGTCGCTTATTAAACGCCTCGATGGAAGTATCGACAAAGGTGTCATTTATTAAACGCCTCGATGGAAGTATCGACAAAGGAGTCGCTTATTAAACGCCTCGATGGAAGTATCGACAAAGGAGTCGCGATAAACGCCTCGATGGAAGTATCGACAAAGGAGTCGCTTATTAAACGCCTCGATGGAACTATCGACAAAGGAGTCGCTTATTAAACGTCTCGATGGAACTATCGACAAAGGTGTCATTTATTAAACGCCTCGATGGAACTATTGACAAAGGAGTCGCTTATTAAACGCCTCGATGGAAGTATCGACAAAGGTGTCATTTATTAAACGCCTCGATGGAACTATCGACAAAGCGAGTCGCTTATTAAACGCCTCGATGGAAGTATCGACAAAGGAGTTTATTAAACGCCTCGATGGAAGTATCGACAAAGCGAGTCGCTTATTAAACGCCTCGATGGAACTATTGACAAAGGAGTCGCTTATTAAACGCCTCGATGGAAGTATCGACAAAGCGAGTCGCTTATTAAACGCCTCGATGGAAGTATCAACAAAGGAGTCGCTTATTAAACGCCTCGATGGAAGTATCGACAAAGGAGTCGCTTATTAAACGCCTCGATGGAAGTATCGACAAAGGAGTCATTTATTAAACGCCTCGATGGAAGTATCGACAAAGGAGTCGCTTATTAAACGCCTCGATGGAAGTATCGACAAAGCGAGTCGCTTATTAAACGCCTCGATGGAAGTATCGACAAAGCGAGTCGCTTATTAAACGCCTCGATGGAACTATCGACAAAGGAGTCGCTTATTAAACGCCTCGATGGAAGTATCGACAAAGGAGTCGCTTATTAAACGCCTCGATGGAAGTATCGACAAAGCGAGTCGCTTATTAAACGCCTCGATGGAAGTATCGACAAAGGAGTCGCTTGTTAAACGCCTCGATGGAAGTATCGACAAAGCGAGTCGCTTATTAAACGCCTCGATGGAAGTATCGACAAAGGTGTCGCTTATTAAACGCCTCGATGGAACTATCGACAAAGAAGTCGCTTATTAAACGCCTCGATGGAAGTATCGACAAAGGAGTCGCTTATTAAACGCCTCGATGGAAGTATCGACAAAGGAGTCGCTTATTAAACGCCTCGATGGAAGTATCGACAAAGGAGTCGCTTATTAAACGCCTCGATGGAAGTATCGACAAAGCGAGTCGCTTATTAAACGCCTCGATGGAACTATCGACAAAGGAGTCGCTTATTAAACGCCTCGATGGAACTATCGACAAAGGAGTCGCTTATTAAACGCCTCGATGGAACTATCGACAAAGGAGTCGCTTATTAAACGCCTCGATGGAACTATCGACAAAGGAGTCGCTATTAAACGCCTCGATGGAAGTATCGACAAAGGAGTCATTTATTAAACGCCTCGATGGAAGTATCGACAAAGCGAGTCGCTTATTAAACGCCTCGATGGAAGTATCGACAAAGCGAGTCGCTATTAAACGCCTCGATGGAACTATTGACAAAGGAGTCGCTTATTAAACGCCTCGATGGAACTATCGACAAAGGAGTCGCTTATTAAACGTCTCGATGGAACTATCGACAAAGGAGTCGTTTATTAAACGTCTCGATGGAACTATCGACAAAGCGAGTCGCTTATTAAACGCCTCGATGGAACTATCGACAAAGCGAGTCGCTTATTAAACGCCTCGATGGAACTATCGACAAAGGAGTCGTTTATTAAACGTCTCGATGGAACTATCGACAAAGGAGTCGTTTATTAAACGTCTCGATGGAAGTATCGACAAAGGAGTCGTTTATTAAACGTCTCGATGGAACTATCGACAAAGGAGTCGTTTATTAAACGTCTCGATGGAAGTATCGACAAAGAAGTCGTTTATTAAACGTCTCGATGGAAGTATCGACAAAGAAGTCGTTTATTAAACGTCTCGATGGAAGTATCGACAAAGGAGTCGTTTATTAAACGTCTCGATGGAAGTATCGACAAAGGAGTCGTTTATTAAACGTCTCGATGGAAGTATCGACAAAGGAGTCGTTTATTAAACGTCCCGATGGAACTATCGACAAAGGAGTCGTTTATTAAACGTCTCGATGGAAGTTTCGACAAAGAAGTCGTTTATTAAACGTCCCGATGGAAGTATCGACAAAGAAGTCGTTTATTAAACGTCTCAATGGAACTATCGACAAAGAAGTCGTTTATTAAACGTCCCGATGGAAGTATCGACAAAGAAGTCGTTTATTAAACGTCTCGATGGAAGTATCGACAAAGAAGTCGTTTATTAAACGTCTCGATGGAAGTATCGACAAAGGAGTCGTTTATTAAACGTCTCGATGGAAGTATCGACAAAGAAGTCGTTTATTAAACGTCTCGATGGAAGTATCGACAAAGGAGTCGTTTATTAAACGTCTCGATGGAAGTATCGACAAAGGAGTCGTTTGTTAAACGTCTCGATGGAAGTATCGACAAAGGAGTCGTTTATTAAACGTCTCGATGGAAGTATCGACAAAGGAGTCGTTTATTAAACGTCTCGATGGAAGTATCGACAAAGGAGTCGTTTATTAAACGTCTCGATGGAAGTATCGACAAAGCGAGTCGCTTATTAAACGCCTCGATGGAAGTATCGACAAAGGAGTCGCTATTAAACGCCTCGATGGAACTATCGACAAAGCGAGTCGCTTATTAAACGCCTCGATGGAACTATCGACAAAGCGAGTCGCTTATTAAACGCCTCGATGGAAGTATCGACAAAGGTGTCGTTTATTAAACGCCTCGATGGAACTATCGACAAAGGTGTCGCTTATTAAACGCCTCGATGGAAGTATCGACAAAGGTGTCGTTTATTAAACGCCTCGATGGAACTATCGACAAAGGTGTCGCTTATTAAACGCCTCGATGGAAGTATCGACAAAGGAGTCGCTTATTAAACGTCTCGATGGAAGTATCGACAAAGTAGTCGTTTATTAAACGTCTCGATGGAACTATCGACAAAGGAGTCGCTTATTAAACGCCTCGATGGAAGTTTCGACAAAGAAGTCGTTTATTAAACGTCTCGATGGAAGTATCGACAAAGAAGTCGTTTATTAAACGTCTCGATGGAACTATCGACAAAGGAGTCGTTTATTAAACGTCTCGATGGAAGTATCGACAAAGAAGTCGTTTATTAAACGTCTCAATGGAACTATCGACAAAGAAGTCGTTTATTAAACGTCCCGATGGAAGTATCGACAAAGAAGTCGTTTATTAAACGTCTCGATGGAAGTATCGACAAAGAAGTCGTTTATTAAACGTCTCAATGGAAATATCGACAAAGGAGTCGTTTATTTAACGTCTAGATGGAAGTATCGACAAAGGAGTCGCTTATTAAACGCCTCGATGGAAGTATCGACAAAGAAGTCGCTTATTAAACGCCTCGATGGAAGTATCGACAAAGGAGTCGCTTATTAAACGCCTCGATGGAAGTATCGACAAAGGAGTCGCTTGTTAAACGCCTCGATGGAAGTATCGACAAAGGAGTCGCTTATTAAACGCCTCGATGGAAGTATCGACAAAGCGAGTCGCGATTAAACGCCTCGATGGAAGTATCGACAAAGGAGTCGTTTATTAAACGTCTCGATGGGAGTATCGACAAAGGAGTCGCTTATTAAACGCCTCGATGGAAGTATCGACAAAGGAGTCGTTTATTAAACGCCTCGATGGAACTATCGACAAAGGAGTCGCGATTAAACGCCTCGATGGAAGTATCGACAAAGGAGTCGCTTATTAAACGCCTCGATGGAAGTATCGACAAAGCGAGTCGCTTATTAAACGCCTCGATGGAACTATCGACAAAGGAGTCGCGATTAAACGCCTCGATGGAACTATCGACAAAGCGAGTCGCTTATTAAACGTCTCGATGGAAGTATCGACAAAGGAGTCGTTTATTAAACGTCTCGATGGAACTATCGACAAAGGAGTCGTTTATTAAACGTCTCGATGGAAGTATCGACAAAGGAGTCGTTTATTAAACGTCTCGATGGAAGTATCGACAAAGGAGTCGTTTATTAAACGCCTCGATGGAAGTATCGACAAAGGAGTCGCTTATTAAACGCCTCGATGGAAGTATCGACAAAGCGAGTCGCTTATTAAACGCCTCGATGGAACTATCGACAAAGGAGTCGCTTATTAAACGCCTCGATGGAACTATCGACAAAGCGAGTCGTTTATTAAACGTCTCGATGGAACTATCGACAAAGGAGTCGTTTATTAAACGTCTCGATGGAACTATCGACAAAGGAGTCGTTTATTAAACGTCTCGATGGAACTATCGACAAAGGAGTCGTTTATTAAACGTCTCGATGGAAGTATCGACAAAGGAGTCGTTTATTAAACGTCTCGATGGAACTATCGACAAAGGTGTCGTTTATTAAACGTCTCGATGGAAGTATCGACAAAGGTGTCGTTTATTAAACGTCTCGATGGAACTATCGACAAAGGTGTCGTTTATTAAACGTCTCGATGGAAGTATCGACAAAGGAGTCGTTTATTAAACGTCTCGATGGAACTATCGACAAAGGAGTCGTTTATTAAACGTCTCGATGGAAGTATCGACAAAGGTGTCATTTATTAAACGTCTCGATGGAAGTATCGACAAAGGAGTCGTTTATTAAACGTCTCGATGGAAGTATCGACAAAGGAGTCGTTTATTAAACGTCTCGATGGAACTATCGACAAAGGAGTCGTTTATTAAACGTCTCGATGGAACTATCCACAAAGGAGTCGCGATTAAACGTCTCGATGGAACTATCGACAAAGGAGTCGTTTATTAAACGTCTCGATGGAACTATCGACAAAGGAGTCGTTTATTAAACGTCTCGATGGAACTATTGACAAAGGAGTCGTTTATTAAACGTCTCGATGGAACTATCGACAAAGGTGTCATTTATTAAACGTCTCGATGGAACTATTGACAAAGGAGTCGTTTATTAAACGTCTCGATGGAAGTATCGACAAAGGTGTCATTTATTAAACGTCTCGATGGAACTATCGACAAAGGAGTCGTTTATTAAACGTCTCGATGGAAGTATCGACAAAGGAGTCGTTTATTAAACGTCTCGATGGAAGTATCGACAAAGGAGTCGTTTATTAAACGTCTCGATGGAACTATTGACAAAGGAGTCGTTTATTAAACGTCTCGATGGAACTATCGACAAAGGAGTCGTTTATTAAACGTCTCGATGGAAGTATCGACAAAGGAGTCGTTTATTAAACGTCTCGATGGAAGTATCGACAAAGGAGTCGTTTATTAAACGTCTCGATGGAAGTATCGACAAAGGAGTCATTTATTAAACGTCTCGATGGAAGTATCGACAAAGGAGTCGTTTATTAAACGTCTCGATGGAAGTATCGACAAAGGAGTCGTTTATTAAACGTCTCGATGGAAGTATCGACAAAGGAGTCGTTTATTAAACGTCTCGATGGAAGTATCGACAAAGGAGTCGTTTATTAAACGTCTCGATGGAAGTATCGACAAAGGAGTCGTTTATTAAACGTCTCGATGGAACTATCGACAAAGGAGTCGTTTATTAAACGTCTCGATGGAACTATCCACAAACGAGCCGTTTATTAAACGTCTCGATGGAAGTATCGACAAAGGAGTCGTTTATTAAACGTCTCGATGGAAGTATCGACAAAGGAGTCGTTTATTAAACGTCTCGATGGAAGTATCGACAAAGGAGTCGTTTATTAAACGTCTCGATGGAAGTATCGACAAAGGAGTCGTTTATTAAACGTCTCGATGGAACTATCGACAAAGAAGTCGTTTATTAAACGTCTCGATGGAACTATCCACAAACGAGCCGTTTATTAAACGTCTCGATGGAAGTATCGACAAAGGAGTCGTTTATTAAACGTCTCGATGGAAGTATCTGCAGATCACAGAAGGACCTCGACCCTATGACACATTTGAAATGAAAACCCGTCGTTGCACAGAACCTTCAGGACAGGGACTCACCAGGACGAAAATGAATAAATGAGGCAAATATTCTTGCGGTTAATTGAGATGAATTAATTACAAAGCCTGTACTTAATTAGACCCACCCCTAATTTATATAAATATATATAATATAAGTTATAATATTCTACCGTAAGATCAGAACACAAATATGAGAAACAAAAACAGAAGTAAAACATGAGCAGCCAATCAGCTGACAGCAGCCAGGCTCTGAGCCAATCAGGAGGCAGCTACAGGAGACAGCCAATCAAATGAAGCGTGTGCAGCGGCTCTGAGGTCAAAGGTCACTACAGAAATTAAAATATAAAAACAAACCAATAAAAACTAAATAAAAACAGCCCATCTGCCAATCAGAGCGCAGCAGCTGCAGGGGCGGGGCTACCTGAGTGAGACGCGCCATTGGCTCTGAGAGACAGAGAACTGACTGGAGAACCAATCACAGACGAGGTCGGCCTGGAGGCTGCAACCAATCAGAGGCAAGATTATCCCCCCGACCAATCAGAGGCAAGATTACCCCCCCGACCAATCAGAGGCAAGATTATCCCCCCGACCAATCAGAGGCAAGATTACCCCCCCGACCAATCAGAGGCAAGATTATCCCCCAGACCAATCATAGGCTAGATTAACCCCCCGACCAATCAGAGGAAAGATTATCCACCCGACCAATCAGAGGCAAGATTACCCCCAACGACCAATCAGAGGCAAGATTACCCCCCCGACCAATCAGAGGCAAGATTATCCCCCAGACCAATCATAGGCAAGATTATCCCCCCGACCAATCTGTGGCATGATTTCCCCCTCGACCAATCAGAGGCAAGATTATCCCCCCGACCAATCAGAGGCAAGATTACCCCCCCGACCAATCAGAGGCAAGATTATCCCCCCGACCAATCAGAGGCAAGATTACCCCCAACGACCAATCAGAGGCAAGATTACCCCCCCGACCAATCAGAGGCAAGATTACCCCGACCAATCAGAGGCAAGATTACCCCCAACGACCTATCAGAGTCAAGATTACCCCCCCGACCAATCAGAGGCAAGATTACCCCCTGACCAATCAGAGGCAAGATTACCCCCCCCGACCAATCAGAGGCAATATTACCCCCCCCCCCGACCAATCAGAGGCAAGATTACCCCCCCCCTCCCAACCAATCAGAGGCAAGATTACCTCCCCCCCGACCAATCAGAGGCAATATTACCCCCGACCAATCAGAGGCAAGATTAACCCCCTGACCAGAGGCAAGATTACCCCCACACCCGACCAATCAGAGGCAAGTTTACCCCCCCGACCAATCAGAGGCAAGATTACCCCCCCGACCAATCAGAGGCAATATTACCCCCGACCAATCAGAGGCAAGATTACCCCCACACCCGACCAATCAGAGGCAAGATTACCCCCGACCAATCAGAGGCAAGATTAACCCCCCGACCAATCAGAGGCAAGATTAACCCCCCCCCGACCAATCAGAGGCAAGATTAACCCCCCCCCGACCAATCAGAGGCAAGATTACCCCCCCCCCGACCAATCAGAGGCAAGATTACCCCCCCGACCAATCAGAGGCAAGATTACCCCCCCCCCCACCAATTCGGGGGGGTCCCGGTTCTCGGGTCTTTAGTCCGGTCGGGTCTTTAGTCCGGTCGGGTCTTTAGTCCGATTCGGGTCCTGGTTCTCGGGTCTTTAGTCCGGTTTGGGTCTTTAGTCCGGTTCAGGTCCTGGTTCTCGGGTCTTTAGTCCGGTCGGGTCTTTAGTCCGGTTCGGGTCCCGGTTCTTGGGTCTTTAGCCCGGTTCGGGTCCCGGTTCTTGGGTCTTTAGTCCGGTTCGGGTCTTTAGTCCGGTTCGGGTCCCGGTTCTTGGGTCTTTAGTCCGGTTCGGGTCTTTAGTCCGGTTCGGGTCCCGGTTCTTGGGTCTTTAGTCCGGTTCGGGTCTTTAGTCCGGTTCGGGTTCCGGTTCTCGGGTCTGTAGTTCGGTTCGGGTCCCGGTTCTCGGGTCTTTAGTCCGGTTCGGGTCCTGGTTCTCGGGTCCTGGTCCTCACCTCCATCCAGGCTGCGACTGAGCATGCTCCGTTTGCTGATGCATCGTGGGAAATGCGGTGCGGGTCGGTGGATCTGGGCGCTGGCTCTGCGGCTCTGGACCTGAGTCCGGCCCTGGTACCGGAACTTAGACCCAAGACTGAACCTCTTCGGAGGGTCCTCAGGAGACACACACCTGCAAAGACCGTGATTACACCGGGTTTAGACCGGGTTTAGACCGGGTTTAGACCGGGATTAGACCGGGTTTAGACCTGATTTAGTCCGGGTTTAGTACCTGAAGAATGAGTGGTGTTCCACACAGACCTTCCAGAGGCGTTTTGCAGATCTGTGATTCAGGAGTTTGAAGCCGATGATCGACTCAAACTGCTCCATCTGCAACAAAACTGGTTACGATCCTCCTGTAGACCCAGGACCAGGTCCGGTCTGGTTCCTGTCTATAGTCCTGGTCTGGTCCCAGTCTGGTCCCGGTCTGGTCCCGGTCTGGTCCTGGGCTCACCTCTCCGGGCCGGACCTTGATGTAGAAGTTGTTCCTCTTGTAGGAAATCTTCAGGACTTTGGGCCAGGAGAAGCGGTTGATCCGGAGCCGATCCCGGTAAACAAGGAGACCATTACTGCACACGCCCAGCATGATGGCCACGCCCCCCGAGTCCTGACCAATGAGAGGAGACCATTACTGCACACGGCCAGCATGATGGCCACGCCCCCCGAGTCCTGACCAATGAGAGGAGACCATTACTGCACACGCCCAGCATGATGGCCACGCCCCCCGAGTCCTGACCAATGAGAGGAGACCATTACTGCACACGGCCAGCATGATGGCCACGCCCCCCGAGTCCTGACCAATGAGAGGAGACCATTACTGCACATGGCCAGCATGATGGCCACGCCCCCCGAGTCCTGACCAATGAGAGGAGACCATTACTGCACACGGCCAGCATGATGGCCACGCCCCCCGAGTCCTGACCAATGAGAGGAGACCATTACTGCACACGGCCAGCATGATGGCCACGCCCCCCGAGTCCTGACCAATGAGAGGAGACCATTACTGCACACGCCCAGCATGATGGCCACGCCCCCCGAGTCCTGACCAATGAGAGCAGAGTGAGAAGGCCACGCCCCCCAAGTCCTGAACAATCAGAGGAGTGAGGCCATGCCCCCTGTGGACAGAGGGCCAATCACAGACGCAGTGGGGAGTGTCGTGCTCAAAGACACGACAGCGGCATCAGGAACAGAACACACACGCACAAGCATGCTAACCACGCACTTCCTGAGCCACATTCTTTATAATGACACAGGAAGAGGAGCATGCTAACCACGCACTTCCTGAGCCACATTTTTTATAAGGACACAGGAAGAGGAGCATGCTAACCATGCACTTCCTGAGCCACACTCTTTAGAATGACACAGGAAGAGGAGCATGCTAACCACGCACTTCCTGAGCCACACTCTTTAGAATGACACAGGAAGAGGAACTCACCTCTGTTTTAGTGGATAAACATTCGACTCTGCTCCCGACCATCTGCATCCAGACGAGAGAGAGGGGCAGGTGAGGCAGGTGAGGCAGGTGAGACAGGTGAGGCAGGTGAGACAGGTGAGGCAGGTGAGGCAGGTGAGACAGGTGAGGCAGGTGAGGCAGGTGAGACAGGTGAGGCAGGTGAGACAGGTGAGGCAGGTGAGGCAGGTGAGACAGGTGAGGCAGGTGAGGCAGGTGAGACAGGTGAGGCAGGTGAGGCAGGTGAGGCAGGTGAGACAGGTGAGGCAGGTGAGGCAGGTGAGACAGGTGAGGCAGGTGAGGCAGGTGAGACAGGTGAGGCAGGTGAGGCAGGTGAGGCAGGTGAGACAGGTGAGGCAGGTGAGGCAGGTGAGGCAGGTGAGACAGGTGAGACAGGTGAGACAGGAGCGGCAGGTGAGACAGGTGAGACAGGAGCGGCAGGTGAGACAGGTGAGACAGGAGCGGCAGGTGAGACAGGTGAGGCAGGAGCGGCAGGTGAGACAGGTGAGACAGGAGCGGCAGGTGAGACAGGAGCGGCAGGTGTGACAGGTGTGACAGGTGTGACATGTGTGACAGGTGCGACAGGTGTGACATGTGTGACAGGTGTGACATGTGACAGGTGCGACAGGTGTGACATGTGTGACAGGTGCGACAGGTGTGACATGTGTGACAGGTGCAACAAGTGTGACATGTGTGACAGGTGTGACAGGTGCGACAGGTGTGACAGGTGCGACAGGTGTGACATGTGTGACAGGTGCGACAGGTGTGACATGTGTGACAGGTGCAACAGGTGTGACATGTGTGACAGGTGTGACATGTGTGACAGGTGCGACAGGTGTGACATGTGTGACAGGTGCGACAGGTGTGACAGGTGTGACATGTGTGACATGTGTGACAGGTGCAACAGGTGTGACATGTGCGACAGGTGTGACATGTGTGACAGGTGCGACAGGTGTGACATGTGTGACATGTGTGACAGGTGCGACAGGTGCGACAGGTGTGACATGTGTGACATGTGTGACAGGTGCAACAGGTGTGACATGTGTGACAGGTGCGACATGTGTGACATGTGTGACAGGTGCGACAGGTGTGACATGTGTGACAGGTGCGACAGGTGTGACATGTGTGACAGGTGTGACAGGTGTGACATGTGTGACAGGTGTGACAGGTGTGACAGGTGTGACAGATGCGACAGGTGTGACATGTGTGACAGATGCGACAGGTGTGACAGGTGTGACATGTGTGACAGGTGTGACATGTGTGACAGATGCGACAGGTGTGACAGGTGTGACAGGTGTGACATGTGTGACAGGTGTGACAGGTGTGACATGTGTGACAGGTGTGACATGTGTGACAGATGCGACAGGTGTGACAGGTGTGACATGTGTGACAGGTGTGACATGTGTGACAGATGCGACAGGTGTGACATGTGTGACAGATGCGACAGGTGTGACAGGTGTGACATGTGTGACAGGTGTGACATGTGTGACAGATGCGACAGGTGTGACAGGTGTGACAGGTGTGACATGTGTGACAGGTGTGACAGGTGTGACAGGTGTGACAGGTGTGACAGATGCGACAGGTGTGACATGTGTGACAGATGCGACAGGTGTGACAGGTGTGACATGTGTGACAGGTGTGACATGTGTGACAGATGCGACAGGTGTGACAGGTGTGACAGGTGTGACATGTGTGACAGGTGTGACAGGTGTGACAGGTGTGACATGTGTGACAGATGCGACAGGTGTGACATGTGTGACAGATGCGACAGGTGTGACAGATGCGACAGGTGTGACAGGTGTGACATGTGTGACAGGTGTGACAGGTGTGACAGGTGTGACAGATGCGACAGGTGTGACAGATGCGACAGGTGTGACAGATGCGACAGGTGTGACATGTGTGACAGATGCGACAGGTGTGACAGGTGTGACATGTGTGACAGGTGTGACAGGTGTGACAGATGCGACAGGTGTGACAGGTGTGACATGTGTGACAGATGCGACAGGTGTGACAGGTGTGACATGTGTGACAGGTGTGACAGGTGTGACATGTGTGACAGGTGTGACATGTGTGACAGATGCGACAGGTGTGACATGTGTGACAGGTGCAACAGGTGTGACATGTGTGACAGGTGTGACAGGTGCTGTACATACTGTGGCGTGGTGCAGGTCGACTCCGTACATCGAGAGCTTCTTCACATTCTCCAGAAAATGACTCTCAGCCTCAGATGGCGACATGCCCCTGGAACAAGAGGGTTAGACCTGCTTTAGACCTGGTTTAGTCCTGGTTTAGTCCTGGTTTAGTCCTGCTTTAGACCTGGTTTAGACCTGGTTTAGTCCTGGTTTAGACCTGATTTAGACCTGGTTTAGACCTGGTTTAGTCCTGGTTTAGACCTGATTTAGACCTGGTTTAGACCTGGTTTAGACCTGGTTTAGTCCTGGTTTAGACCTGATTTAGACCTGGTTTAGACCTGCTTTAGACCTGGTTTAGACCTGGTTTAGTCCTGGTTTAGTCCTGCTTTAGACCTGGTTTAGTCCTGCTTTAGTCCTGGTTTAGTCCTGGTTTAGTCCTGCTTTAGACTTGGTTTAGTCCTGGTTTAGACCTGGTTTAGTCCTGGTTTAGACCTGGTTTAGTCCTGGTTTAGTCCTGCTTTAGACTTGGTTTAGTCCTGGTTTAGACCTGGTTTAGTCCTGGTTTAGACCTGGTGTAGACCTGGTTTAGTCCTGCTTTAGACCTGGTTTAGTCCTGGTTTAGACCTGGTTTAGTCCTGGTTTAGACCTGGTTTAGTCCTGGTTTAGTCCTGGTTTAGTCCTGCTTTAGACTTGGTTTAGTCCTGCTTTAGACCTGGTTTAGTCCTGGTTTAGGCCTGGTTTAGTCCTGGTTTAGACCTGGTTTAGTCCTGGTTTAGACTTGGTTTAGTCCTGCTTTAGACCTGCTTTAGACCTGGTTTAGTCCTGGTTTAGACTTGGTTTAGACCTGGTTTAGTCCTGGTTTAGTCCTGGTTTAGTCCTGGTTTAGTCCTGGTTTAGACTTGGTTTAGTCCTGGTTTAGACCTGGTTTAGTCCTGGTTTAGTCCTGGTTTAGTCCTGGTTTAGTCCTGGTTTAGTCCTGGTTTAGTCCTGGTTTAGACCTGGTTTAGTCCTGGTTTAGTCCTGCTTTAGTCCTGCTTTAGTCCTGGTTTAGTCCTGGTTTAGTCCTGGTTTAGACTTGGTTTAGTCCTGGTTTAGACCTGGTTTAGACCTGGTTTAGTCCTGGTGTAGACTTGGTTTAGACCTGGTTTAGACCTGGTTTAGTCCTGGTTTAGTCCTGGTTTAGTCCTGCTTTAGTCCTGGTTTAGTCCTGGTTTAGTCCTGGTTTAGTCCTGGTTTAGTCCTGGTTCAGACCTGAGTTTCTTGTGCAGTTCCATGATCTTTTCCTCCATTTCTTTCGTTTGATTTGGAGCAAAACTGAGATCAGACACGTAGTTCCATCCTTCATCTGAAACACAGAGCGGGAGGGCATCTGAGGCAATCTGATACATGGGGAGAGGGGAGGGCATCTGACACACGGGGAGGGGTGGGAGGGCATCTGTGTTACCGTGCTCTGATTGGCTGAAGTCGCCGAGCTCTGATTGGACGGTGTAGGCGCCCAACACGGTGGCGGTGCTGAAGGAGCAGGGCAGGCGCCCGGAGATGATGTCATCACGGAGCTGCAGACAGAGGAGGTACCTGAGGGGAGGGGGGAGGAGGTCACACACAACGCACAACGTCAACAACAACAACGTCAACAACAACAACGTCAACAACAACAACGTACAAGAACAACAACAACGTCAACAACAAGAACAACAACAACAAGTGTGGGAGTGTTTATTTCTAAAGCGCTTTTCACACACAGATGTCACAAAGACGCTTCACAGAGGATTATTTACAGAGCATCTTCATCCACTCCAGACCCGGTGGTGTAAACTACTGTTATAGCCACAGCTGCCCTGGGACAGACTGACGGAGGCGCGGCTGAGAGGCCAACCGGCGCCAACGGCCCCTCCGACCTCCACCTCCACCATCATCACTCACTCAACTTTCACACCAACAGTGCAGGTTTTGAGCTGATGGGGGAAACCGGAGCCTGGAGGAAACTCATCCAGACACGGGGAGAACATGCAAACTCCACACAAAAAGGCCCGGGCGACCCGGGGATCAAACCCACAACCTTCTTGTGCACAAGAACAACAACAACGCACAACGTCAACAACAACAACGTACAAATATAGCTGCAAGCAGCGATGATCGGCCCTCGCGTGTGCCTACGCTGTACCCTGCAAACACCGTTCCCCACAAACGACGCGCCCAGCACACCGCACCCAGCACACCGCACCCAGCACACCGCACCCAGCACACCGCACCCAGCACACCGCACCCTGCAAACACTGTTCCCCACAAACGACGCGCCCAGCACACCGCACCCAGCACACCGCACCCTGCAAACACCGTTCCCCACCAACGACGCGCCCAGCACACCGCACCCAGCACACCGCACCCTGCAAACACTGTTCCCCACAAACGACGCGCCCAGCACACCGCACCCAGCACACCGCACCCTGCAAACACCGTTCCCCACAAACGACGCGCCCAGCACACCGCACCCTGCAAACACTGCTCCCAGCAAATGCCGTGCTCAGCAACCACAATGCCTCACACTAACCCTAATAACCATAAACCCCAACCACACTTTTCATCTGCTTTACAGTGTGTTATATTCAGGCCGAGATCACATATTAGTGATTCAAATTTCCCAGGCCAACACATCCTCCATCAGAAAAGTTACATACTGCACCTTTAAATGATTTTTGCGAGTCTTTGCGCCCCTGGTGGCCAACAGTGAAAAATTCACCGTGTCCGTAATGTATTTTTTAGCTCATAGTCATGCATAGAATTTAATTCCCAAATTTGGTACAAATCCGATAATGTTGGTGTTTCATGTCTAGGGGGCGCTATAGTGTAATTTTCCATATGTTTTATAGTGTTTTATATTCAGGCCGAGATCAACATCAGTGACTCAAATTTCAGCACGATCGGACTAAGTTTGTGCCAACGGGAGCAAATCTGCACACTGAATATTGTCTAAATTTTGAAGGCACAAATTTCACAGTTTTCAAAAAAATGGAGCAAAGTTTTAAAGCCGCATTTCTCTAGATGATGTAGGTGATTTTCAGCTCTTCTCTAGATGATGTAGGTGATTTTCAGCTCTTCTCTAGATGATGTAGGTGATTTTCAGCTCTTCTCTAGATGATGTAGGTGATTTTCAGCTCTTCTCTAGATGATGCAGGTGATTTTCAGCACTTCTCTAGATGATGTAGGTGATTTTCAGCTCTTCTCTAGATGATGTAGGTGATTTTCAGCACTTCTCTAGATGATGTAGGTGATTTTCAGCTCTTCTCTAGATGATGTAGGTGATTTTCAGCTCTTCTCTAGATGATGTAGGTGATTTTCAGCTCTTCTCTAGATGATGTAGGTGATTTTCAGCTCTTCTCTAGATGATGTAGGTGATTTTCAGCTCTTCTCTAGATGATGTAGGTGATTTTCAGCTCTTCTCTAGATGATGTAGGTGATTTTCAGCACTTCTCTAGATGATGTAGGTGATTTTCAGCTCTTCTCTAGATGATGTAGGTGATTTTCAGCTCTTCTCTAGATGATGCAGGTGATTTTCAGCACTTCTCTAGATGATGTAGGTGATTTTCAGCTCTTCTCTAGATGATGTAGGTGATTTTCAGCTCTTCTCTAGATGATGTAGGTGATTTTCAGCTCTTCTCTAGATGATGTAGGTGATTTTCAGCTCTTCTCTAGATGATGTAGGTGATTTTCAGCTCTTCTCTAGATGATGTAGGTGATTTTCAGCTCTTCTCTAGATGATGTAGGTGATTTTCAGCTCTTCTCTAGATGATGTAGGTGATTTTCAGCTCTTCTCTAGATGATGTAGGTGATTTTCAGCTCTTCTCTAGATGATGTAGGTGATTTTCAGCTCTTCTCTAGATGATGTAGGTGATTTTCAGCTCTTCTCTAGATGATGTAGGTGATTTTCAGCTCTTCTCTAGATGATGTAGGTGATTTTCAGCTCTTCTCTAGATGATGTAGGTGATTTTCAGCTCTTCTCTAGATGATGTAGGTGATTTTCAGCTCTTCTCTAGATGATGTAGGTGATTTTCAGCTCTTCTCTAGATGATGTAGGTGATTTTCAGCCCTGTGGGTGAAGCGCCTTCAGAGGAGTTCGTTCAAACACATGACCCAAAATGCAAACTCTGCATTTTGAAGATTTCAATCCAAGATGGCCGCCTTCTGCTTTGTCAGGGAGCGTGACCATAATAATATTTTTTGTTTGTCTTCACGTGACGAATGCGTGTACCAAATTTCATGGCTCTACAACAAAGTTGAGCTGGGATGGCTCCCATAGGAGTGGGCGGAGCCTAATATTCGAATTGGCTTATTATCTCCATTTTTTTTTATCCCTACACATGAAACCTATATTTTCTTGAATGTCTCATCATTTCTGAACTTTTGGCAAAGTTTCGTGAGTTCCTGAACGTGTTTGGGGGTCATGATTTATTTCAATCTGTAGGGGGCGCTAACGCACCAAACTAAATTTTTTCACATTCAGTCGCTTTAAGGCAGAGAGTTTAAGTGTAAAATTTCATTGAAATCAGAGTTTGTTTGAGCAAATAGGAGCAATTTGTAAATATCCAAACGTGTTGATTATTTGCTGCTTCACTGCTCAGAGACGTCAGATTTGGGATGTGGACATTTTTGGACGTTTCACCCCTGGAGATAATGTGACCAAATCTGAGGCCGTTCAGAGGAGTGCGTTTCAGCTTCACTTTAATCCAAGATGGCCGCCTCCTGGTGTGTCGGGGGGCGTGGCCATAATAATATTTTTTACTTGTCTTGTCATGTTTGACTTCTGTGTTAAATTTCATGATTCTACGTGCAATTTTTTTTTTGTGTCATTCGTATTCCCTAATGTATTTTTGCCTCGTTAGGGGGCGCTGACGAGCCATTTTATTTATTTATTGAAAATGGAAATAGCCAAAAGTTAGACATCCGGACTCTCTAACACGTGGCCAAATTTCATGGCTTTTCGTCATTGTTCACTGGGTGAAAAATGAGTGAGTGCGTTAGAAGAAGAAGAAGGAGAAGAAGAAGAAGAATTAAAAGAAGGAGGAGAAGAAGAAGAAGAAAAAGAAGAAGGAGAAGAAGAAGAATTAAAAGAAGGAGGAGAAGAAGAAGAAGAATTAAAAGAAGGAGAAGGAGAAGAAGAATTAAAAGAAGGAGGAGAAGAAGAAGAAGAATTAAAAGAAGGAGAAGGAGAAGAAGAAAAAGAAGAAGAAGGAGAAGAAGAAAAAGAAGAAGAATTAAAAGAAGGAGGAGAAGAAGAAGAAAGAGAAGAAGAAGAAAAAGAAAAAGAAGAAGAAGAATCTAATACGAGAACAATGTTCCGCTTTTTTTGGCCGACAAACTCTACATTTTCAGAAACCTTTGGCGCAGCTACGTCATGGTGAGGGTCCCTGGTCACTACAGGCGAGTCACGTCGCGTCAGTTTAGTTCCCGCCCCCGATGAGCATCACTGTGATACTAATAGGCCCTTCAACAGCCTCTGGCGCTCGGGCCTAACAACAACAACGCACAAGAACAACAACAACGCACAAGAACAACAACAACGTACAACAAGAACAACAACAACGCACAAGAACAACAACAACGTACAACAAGAACAACAACAACGTACAACAAGAACAACAATGCACAACAAAACCACAACAACGTACAAGAACAACATACAACAAGAACAACAACGCACAACGTCAACAACAACACACAAGAACCCACAATGTCAACAACAACAACAATGCACAACAACAACAACGCACAACGTCAACAACAATGCACGTCAACAACAACGTACAACAAGAACAACAACGCACAACGTCAACAACGCACAATGTCAACAACGCACAACGTCAACAACAACGCACAACGTCAACAACAACGCACAACAAGAACAACAACGCACAACGTCAACAACAACGCACAACGTCAACAACAACGCACAACAAGAACAACAACGTACAACAAGAACAACAACGCACAACATCAACAACAACGCACAACAAGAACAACAATGTACAACATCAACAACGCACAACAAGAACAAGAACAACAACGCACAACAACAACACACAACAACAACGCACAACAAGAACAAGAACAACACTGAAGACTGAAGATGGACGACTGAAGACGGACGACTGAAGACGGACGACTGAAGACGGACGACTGAAGACAGACGACTGAAGATGGACGACTGAAGATGGACGACTGAAGATGGACGACTGAAGATGGACGACTGAAGATGGACGACTGAAGATGGACTGACGACGGACGACTGAAGACGGACGACTGAAGACAGACGACTGAATATGGATGACTGACGACGGACGACTGATGACGGACGACTGAAGATGGACGACTGAAGACGGATGACGGATGACTGAAGACGGATGACTGACAACTGAAGACAGATGACTGAAGATGGACGACTGAAGACAGACGACTGACGACGGATGACTGAAGATGGATGACTGACGACGGACGACTGACGACGGACGACTGAAGACGGACGACTGAAGACGGACGACTGAAGACGGACGACTGACGACGGACAACTGAAGATGGATGACTGACGACTGAAGACGGACAACTGACAACAGAAGATGGACGACTGACGACGAATGACGGACGACTGAAGATGGATGACTGAAGACCGACGACTGAAGACCGACTGAAGACGGATGACTGAAGATGGACAACTGAAGACGGACGACTGATGACTGAAGACGGACGACTGACGATGGACGACTGAAGATGGACAACTGAAGACGGACGACTGATGACTGAAGACGGACGACTGACGACGGACGACTGAAGATGGACAACTGACGACAGACGACTGAAGATAGACGACTGAAGACAGACGACTGAAGATAGACGACTGAAGACAGACGACTGAAGATGGACGACTGAAGACGGACGACTGAAGACGGATGACCGAAGATGGACAACTGACGACGGATGACTGAAGATGGATGACTGACGACTGAAGACGGACAACTGACAATGGACGACTGACGACGGACGACTGAAGATGGATGACTGAAGACGGACGACTGAAGATGGATGACTGAAGACAGACGACTGAAGACGGACGACTGAAGATAGACAACTAAAGACGGATGACCGAAGATGGACGACTGAAGACGGACGACTGAAGATGGATGACTGACGACGGACGACTGAAGATGGACGACTGAAGACGGATGACTGAAGATGGACGACTGAAGATGGACGACTGATGACGGACGACTGAAGATGGATGACTGAAGATGGACGACTGAAGACGGATGACGGATGACTGAAGACGGACGACTGACGACGGACAACTGACGACAGACGACTGAAGACAGACGACTGAAGATAGACGACTGAAGACGGAGGACTGAAGATGGACGACTGAAGACAGACGACTGAAGATGGACGACTGAAGACGGACAACTGAAGACGGACGACTGACGACGGACGACTGAAGATGGACGACTGAAGACGGACGACTGAAGATGGATGACTGACGACTGATGACTGAAGATGGACGACTGAAGACGGACGACTGAAGATGGACAACTGAAGACGGACAACTGACGACTGACGACGGATGACTGAAGATGGACGACTGAAGACTGACGACGGACGACTGAAGACAGACGACTGAAGATGGACAACTAAAGACGGACAACTGACAACTGACGACTGACGACGGATGACTGAAGATGGACGACTGACGACTGACAACTGACAACTGAAGATGGACGACTGACGACGGATGACGGACGACTGAAGATAGACGACTGAAGAGGGACGACTGAAGACGGATGACTGAAGACGGACAACTGATGACGGACGACGGACAACTGAAGATGGACGACTGAAGACGGATGAGTGAAGATGGACGACTGATGACGGACGACTGAAGATGGACGACTGAAGACGGATGACGGATGACTGAAGACGGATGACTGACAACTGAAGACGGACGACTGACGACGGACTGAAGATGGACGACTGACAACTGAAGATGGACAACTGACGACGGACGACTGAAGACAGATGACTGAAGACAGACAACTGAAGATGGACAACTGAAGACGGACAACTGACGACTGACGACGGATGACTGAAGATGGACGACTGAAGACTGACGACGGACGACTGAAGACAGACGACTGAAGATGGACAACTAAAGACGGACAACTGACGACGGATGACTGAAGATGGACGACTGACGACTGACAACTGACAACTGAAGATGGACGACTGACGACGGATGACGGACGACTGACGACTGAAGATGGACGACTGAAGACGGACGACTGAAGACGGACGACTGAAGACGGACGACTGATGACAGACGACTGAAGATGGACGACTGACGACTAACGACTGAAGACGGACAACTGACAACTGAAGATGGACAACTGACGATGGATGACAGACGACTGAAGACGGACAACTGACAACTGAAGACGGATGACCGAAGATGGACAACTGACGACTGATGACTGAAGATGGATGACTGACGACTGAAGACGGACAACTGACAATGGACGACTGACGACGGACGACTGAAGATGGATGACTGAAGACGGACGACTGAAGAGGGATGACTGAAGACAGACGACTGAAGACGGACGACTGAAGATAGACGACTGAAGACGGAGGACTGAAGATGGACGACTGAAGATGGACGACTGAAGACGGATGACTGAAGATGGACGACTGAAGATGGACGACTGATGACGGACGACTGAAGATGGATGACTGAAGATGGACGACTGAAGACGGATGACTGAAGACGGACGACTGACAACTGAAGACGGACGACTGACGACGGACGACTGAAGATGGACGACTGAAGTTGGATGACTGGCGATGGACAACTGAAGATGCACGACTGAAGACAGACGACTGAAGACGGACAACTGACGACAGACGACTGTAGACAGACGACTGAAGATAGACGACTGAAGACGGAGGACTGAAGATGGACGACTGAAGACAGACGACTGAAGATGGACGACTGAAGACGGACAACTGAAGACGGACGACTGATGACGGACGACTGAAGACAGACGACTGAAGATGGACAACTGAAGACGGACAACTGACGACTGACGACGGACAACTGACGACGGACGACGGATGACTGACGACGGACGACTGACGACGGACAACTGAAGATGGACGACTGAAGACGGATGAGTGAAGATGGACGACTGAAGATGGACGACTGATGACGGATGACTGAAGATGGACGACTGAAGACGGATGACTGAAGACGGACAACTGACGACTGAAGACGGACGACTGACGACGGACTAAAGATGTACAACTGACAACTTAAGAAGGACAACTGACGACGGATTCGACTGAAGACAGATGACTGAAGACAGACAACTGAAGATGGACAACTGAAGACGGACAACTGACGACTGGACGACGGATGACTGAAGATGGACGACTGATGACTGAAGACGGACAACTGACGACTGAAGACGGACAACTGAAGACGGACGACTGATGACGGACGACTGAAGACAGACGACTGAAGATGGACAACTGAAGACGGACAACTGACGACTGACGACGGATGACTGAAGATGGACGACTGACGACTGAAGACGGACAACTGACAACTGAAGATGGACGACTGACGACGGATGACGGACGACTGACGACTGAAGATGGATGACTGAAGACGGACGGCTGAAGACGGACGACTAAAGACGGACGACTGAAGACGGACGACTGAAGACAGACGACTGAAGACGGACGACTGAAGACAGACGACTGACGACGGACGACTGAAGATGGACGACTGACGACTAACGACTGAAGACGGACAACTGACAACTGAAGATGGACAACTGACGACGGACGACTGAAGACAGATGACTGAAGACAGACAACTGAAGATGGACAACTGAAGACGGACAACTGACGACTGACGACGGATGACTGAAGATGGACGACTGATGACTGAAGACGGACAACTGACGACTGAAGACGGACGACTGATGACGGAGGACTGAAGATGGACGACTGAAGACAGACGACTGAAGATGGACGACTGAAGACGGACAACTGAAGACGGACGACTGACGACGGACGACTGAAGATGGACGACTGAAGACGGACGACTGAAGATGGATGACTGACGACTGATGACGGACAACTGACGACGGACGACGGACGACTGACGACGGACAACTGAAGATGGACGACTGAAGACGGATGAGTGAAGATGGACGACTGAAGATGGACGACTGATGACGGATGACTGAAGATGGACGACTGAAGACGGATGACGGATGACTGAAGACGGACGACTGACAACTGAAGACGGACGACTGACGACGGACTGAAGATGGACAACTGACAACTGAAGATGGACAACTGACGACGGACGACTGAAGACAGATGACTGAAGACAGACAACTGAAGATGGACAACTGAAGACGGACAACTGACGACTGACGACGGATGACTGAAGATGGACGACTGATGACTGAAGACGGACAACTGACGACTGAAGACGGACGACTGATGACGGATGACTGATGACGGACGACTGAAGACAGACGACTGAAGATGGACAACTGAAGACGGACAACTGACGACTGACGACGGATGACTGAAGATGGACGACTGACGACTGAAGACGGACAACTGACAACTGAAGATGGACGACTGACGACGGATGACGGACGACTGACGACTGAAGATGGACGACTGAAGACGGACGGCTGAAGACGGACGACTGAAGACGGACGACTGAAGACGGACGACTGAAGACGGACGACTGACGACGGACGACTGAAGATGGACGACTGACGACTAACGACTGAAGACGGACAACTGACAACTGAAGATGGACAACTGACGATGGATGACAGACGACTGAAGACGGACAACTGACAACTGAAGACGGACGATGGATGACGGACGACTGACGACGGACGACGGACAACCGACAACGGATGACTGACGACGGACGACGGACGACGGAAGACAGATGACTGACGACTGAAGATGGACAACTGACGACTGAAGACGGACGACTGAAGACGGTCGACTGAAGACGAACGACTGAAGACGGAAGACTGACGACAGATGACGGACGACTGAAGATGGACGACTGAAGACAGACAACTGAAGATGGACGACTGAAGACAGACGACTGAAGACGAATGACTGAAGACGGAAGACTGACGACAGATGACGGACGACTGAAGACAGACGACTGAAGATGGACGACGGATGACTGAAGACGGACGACTGAAGACGGACGACAGAAGACGGACGACTGAAGACGGACGACAGAAGACGGACGACTGAAGACAGACGACAGAAGACGGACGACTGACGACGGACAACTGACAACTGAAGACGGATGACTGACGACTGAAGATGGACAACTGACGACTGAAGACGGACGACTGAAGACGGACGACAGAAGACGGACGACTGAAGACGGACGACAAAAGACGGACGACAGAAGACGGACGACTGAAGACAGATGACTGACAATGGACAACTGAAGATGGACGACTGACGACGGACAACTGATGACGGATGATGGATGACTGAAGACGGATGACTGAAGATGGGCGACTGACAACGGACGACTGAAGACAGACGACTGACGATGGACAACTGAAGATGGACGACTGACGACGAACGACTGAAGATGGACGACGGTCGACTGAAGACGGACGGCTGATGACTGAAGACAGATGACTGACGATGGACAACTGAAGATGGACGATTGACGACGGACAACTGATGACGGATGATGGATGACTGAAGACGGATGACTGAAGATGGGCGACTGACAACGGACGACTGAAGACAGACGACTGACGATGGACAACTGAAGATGGACGACTGACGATGGATGACTGAAGATGGACGACTGAAGACAGACGACAGACGACTGAAGACAGATGATTGACGATGGACAACTGAAGATGGACGACTGATGACGGACAACTGATGACGGATGATGGATGACTGAAGACGGATGACTGAAGATGGGCGACTGACAACGGACGACTGAAGACAGACGACTGACGATGGACAACTGAAGATGGACGACTGACGGCGAACGACTGAAGATGGACGACTGATGACGGACAACTGATGACGGATGATGGATGACTGAAGATGGATGACTGAAGATGGGCGACTGACAACGGACGACTGAAGACAGACGACTGACGATGGACAACTGAAGATGGACGACTGACAACGGACAACTGAAGATGGACGACGGTCGACTGAAGACGGACGGCTGATGACTGAAGATGGACGACGGTTGACTGAAGACGGACGACTGATGACTGAAGATGGACGACTGAAGACGGACGACTGAAGACGGACGAGGATCAACGAACAGCTAACAAACAACAAACAACTCTTGCGGCTCTTGACAAGGACAGAGTCTCCTGCTCTTCCTGCTTTGCCTCTGTTTAGTCCAGTTTCTTATCGGGTGAACCTGGGTCCCCCAAGCACCAAATTTAACAAGTGACTCAAGTTCATGTTCAGAGCATTTAAGGTCAGGGGTTTTAGGGTCAGAGGGTTTAGGATCAGGGGTCAGGGGGTTTAGGGTCAGAGGGTTTAGGGTCAGAGGGTTTAGGATCAGAGAGTTTAGGGTCAGGGGTCAGAGGGGTTAGGGTCAGAGGGTTTAGGGTCAGGGGTCAACCAAAAAGCTGTTATATTCATAACAATCTACCGACCTCCTGGTCCATATGCCGAGTTTCTGACAGAGTTTTCTGACTTTATTTCAAGTTTAGTTTTGGAATGGGAAAGGATTGTTATAGTTGGAGATTTCAACATTCATGTTGATAACAGCAGTGAGCCTCAGCAGTGCTTTTGGTGCTCTCCTGGATGGGGTCGGTTTTACCCAGAGTCTGACCATTTTTTAATTACCTTTCAATTCATACTAAAAGACTATCCAGCTCAGCAGGAGAAAACTATAATGAAAAGAACAATATCAGAAAAATCAGTAGCTGAGTTCAAAGAAATAATGGAGCCAGTATTAAATGATATGTGACAATGAGAACAACTTTAATCCAATTATTATGGATCAGTTTGTGGATAGGACAATGCTCACCTTAAAATCTGCTCTCGATGTTGCAGCTCCGCTAAAACAGAAAAGCATTAAACCAAGACCTCCGGCTCCTTGGTTTACTCCAGAACTGCGATCACTCAAACAACACGTGAGACGCACAGAGAAGCTCTGGCGCCGCTCGCGCTCCGAGCAGTCTCTGAAGGCATGGAAGCTCTGCCTGCTCTCTTATAAGGCCGCTCTGCCAAAAGCACAAACCAGATACTATTCAAACCTAATAGAAGTAAACAAAAGCAACCCCAGATTTCTGTTCAGCGCTGTAGCCAGGCTGACAAACTCGCACACTGCCCCTGAGTCTCTTCTCCCTTCGAAGTTCAGTTGTGACTTTCTTGAATTCTTCGATTACAAAATTACACCATTAGAGACAAGATCAACGAAGCCACTCCAAAAATCAGCCCCGAGCAAATTCAGCAAATCCAGTCAGTAACACCAATATCCCACATAAATCCTCTAACAGCATTAGACAAATTTACTCCTGTCGATGAGGCGGAGATTACCTCAGTCATCATGTCGTCCAAACCATCAACTTGTTTGCTCGACCCTATTCCAGTCAAACTCCTCAAAGAAGCTCCACCTAATAATAGGTTCCATCCACAACATAATAAATATGTCATTAGAAAATGGCTTTGTTCCTCAGTCCTTTAAATATGCTGTAATTAAACCGCTTTTGAAAAAACCTAGCTTAAATCCTGATGAACTAGCCAACTACAGACCTGTCTCGAATCTTCCATTTCTCTCAAAGATTCTGGAACGAGTTGTGGTGAAACAGCTTTGTCACCATCTGCACGGCAATAATTTATATGAAAAATGTCAGTCTGGTTTCAGAGCTCACCACAGCACAGAAACTGCTCTGCTTAAAGTGACAAATGATTTGCTACTAGCTGCTGATAACGGGCTGGCTTCAGTCCTGGTCCTACTGGACCTCAGTGCAGCGTTTGACACCATTGATCACAACATTCTACTGCAGAGGTCAGAATGTGACATAGGTGTCAGAGGGACCGCCCTCAAATGGTTTAAATCCTCTCTATCAGATAGGTACCAGTTTGTTAGTGTAAACCAGTGCACCTCTCCCTGCTCTAAAGTAGCTTGTGGTGTTCCACAAGGATCTGTGCTTGGTCCAATCCTGTTTACTCTGTATATGTTGCCATTAGGTAACATTATCAGAAAACATGGCATTAATTTCCACTGCTATGCTGATGACACTCAGCTGTACTTATCAATGAAACCTAATCAGATCAAATGGATAAGCTCAGTGCCTGTGTGAAGGACATCAAAACCTGGATGACCCTGAATTACCTGCTCTTAAACCCTGAAAAAACAGAGGTCATTGTTGTCGGTCCTAAAGGTCAGAGAGATTCTCTGTCCGACCAGATAATCTCACTTGACAATGTGAGTATAGCCTCTAGCTCTACTGTAAAAAACCTTGGAGTCGTATTTGACCAAAATCTCTCATTCACAGCTCATATAAACCAAGCCTGTAAAACTGCATATTTTCACCTGCGAAACAGAACTAAAATCAGAAATATTTTGCCTAAAAATGATGCTGAAAAACTTATCCCTGCATTTGTTACATCCAGACTAGATTATTGTAATTCTCTGCTCACCGTCTGCACTAAAGGTACTTTAAGAAGCCTCCAGTTGGTCCAAAATGCAGCGGCCAGAGTCCTAACAGGAACTAAAAGACGTGATCACATCAGTCCTGTGTTAAAATCACTGCACTGGCTTCCTGTCGAGTTTAGAATTAAATTCAAAGTTCTCCTCCTGACATACAAAGCCTTAAACAATATGGCCCCATCATATCTTCAGGATGCCATTGTCCCCTATCAGCCAAATAGAGCACTTCACTCTCAGAATGCAGGATTATTAGTGGTTCCTAGAGTGTCTAAAAGTACAGTGGGGGGGAGAGCCTTCAGTTACCAAGCTCCTGTGTTATGGAATCAACTCCCTGTTGGTGTTAAACAGGCTCCACAGTCTCTTTATTTAAGACCAGGCTTAAAACCTTCCTCTTCGGAATAGCTTATGACCAGGTTACTTAGTTGATGTCACTAAGATAAGCTGCTGCAGGAGATAACAAGCTGGGGGAAGTGTGGCAACCTGAGCACTGTCCTCTGTTTCCTCCTATTTTCTCATCAGCATCACTCACTATGTTCTCATCTGTAGTTTGTTCATTGCTATTCACATGTTGTCCCCTGTCCCACTCCCCCTGTGGAGTGGAACTCTTTCAGACGCCTGATGGCAGCTGGACCTCTCTCCTCCTCCTCGCCTGGCTCCTCCTCCTCGCCTGGCTCCTCCTCCTCGCCCGGCCTCCCCTCCTCGCCCGGCTCCTCCTCCTCGCCCCTCTCCTCCTCCTCCTCGCCCTGCTCTTCTCCACCTGGGTAGCTGTGGTCATACTGAACTGGCCCACGGGCCTGGACATCTATAGCCTGTCCGTCCATGGGAGTGGATCTCTCCTTCACTGTAGTTCTCCCCGAGGTTTCTTCTTTTTCCCAGGACCCTGGGTTTTTTGGAGTTTTTCCTTGCTGAGAAGGAGGGTCTAAGGACAGGGGATGACTGGACCATGTTTCATTTGCTGCTTTACATGAATGTTGTTTATTCCTGTTTTGATATGTCTGTGTGTATGTTTTACTCATCAGAATCTTGGAACGGCCTTAGAGGAAACTGTTGTTGTGATTTTGGGCGCAACAAAAATAAATTGAATTGAATTGAGGGGTTAGAGGGGTTAGGGTCAGGGGTCAGAGGGTTTAGGGTCAGGGGTCAGAGCTTGTACCTGGTCAGATCCTCCGACAGCTGCGCCGGTTCTGGAGGGTAGAACTTTACACTGAACCAGAAACTCCACGGGACTCCTGAAATCAGACCAAGACCAGGTCAGAACCAGGCCTGAACCAGGACTAAATCAGGACTAGACAAGGACTAAACCAGGACTAAACCAGGACTAGACCAGGACTAAACCAGGACTAGACCAGGACTAAACCAGGACTAAACCAGGTCTAAACCAGGACTTACCTCGCACTTGTTTCTTCATCTCTTTGACGGGATCGAGCCAGTTCTGCTCAGACACAAATAAAAGAGGAATTAAAGTTTAAATCAGGTGTGGCAGGTGCGTACAGGTGTGGCAGGTGCGTACAGGTGCTTACAGGTGCGTACAGGTGTGGCAGGTGCGTACAGGTATAGCAGGTGGGGACAGGTGTGGCAGGTGCGTACAGGTGTGTACAGGTGTGGCAGGTGCATGCAGGTGCGGCAGGTGCTTACAGGTGTGGCAGGTGCGTACAGGTATAGCAGGTGGGGACAGGTGTGGCAGGTGCGTACAGGTGTGTACAGGTGTGGCAGGTGCATGCAGGTGCGACAGGTGCGTACAGGTGCGGCAGGTGCGTACAGGTGCGGCAGGTGCATACAGGTGAGTACAGGTGTGTACAGGTGCATACAGGTGCATACAGGTGCGACAGGTGCGTACAGGTATGGCAGGTGCATACAGGTGCGGCAGGTGCGTACAGGTGTGGCAGGTGCATACAGGTGCGACAGGTGCATACAGGTGCGGCAGGTGCATACAGGTGAGTACAGGTGCGACAGGTGCGTACAGGTATGGCAGGTGCATACAGGTGCGGCAGGTGCGTACAGGTGAGTACAGGTGCGATAGGTGCGTACAGGTATGGCAGGTGCATACAGGTGCGGCAGGTGCGTACAGGTGAGTACAGGTATGGCAGGTGCATACAGGTGTGGCAGGTGCGTACAGGTGAGTACAGGTATGGCAGGTGCATACAGGTGAGTACAGGTATGGCAGGTGCGTACAGGTATGGCAGGTGCATACAGGTGCGGCAGGTGCGTACAGGTGTGGCAGGTGCATACAGGTGAGTACAGGTGCGTACAAGTGCGACAGGTGCGTATAGGTGCGTACAGGTGTGGCAGGTGCATACAGGTGAGTACAGGTGCGTATAGGTGCGTACAGGTGTGGCAGGTGCATACAGGTGAGTACAGGTGCGTACAGGTGCGAACATGTGCATACAGGTATGGCAGGTGCATACAGGTGCATACAGGTATGGCAGGTGCATACAGGTGAGTACAGGTGCGTACAGGTGCATACAGGTATGGCAGGTGCATACAGGTGCGTACAGGTATGGCAGGTGCATACAGGTGCGTACAGGTGCATACAGGTATGGCAGGTGCATACAGGTGCGTACAGGTGCGTACAGGTGCGTACAGGTATGGCAGGTGCATACAAGTGAGTACAGGTGAGTACAGGTGAGTACAGGTATGGCAGGTGCATACAGGTGCTACAGGTGCGTACAGGTATGGCAGGTGCATACAGGTGAGTACAGGTGCGTACAGGTATGGCAGGTGCATACAGGTGAGTACAGGTGCGTACAGGTGAGTACAGGTATAGCAGGTGCGACAGGTGCGTACAGGTATGGCAGGTGCATACAGGTGAGTACAGGTGCGTACAGGTATGGCAGGTGCATACAGGTGAGTACAGGTGCGTACAGGTGCGTACAGGTATGGCAGGTGCATACAGGTGAGTACAGGTGCGTACAGGTGAGTACAGGTATGGCAGGTGCATACAGGTGCGACAGGTGCGTACAGGTGCATACAGGTATGGCAGGTGCATACAGGTGAGTACAGGTGCGTACAGGTATGGCAGTTGCATACAGGTGAGTACAGGTGCGTACAGGTGCTTACAGGTATGGCAGGTGCATACAGGTGCGACAGGTGCGTACAGGTGCGTACAGGTATGGCAGGTGCATACAGGTGAGTACAGGCGCGTACAGGTGCGTACAGGTGCGTACGGGTGCATACAGGTGCGGCAGGTGCATACAGGTGCGACAGGAGCGTACAGGTGCGGCAGGTGCATACAGGTGAGTACAGGTGCGTACAGGTGCGTACAGGTGTGGCAGGTGCATACAGGTGAGTACAGGTGCGTACAAGTGCGACAGGTGCGTACAGGTATGGCAGGTGCATACAGGTGCGTACAGGTATGGCAGGTGCGTACAGGTGCGTACAGGTGCGTACAGGTATGGCAGGTGCATACAGGTGAGTACAGGTGAGTACAGGTATGGCAGGTGCATACAGGTGCGACAGGTGCGTACAGGTATGGCAGGTGCATACAGGTGAGTACAGGTGCGTACAGGTATGGCAGGTGCATACAGGTGAGTACAGGTGCGTACAGGTGAGTACAGGTATAGCAGGTGCATACAGGTGCGACAGGTGCGTACAGGTGCGTACAGGTGCGTACAGGTGCGTACAGGTGCGGCAGGTGCATACAGGTGCGTACAGGTGCATACAGATATGGCAGGTGCATACAGGTGAGTACAGGTGCGTACAGGTATGGCAGGTGCATACAGGTGAGTACAGGTGCGTACAGGTATGGCAGGTGCATACAGGTGAGTACAGGTGCGTACAGGTATGGCAGGTGCATACAGGTGAGTACAGGTGCATACAAGTGAGTACAGGTATGGCAGGTGCGACAGGTGCGTACAGGTATGGCAGGTGCATACAGGTGAGTACAGGCGCGTACAGGTGCTTACAGGTGCGTACAGGTGAGTACAGGTGCATACAGGTGCGGCAAGTGCATACAGGTGCGACAGGTGCGTACAGGTGCGTACAGGTGCGGCAGGTGCATACAGGTGAGTACAGGTGCGTACAGGTGAGTACAGGTGCGTACAGGTGCATACAGGTGCGGCAGGTGCATACAGGTGCGACAGGTGCGACAGGTGCGTACAGGTGAGTACAGGTGCATACAGGTGCATACAGGTGCGGCAGGTGCATACAGGTGCGACAGGTGCGTACAGGTGCGTACAGGTGCGGCAGGTGCGTACAGGTGCGTACAGGTGCGACAGGTGCGTACAGGTGCGTACAGGTGCGGCAGGTGCATACAGGTGAGTACAGGTGCGTACAGGTGCGGCAGGTGCATACAGGTGAGTACAGGTGCGTACAGGTGCGTACAGGTGCGGCAGGTGCATACAGGTGAGTACAGGTGCGTACAGGTGCGGCAGGTGCATACAGGTGAGTACAGGTGAGTACAGGTGCGTACAGGTGCGGCAGGTGCATACAGGTGAGTACAGGTGCGTACAGGTGCGGCAGGTGCATACAGGTGAGTACAGGTGCGGCAGGTGCATACCTTGTTGTTCTCCTGGTCTCTGAAGTGAAGTCCAAAATAATCACGCTCCAAAAGGTTCATGTGTTCACAAACTTTCTCAAACAGCAGCAGCCCCCGAGAACGTTTCTGTGAGGAGGAGACACAGAGGAGGAGAAACGGAGGAGATGAGATGCAGAACAGGGTCAGCTGGAGCAGAGGAGGAGACGCAGAGGAGGAGAAACGGAGGAGGTGCAGAGGAGGCGAAATGGAGGAGGTGAGATGCAGAGGAGGAGTAGGAGGTGCAGAGGAGGAGCAGAGGAGGAGCAGGAGGTGCAGGAGGAGCAGGAGATGCAGAGGAGAAGGAGGAGCAGAGGAGGAGCAGGAGGAGCAGAGGAGGAGGAGCAGGAGGAGCAGAAGAAGCAGAGGAGGAGCAGGAGGATCAGAGGAGGAGGAGGACCAGGAGGAACAAAGGAGGAGCAGGAGGAGGAGGAGGAGCAGGAGAAGGAGCAGGAGGAGCAGGAGGAGCAGAGGAGGTGCAGGAGGAGCAGAGGAGGAGCAGAGGAGGAGCAGGAGCAGGAGGAGCAGGAGGCACAGGAGGAGCAGAGGAGGAGCAGGAGGAGGAAGAGCAGGAGGTGCTGAGGAGGAGGAGCAGGAGGTGGAGAGCAGGAGGAGCAGATGGAGCTGGAGGAGCAAGAGGAGCAGGAGGTGCAGAGGAGGAGGAGCAGGAGGAGCAGGAGGAGGAGGAGCAGGAGGTGCAGAGGAGGAGCAGGAGGAGCAGGAGGAGGAGCAGGTACCTCCAGGACGCAGGTGAAGATGGATCCGTCCAATAGCGTGACTCGACACTGCATGGTCCTGAAGCTGAGCGCTCTGATTGGAGGAGAGCGGGTCAGGTGACTCACAGACGACCTGTGACTGGACGAGTCATCGGCCAATGAGCTGCCGGCACAGGCCTCCCCCTGAAACAGTGACCAATCAGAAACCAGAGCACACGTGCATGTATGTGTATGGAGCAATGTTCAGCAGTTACCGCGGCGACGCACAAACAAAACCCCAAAGTAACATTTCCCTTCCTGTGGTCAGAGCGTAAGCCAACGCCAAACCTCCAACGGTAAACTTCCACCGCAATACTTCCAACGCCAAACCTCCAACGCCAAACCTCCAACATCAAACTTCCACCGCAATACTTCCAACGCCAAACCTCCAACGCCAAACCTCCAACATCAAACTTCCAACGCCAAACCTCCAACGCCAAACCTCCAACATCAAACTTCCAATGCCAAACCTCCAACGCCAAACCTCCAACGGCAAACTTCCACCGCAATACTTCCAACGCCAAACCTCCAACGCCAAACCTCCAACATCAAACTTCCAATGCCAAACCCCCAACACCAAACTTCCAACGCAAAACTTCCAATGCCAAACCCCCAACACCAAACTTCCAACGCAAAACTTCCAATGCCAAACCCCCAACACCAAACTTCCAACGCCAAACCTCCAACATCAAACTTCCAATGCCAAACCTCCAACGCCAAACCTCCAACGGCAAACTTCCACCGCAATACTTCCAACGCCAAACCTCCAACGCCAAACCTCCAACATCAAACTTCCAATGCCAAACCTCCAACACCAAACCTCCAACGGAAAACTTCCACCGCCATACTTCCAATGCCAAACCCCCAACACCAAACTTCCAACGCCAAACCTCCAACGCCAAACCTCCAACATCAAACTTCCAATGCCAAACCTCCAACGCCAAACCTCCAACGGAAAACTTCCACCGCCATACTTCCAATGCCAAACCCCCAACACCAAACTTCCAACGCAAAACTTCCAATGCCAAACCCCCAACACCAAACTTCCAACGCCAAACCTCCAACGCCAAACCTCCACTGCTAAACGTCTAACGCCAAACCTCCAACGCCAAACCTCCAACACCAAACCTCCACCGCCAAACCTCCACCTTCCAACGCCAAACCTCCACCACCAAACCTCCAACACCAAACTTCCACCACCAAACCTCCAACACCAAACTTCCACCGCCAAACCTCCACCTTCCAACACCAAAGCTCCACTGCCAAACCTCCAACACCAAACCTCCAACTTCAATAATCCACCGCCAAACCTCCACCGCCAAACCTCCAAGGCCAAACTTCCACCGCCAAACCTCCACCGTCCAATGCCAAACCTCCACCGCCAAACCTCCAACGTCAAACTTCCACCGCCAAACCTCCATCGCCAAACCTCCAACACCAAACCTCCAACGGAAAACTTCCACCGCCATACTTCCAATGCCAAACCCCCAACACCAAACTTCCAACGCAAAACTTCCAGTGCCAAACCCCCAACACCAAACCTCCAACGCCAAACCTCCACCGCTAAACGTCTAACGCCAAACCTCAAACGCCAAACCTCCAACACCAAACCTCCACCGCCAAACCTCCACCTTCCAACGCCAAACCTCCACCACCAAACCTCCAACACCAAACATCCAACGCCAAACCTCCACCGTCCAACACCAAACCTCCACCGCCAAACCTCCAACACCAAACCTCCAACGTCAAACTTCCACCGCCAAACCTCCAACACCAAACCACCACCCTCCAACACTATACCTGTTAGGGTCGATTCGGGAATAGGATCCGGGTCGCCGGCTTGGCGGGTAAATGAGCTAACTACTGTGCAAAAGTCAAAGTAGAGAGAGCAGACTCAGGTGCAAAGGTTCAAACAAAAGATGTTTTCCATTTATTCCTTCAAAGAAACTCAGAAGGTCCACAAACGGCACAGAAAATCCAAAGCAAAAACTGGGTAACACAAAAACTCTCCAAAAACAAAGAGCATCAAAGTCCAGGAATGCAAAAGGCAAACACTTATCAAAACTAGAAGCTCACCAGGGACGTGGACAGGTAACAAAGACTCAGTGAGTAACAAACAGAAAACCAGGGCTTAAATACCCAGACCAACTGAACACAGAATCACAAGAACAATTGGAAACAGGTGGTCAGGAAACAAAATGGAGGGAAACAATGACAAAGGGCGGGGCAGGAGCATGTGGCAAACAAAACATCAAACACATGTCTTTCAAAACAAAAACCACAGTGACTCCTAGTGGCCAGAAGAGCCATAGCCCCTAACAATACCTCCACCGCTAAACCTCCACCATCCAATGCCAAACCTCCAACGCCAAACCTCCAAGGCCAAACTTCCACCGCCAAACCTCCACCGTCCAATGCCAAACCTCCACCGCCAAACCTCCAACGTCAAACTTCCACCGCCAAACCTCCATCGCCAAACCTCCAACACCAAACCTCCAACGGAAAACTTCCACCGCCATACTTCCAATGCCAAACCCCCAACACCAAACTTCCAACGCAAAACTTCCAGTGCCAAACCCCCAACACCAAACTTCCAACGCCAAACCTCCAACGCCAAACCTCCACCGCTAAACGTCTAACGCCAAACCTCAAACGCCAAACCTCCAACACCAAACCTCCACCGCCAAACCTCCACCTTCCAACGCCAAACCTCCACCACCAAACCTCCAACACCAAACCTCCACCGCCAAACCTCCAACGCCAAACCTCCACTGCCAAACGTCCAACGCCAAACTTCCACCGCCAAACCTCCACCTTCCAACACCAAAGCTCCACTGCCAAACCTCCAACACCAAACCTCCAACTTCAATAATCCACCGCCAAACCTCCACCGCCAAACCTCCACTGCCAAACTTCCACGCCAAACCTCCACCTTGCAATGCCAAACCTCCACCGCTAAACGTCCAACGCCAAACTTCCATTGCCAAACCTCCACCTTCCAACACCAAACCTCCACCGCCAAACGTCCAACACCAAACCTTCAACACCAAACCTCCAACTTCAATGTTCCACCGCCAAACCTCCACCGCCAAACCTCTACCACCAAACCTCCAACGCCAAACCTCCAAGGCCAAACTTCCACCGCCAAACCTCCACCGTCTAATGCCAAACCTCCACCGCCAAACCTCCAACGTCAAACTTCCACCGCCAAACCTCCATCGCCAAACCTCCAACACCAAACCTCCAACGCCAAAAGTCCACCGCCAAACCTCCACCATCCAATGCCAAACCTCCACCGTCCAATGCGAAAACACCAACGCCAAACTACCACTGCCAAATCTCCACCCTCAAACCTCCACCGTCCAACGCCAAACCTCCACCGTCCAATGCCAAACCACCAACGCCAAACCTCCAATGCCAAACCTCCAACACCAAACCTCCAACGCCAAACCTCCAACGTCAAACCTCCAACACCAAACCTCCAACACCAAACTTCCACCGCCAAACCTCCACCGTCCAATGCCAAACCTACAACGCCAAACCTCCAATGCCAAACCTCCAACACCAAACTTCCACCGCCAAACCTACACCATCCAACGCCAAACCTCCACCGTCCAACGCCAAACCTCCACCGCTAAACCTCCAACTCCAAACCTCCAGCCTCCAACACCAAACCTCCACCGCCAAACCTCCACCATCCAACGCCAAACCTCCACCATCTAACGCCAAACCTCCACTGCTAAACCTCCACCATCCAACGCCAAACCTCCAACACCAAACCTCCAATGCCAAGCCTCCAATGCCAAACCTTCACCGCCAAACGTCCAACACCAAACTTCCACCGCCAAACCTCCACCGTCCAATGCCAAACCTACAACGCCAAACCTCCAATGCCAAACCTCCAACACCAAACTTCCACCGCCAAACCTCCACCGCCAAACCTACACCATCCAACGCCAAACCTCCACCGTCCAACGCCAAACCTCCACCGCCAAACCTCCAACTCTAAACCTCCAGCCTCCAACACCAAACCTCCACCGCCAAACCTCCACCATCCAACGCCAAACCTCCACCATCCAACGCCAAACCTCCACTGCTAAACCTCCACCATCCAACGCCAAACCTCCAACACCAAACCTCCAAAGCCAAACCTCCAATGCCAAGCCTCCAACACCAAAACTCCAACACCAAACCTCCAACACCAAACCTCCACCGCCAAACCTCCAACACCAAACCTCCAACGTCAAACTTCCACAGCCAAACCTCCAACACCAAACCACCACCCTCCAACACTATACCTGTTAGGGTCGACTCGGGAATAGGATCCGGGTCGCCGGCTTGGCGGGTAAATGAGCTAACTACTGTGCAAAAGTCAAAGTAGAGAGAGCAGACTCAGGTGCAAAGGTTCAAACAAAAGATGTTTTCCATTTATTCCTTCAAAGAAACTCAGAAGGTCCACAAACGGCACAGAAAATCCAAAGCAAAAACTGGGTAACACAAAAACTCTCCAAAAACAAAGAGCATCAAAGTCCAGGAATGCAAAAGGCAAACACTTATCAAAACTAGAAGCTCACCAGGGACGTGGACAGGTAACAAAGACTCAGTGAGTAACAAACAGAAAACCAGGGCTTAAATACCCAGACCAACTGAACACAGAATCACAAGAACAATTGGAAACAGGTGGTCAGGAAACAAAATGGAGGGAAACAATGACAAAGGGCGGGGCAGGAGCATGTGGCAAACAAAACATCAAACACATGTCTTTCAAAACAAAAACCACAGTGACTCCTAGTGGCCAGAAGAGCCATAGCCCCTAACAATACCTCCAACACCAAACCTCCAACTTCAATAATCCACCGCCAAACCTCCACCGCCAAACCTCCAAGGCCAAACTTCCACCGCCAAACCTCCACCGTCCAATGCCAAACCTCCACCGCCAAACCTCCAACGTCAAACTTCCACCGCCAAACCTCCATCGCCAAACCTCCAACACCAAACCTCCAACGGAAAACTTCCACCGCCATACTTCCAATGCCAAACCCCCAACACCAAACTTCCAACGCAAAACTTCCAGTGCCAAACCCCCAACACCAAACTTCCAACGCCAAACCTCCAACGCCAAACCTCCACCGCTAAACGTCTAACGCCAAACCTCAAACGCCAAACCTCCAACACCAAACCTCCACCGCCAAACCTCCACCTTCCAACGCCAAACCTCCACCACCAAACCTCCAACACCAAACCTCCACCGCCAAACCTCCAACGCCAAACCTCCACTGCCAAACGTCCAACGCCAAACTTCCACCGCCAAACCTCCACCTTCCAACACCAAAGCTCCACTGCCAAACCTCCAACACCAAACCTCCAACTTCAATAATCCACCGCCAAACCTCCACCGCCAAACCTCCACTGCCAAACTTCCACGCCAAACCTCCACCTTGCAATGCCAAACCTCCACCGCTAAACGTCCAACGCCAAACTTCCATTGCCAAACCTCCACCTTCCAACACCAAACCTCCACCGCCAAACGTCCAACACCAAACCTTCAACACCAAACCTCCAACTTCAATGTTCCACCGCCAAACCTCCACCGCCAAACCTCTACCACCAAACCTCCAACGCCAAACCTCCAAGGCCAAACTTCCACCGCCAAACCTCCACCGTCCAATGCCAAACCTCCACCGCCAAACCTCCAACGTCAAACTTCCACCGCCAAACCTCCATCGCCAAACCTCCAACACCAAACCTCCAACGCCAAAAGTCCACCGCCAAACCTCCACCATCCAATGCCAAACCTCCACCGTCCAATGCGAAAACACCAACGCCAAACTACCACTGCCAAATCTCCACCCTCAAACCTCCACCGTCCAACGCCAAACCTCCACCGTCCAATGCCAAACCACCAACGCCAAACCTCCAATGCCAAACCTCCAACACCAAACCTCCAACGCCAAACCTCCAACGTCAAACCTCCAACACCAAACCTCCAACACCAAACTTCCACCGCCAAACCTCCACCGTCCAATGCCAAACCTACAACGCCAAACCTCCAATGCCAAACCTCCAACACCAAACTTCCACCGCCAAACCTCCACCACCAAACCTACACCATCCAACGCCAAACCTCCACCGTCCAACGCCAAACCTCCACCGCTAAACCTCCAACGCCAAACCTCCAGCCTCCAACACCAAACCTCCACCGCCAAACCTCCACCATCCAACGCCAAACCTCCACCATCTAACGCCAAACCTCCACTGCTAAACCTCCACCATCCAACGCCAAACCTCCAACACCAAACCTCCAAAGCCAAACCTCCAATGCCAAGCCTCCAACACCAAAACTCCAACACCAAACCTCCAACACCAAACATCCAACGCCAAACCTCCACCGCCAAACCTCCAACACCAAACCACCACCCTCCAACACTATACCTGTTAGGGTCGACTCGGGAATAGGATCCGGGTCGCCGGCTTGGCGGGTAAATGAGCTAACTACTGTGCAAAAGTCAAAGTAGAGAGAGCAGACTCAGGTGCAAAGGTTCAAACAAAAGATGTTTTCCATTTATTCCTTCAAAGAAACTCAGAAGGTCCACAAACGGCACAGAAAATCCAAAGCAAAAACTGGGTAACACAAAAACTCTCCAAAAACAAAGAGCATCAAAGTCCAGGAATGCAAAAGGCAAACACTTATCAAAACTAGAAGCTCACCAGGGACGTGGACAGGTAACAAAGACTCAGTGAGTAACAAACAGAAAACCAGGGCTTAAATACCCAGACCAACTGAACACAGAATCACAAGAACAATTGGAAACAGGTGGTCAGGAAACAAAATGGAGGGAAACAATGACAAAGGGCGGGGCAGGAGCATGTGGCAAACAAAACATCAAACACATGTCTTTCAAAACAAAAACCACAGTGACTCCTAGTGGCCAGAAGAGCCATAGCCCCTAACAATACCTCCACCGCTAAACCTCCACCATCCAATGCCAAACCTCCAATGCCAAGCCTCCAATGCCAAACCTTCACCGCCAAACGTCCAACACCAAACTTCCACCGCCAAACCTCCACCTTTCAACACCAAACCTCCACCGCCAAACCTCCAACACCAAACCTCCAACACCAAACATCCCACGCCAAACCTCCAACGTCCAACACCAAACCTCCAACACCAAACCTCCACCGCCAAACCTCCAACACCAAACCTCCAACGCCAAACTTCCACCGCCAAACCTCCACCTTCCAACGCCAAACCTCCAACAACAACAAACCTGGGCGACATCACAGAGTCCTGACCATAACTCCAAATGAAGCTCATGGAGGCCAGCAGGATGGAGCCTGATTGGTCGGCGGGTTCAAAGGTCACAGGGAGGGGCCTGAGGGACCAGAGGGGGCGGGGTTACCTTTAAAGGTGTGGAGTGGGCGGCGGCTTCAACCAAAGACTCCGCCTCTTCTGACTCTGTTGCCATGGTGACGAGGCTGTGGGGAGAAGAACAGAGGAATTAATAAGATCCACCTGACTCCTCCTCTCCTCTCTCCTCTGCTCCTATTCTCCTCCTCCTCTTTTTTCTTCCTCTTCTCCTCCTCTCCTCCCCTTTCCTCTCTTCCCCTCCTCCTCTCCTCCTTCTCTCCTCTCCTCCTCTCCTTTCCTCCTCCTCTTCTCTCCTCTGTCCTCCAACCTCCTTCTCATCCTCTCCTCCTCTTCTCCTCTCTCCCCCTCTCCTCTCTCCTCCTCCTCTCCTCCTCTCTCTTCTCTCCTCTAAAGTCGCTGACTTTGCTCTTTGGCTCGTGTCATAAATCTGTCCTTGCGCGCGCACATCTCTGTAAGAACACGCGCTCTGCGTCTGCGCACGCGCCCATCACAGTCCTGCCCAGAGACCAGGTCCGGACCAGGTCCAGACCAGGACCGGACCAGAGCCTCACACCCAAACCGCTCCTCAAACTCGGACGCCTCTGTGCGCAGTGACGTCACCCCGCGCAGGGAGAGCGTGCGTGTGCGTGTGAGTGCCGGTGTGCGCGCCCCCGGACCCTGCCTGTCCCGCGCGAGTCCCGCGTCGGTCCCGGTTCAGAAACGTCACAAAGTCCCAGTCCTCCTCCCGTAGGGTTCGGATTAGCTTCACCTTTATCCTGGATGCCCTCCCTGCAGCCCCGGGCCGCGTGCGCTGCCCCGCACCATACCTGCAACGCGCGTGCAGCCTGCTCCGTCCTCGCGCTCCTCTGCTGCTGCAGCGGGCGTGACGTCACCGCGCCCCTGCAGTGACGTCACTGCGCAGGTGTCACGCAAAGTTTCTGTCCCATCAGCGATTCAACTGAAATAACCCCAAAACCAGGACTAAACCTGGACTAAACCTGCACAAAACCAGGACTAAACCTGGACTAAACCTGGATAAAACCAGGACTAAACCTGGACTATAATAATAATAATAATACATTTTATTTAGAACGCACTTTACATTTGACACCAAATCTCAAAGTGCTACAGTGCAAAAAGACTTTAAAAACAGAAGACAATTAAAAATCAATTTAAAAGCAATAAAACAATAGCAGGTATTAGCTGTAGGCCAGGGTAAAAAGGAGGTCTTTAGTCCTCTTTTAAAAGCATCCACCGTCTATGGAGCCCTGAGGTGGTCTGGGAGGGAGTTCCACAGACGAGGAGCAGCCACTGAGAAGGCCCTGTCGCCCATGGTTTTGAGCCGATGCCTGGGCAGGACCAGACGGTGCTGTTGGCCTGACCAGGTCTTAGTGGAGGTGTGAGGTGTGACCGGGTCTTAGTGGAGGTGTGACCAGGTCTTAGTGGAGGTGTGAGGTGTGAGCAGGTCTTAGTGGAGGTGTGTGGTGTGAGCAGTTCAGTGAGGTTAGTGGGGGCCGCACCGTGGAGACAGTGATGGGTGAGCGAGAGGACTTTGTATTGAATACAGAAGTGGATGGGGAGCCAGTGCAGGGAGTGAAGAATAGGGGTGATGTGCTCGTGTTTACGCACCCTCATCAGGACCCTGGCGGTGCTGTTTTGGACATACTGGAGCTTTTGGATGCTCCTGCCAGGGATCCCGATGAGGAGTGCGTTACAGTCGTCCAGCCTGGAGGAGACAAAGGCCTGGATGAGCTTCTCTGCAGCAGGGAGGGAGAGAGAAGAGCGAAGTTTGGAGATGTTATGGAGGTGAAAGAAGGTTTTGCAGATGAAGGTGACATGATTGTCAAAGGAGAGGTGGGGGTCAAATTTGACCCCCAGGTTTGTTACAGAGGGAGAGAGGGGAATGGTGTGTCAGAAAAATGAAACAGAAGTGATTGGAGAGGAGCGGAGTTGGTACCAGTTTGGTTGGCTTCTGTTTTGGAGCCATTTAGCTGCAGGAAATTTTGAGTCAACCACACCTCTATGTCCTCCAGGCAGGAGCTGAGATGGGAGACTGTGGCAGAGGGGGTACAAGAAGGAGAGATGGTGAGAGAGTTGTGTGTCGTCAGCATAGCAGTGGAAATTTAATAATAATAATAATAATGCATCAGTTTTATACAGCGCTTTTCAGGACACTCAAAGACACTTTACAGCATTATTCATTCACTCCAGACCCGGTGGTGTAAACTACTATTGTAGCTACAGCTGCCCTGGGGCAGACTGACGGAAGCGAGGCTCCAATCTGCGCCATCGGCCCGTCCGACCACCACCACCACTCACGCACACACCACTTTCATACTAGGCAGTGTGGGTGATGTGCCTTGCCTAAGGACACAACGACAGTTTTTGCGACTGGCCCCACTGTGGCACCTGGAATTCCTTGTGGTCTCCCATCCATGTACTAACCAGGCCCGGCCCTGCTGAGCTTCTGAGATCTGACGGGTTCAGGCTTTGACGAGCCGGTATGGCCACAAATTTATTCCATGCTTCCTGACGACACGACTGAGAGGAAGCATGTAAATGGTGAAGAGGGTTGGGCCGAGCACGGAGCCCTGGGGGACCCCACAGGTAACAGTGTGGGGTCTGGATCTTGCTTCCCCCAGAGCTACTTACTCGGTTCTACGGACTAAATCTGGACAAAACCAGGACTAAACCAGGACTAAACCTGGACAAAACCTGGACAAAACCAGGACTAAACCCGGACTAAACCTGGACCAACCCTGGACTAAACCTGGACTAAACCTGGACAAAACCAGGACTAAACCTGGACTAAACCTGGACTAAACCTGGTCAAAACCTGGACTAAACCAGGACTAAACCTGGACAAAACCTGAATAAAACCAGGACTAAACCAGGACTAAACCTGGACTAAATCTGGACTAAACCTGGACAAAACCAGGACTAAACCTGGACTAAACCAGGACTAAACCAGGATTAAACCTGGACCAAACCTGGGCTAAACCTGGACTAAACCTGGACAAAACCTGGACAAAACCAGCACTAAACCTGGACAAAACCAGGACTAAACCAGGACTAAACATGGACCAAACCTGGACTAAACCAGGACTAAACCTGGACAAAACCAGCACTAAACCTGGACAAAACCAGGAATAAGTCTGGACTAAAACTGGTCTAAACCTGGACTAAACCAGGACTAAACCTAGTCAAAACCAGGACAAAACCAGGATTAAACCTGGTCAAAACCTGGACAAAACCAGGACTAAGCCAGGACTAAACCTGGTCTAAACCAGGCCTAAACCTGGACTAAACCTGGACTAAACCTAGACAAAACCAGGACCAAACTGTTGTAGAATAGTTCATCTTGTCAGAGAAAGGGTGGAATTAAAAGGCTGGAGACCAACTGGACGTCTTAAGCAGGAGAAGTTTATTTACATCAGTACTTGAAAAGTCAATATATATGATTCTAAAAGTGACCATAGTCTGATCTTTGAGTGTTCAAGCTCCTTTACTCTGACTCCAATGCAGGAGGTTTATAAAGCAAGAGTGGTCAGACAGTTAGACACATTTAGAGACTATGAAGGCCAGAAGACTCCAGTTAGACACATTTAGACTATGAAGACCAGAAGACTCCAGTTAGACACATTTAGACTATGAAGGCCAGAAGACTCCAGTTAGTCACATTTAGACTATGAAGGCCAGAAGACTCCAGTTAGACACATTTAGAGACTATGAAGGCCAGAAGACTCCAGTTAGACACATTTAGAGACTATGAAGGCCACAAGACTCCAGTTAGACACATTTATACTATGAAGGCCAGAAGACTCCAGTTAGACATATTTAGACTATGAAGACCAGAAGACTCCAGTTAGACACATTTAGACTATGAAGGCCAGAAGACTCCAGTTAGACACATTTAGACTATGAAGGCCAGAAGACTCCAGTTAGACACATTTAGACTATGAAGGCCAGAAGACTCCAGTTAGACACATTTAGAGACTATGAAGGCCAGAAGACTCCAGTTAGACACATTTAGAGACTATGAAGGCCAGAAGACTCCAGTTAGACACATTTAGAGACTATGAAGGCCAGAAGACTCCAGTTAGACACATTTAGAGACTATGAAGGCCAGAAGACTCCAGTTAGACACATTTAGAGACTATGAAGGCCAGAAGACTCCAGTTAGACACATTTAGACTATGAAGGCCACAAGACTCCAGTTAGACACATTTAGACTATGAAGGCCACAAGACTCCAGTTAGACACATTTAGAGACTATGAAGGTCAGAAGACTCCAGTTAGACACATTTAGAGACTATGAAGGCCAGAAGACTCCAGTTAGACACATTTAGACTATGAAAGCCAGAAGACTCCAGTTAGACACATTTAGAGACTATGAAGACCAGAAGACTCCAGTTAGACACATTTAGAGACTATGAAGGCCACAAGACTCCAGTTAGACACATTTAGACTATGAAGGCCAGAAGACTCCAGTTAGACACATTTAGAGACTATGAAGACCAGAAGACTCCAGTTAGACACATTTAGAGACTATGAAGACCAGAAGACTCCAGTTAGACACATTTAGAGACTATGAAGGCCACAAGACTCCAGTTAGTCACATTTAGAGACTATGAAGGCCAGAAGACTCCAGTTAGACACATTTAGACTATGAAGGCCACAAGACTCCAGTTAGACACATTTAGACTATGAAGGCCAGAAGACTCCAGTTAGACACATTTAGACTATGAAGGCCACAAGACTCCAGTTAGACACATTTAGACTATGAAGGCCAGAAGACTCCAGTTAGACACATTTAGAGACTATGAAGGCCAGAAGACTCCAGTTAGACACATTTAGAGACTATGAAGGCCAGAAGACTCCAGTTAAACACATTTAGAGACTATGAAGGCCACAAGACTCCAGTTAGACACATTTAGACTATGAAGGCCTGAAGACTCCAGTTAAGACACATTTAGAGACTATGAAGGCCACAAGACTCCAGTTAGACACATTTAGACTATGAAGGCCAGAAGACTCCAGTTAGACACATTTAGACTATGAAGGCCACAAGACTCCAGTTAGACACATTTAGACTATGAAGGCCAGAAGACTCCAGTTAGACACATTTAGACTATGAAGCCCAGAAGACTCCAGTTAGTCACATTTAGAGACTATGAAGGCCACAAGACTCCAGTTAGACACATTTAGACTATGAAGGCCAGAAGACTCCAGTTAGACACATTTAGACTATGAAGGCCAGAAGACTCCAGTTAGACACATTTAGACTATGAAGGCCAGAAGACTCCAGTTAGACACATTTAGACTATGAAGACCAGAAGACTCCAGTTAGACACATTTAGAGGGTTAAACCAGAACTCTTAAGAAGCTCAAATTAAAAATGATTAGACTAGAGACCAGGTACTCACCAATGTCGGATCCAAATCCAGGTTGGGTCCAAATTTAAAACAAAACAAGAGAAATCAGAATCAGATTAAACTAAACCAGAACTAAACCAGACCTAAAAGTAGGACTAAAACAGGACTAAACTAAGACTAAAACAGGAGTAAAACTGGACTAAAGCAGGATTAAAGCAGGTCTAAAGCAGGACTAAAGGAGGACTAAAGCAGGACTGAAACAGAACTAAACCAGGAATAAAACAGGACTAAACCAAGAATAAAGCAGGTCTAAAACAGGTCTAAAGCAGGACTGAAACAGAACTAAACCAGAAATAAAACAGGACTAAACCAGGAATAAAGCAGGTCTAAAGCAGAACTGAAACAGAATGAAACCAGAAATAAAACAGGACTAAACCAGGAATAAAACAGGTCTAAAGCAGGACTAAAACAGAACTAAACCAGGTAAAATCTAATCAATAAAAACATCACAGAGACATGAGATCAAATGAGACTTACATCAGGACCGGGGCTGGATCCTGACTGTGTCCAGGTTCAGTCCAGTTTTAGTCCAGTCCCTTGTCTCTGGTCCGGTTTCTGGGCTCTGGTTTGGTCTCTGGTCTGGATTCTGATCTCTGGTCCGGGATCTGGTCTCTGGTCTGGCCTCTGGTCCTGTTTCTGGTCGCCGGTCCCGTTTCTGGTCTCTGGTCCGGACTCTGGACTGTGGTCCGGTCTAGGTCTGGTCTCTGGTCTTCGGTGGGACAGGGACGGTGGGATTAAACACTGGATTAGGACCCGCCCCCAGATTACATCTGTCAATCAAACACACATCAGGGGCGGGGCTAAATCCATATGTTTTAGGTCACACATAATCCACCAAGAACCAGGACTAAACCTGGTCTAAACCAGGACCAATCCAGGTCTAAACCAGGACTAAACCAGGATTAAACCAGGTCTAAACCAGGTCTAATCCAGGTGTAAACCAGGTCTAAACCAGGAATATACCAGGACTAAACCTGGGCTAAACCAGGAATATACCAGGACTAAACCTAGGCTAAACCTAGGCTAAACCTAGGCTAAACCAGGCGTAAACCAGGTCTAAACTTGGCCTAAATCAGGACTAAACCTGGTCTAATCTTGGTCTAAACCAGGCCTAAACCTGGTCTCAACTGGTCTAAACCAGGACTACACCAGGTCTAAACCGGGAGCTCTTATTTTGATGAACTAAGGGGCCTTTATTGTGGCAGTTTCCTGTTTACTTCCTTCTTCTTCCGGTCCCTTCAGAGGCAGAGCAAAGATGGCGGACGCTTCGGACCGAGCTCCAGGCTCTGCGTTATGCGCGGATTTTCTGAGCTTCTCCGCCCGAGACACTGCGTCGGTAAGCGGCCGCAGCCTGCGCCGGGCCCCGGGGCTGTGTCCGGAGCTCGGAGCCGCGGGTCGGACTGGTTTAGTCCGGGTTTGAGAGGGTTTGGAGCGGGTTTGTGGGTGAGGAGCTAGCGCTGTCACAGTCAGCTGTTTGCTCTGCGTAAAGAGCCGAGCGAACTAAGCGAAACTACCGGGCCATTCTAACCCCGGACACCACCTGAAAGATTCATATAGCATCTTAATAAATATCGCACTTTCATAAATATCCTACTTTAATGAATATAGCACTTTATGCAGGTAAAAGTGTTGGAGGGTTTAGTCCAGACCCACGTTTGTGCAACAGCGGTGGAACAGCTGTTATCACCAGAGACTGTACCGGCTGAGGTACCGGCTGTGGTACCGGCTGAGGTACAGGCTGTGGTACCGGCTGTGGTACCGGCTGTGGTACCGGCTGTGATACAGGCTGTGGAACCGGCTGAGGTACCGGCTGTGATACAGGCTGTGGTACCGGCTGTGGTACCAGCTGAGGTACCGGCTGTGATACAGGCTGTGGTACCGGCTGTGGTACCGGCTGAGGTACCGGCTGTGGTACCGGCTGTGGTACCGGCTGAGGTACCGGCTGTGATACAGGCTGTGGTACCGGCTGTGATACAGGCTGTGGTACCGGCTGTGATACAGGCTGTGGTACCGGCTGTGATACAGGCTGTGGTACCGGCTGTGGTACCGGCTGAGGTACCGGCTGTGATACAGGCTGTGGTACAGGCTGTGGTACCGGCTGAGGTACCGGCTGTGATACAGGCTGTGGTACCGGCTGTGGTACCTACTCAAGTGTACGTGTGATCTGTAAAGACACTAAAGTGTACGTGTGATCTGTAAAGACACTAAAGTGTACGTGTGATTTATAAAGACACTAAAGTGTACGTGTGATCTGTAAAGACACTACTCAAGTGTACGTGTGATCTATAAAGACACTAAAGTGTACGTGTGATCTATAAAGACACTAAAGTGTACGTGTGATCTGTAAAGACACTACTCAAGTGTACGTGTGATCTATAAAGACACTAAAGTGTACGTGTGATCTGTAAAGACACTACTCAAGTGTACGTGTGATCTGTAAAGACACTAACGTGTACGTGTGATCTGTAAAGACACTACTCAAGTGTACGTGTGATCTATAAAGACACTAAAGTGTACGTGTGATCTGTAAAGACACTACTCAAGTGTACGTGTGATCTGTAAAGACACTACTCAAGTGTACGTGTGATCTATAAAGACACTAAAGTGTACGTGTGATCTATAAAGACACTAAAGTGTACGTGTGATCTGTAAAGACACTACTCAAGTGTACGTGTGATCTGTAAAGACACTACTCAAGTGTACGTGTGATCTGTAAAGACACTACTCAAGTGTACGTGTGATCTATAAAGACACTAAAGTGTACGTGTGATCTGTAAAGACACTACTCAAGTGTACGTGTGATCTGTAAAGACACTACTCAAGTGTACGTGTGATCTGTAAAGACACTACTCAAGTGTACGTGTGATCTATAAAGACACTCAAGTGTACGTGTGATCTGTAAAGACACTACTCAAGTGTACGTGTGATCTATAAAGACACTAAAGTGTACGTGTGATCTATAAAGACACTAAAGTGTACGTGTGATCTGTAAAGACACTACTCAAGTGTACGTGTGATCTATAAAGACACTAAAGTGTACGTGTGATCTATAAAGACACTAAAGTGTACGTGTGATCTGTAAAGACACTACTCAAGTGTACGTGTGATCTGTAAAGACACTACTCAAGTGTACGTGTGATCTGTAAAGACACTCAAGTGTACGTGTGATCTGTAAAGACACTAAAGTGTACGTGTGATCTGTAAAGACACTACTCAAGTGTACGTGTGATCTGTAAAGACACTCAAGTGTACGTGTGATCTATAAAGACACTAAAGTGTACGTGTGATCTGTAAAGACACTACTCAAGTGTACGTGTGATCTATAAAGACACTAAAGTGTACGTGTGATCTGTAAAGACACTACTCAAGTGTACGTGTGATCTATAAAGACACTCAAGTGTACGTGTGATCTGTAAAGACACTAAAGTGTACGTGTGATCTATAAAGACACTAAAGTGTACGTGTGATCTATAAAGACACTCAAGTGTACGTGTGATCTGTAAAGACACTACTCAAGTGTACGTGTGATCTGTAAAGACACTCAAGTGTACGTGTGATCTGTAAAGACACTAAAGTGTACGTGTGATCTATAAAGACACTAAAGTGTACGTGTGATCTATAAAGACACTAAAGTGTACGTGTGATCTATAAAGACACTAAAGTGTACGTGTGATCTGTAAAGACACTACTCAAGTGTACGTGTGATCTGTAAAGACACTACTCAAGTGTACGTGTGATCTATAAAGACACTAAAGTGTACGTGTGATCTATAAAGACACTACTCAAGTGTACATGTGATCTGTAAAGACACTCGAGTGTACGTGTGATCTGTAAAGACACTACTCAAGTGTACGTGTGATCTGTAAAGACACTACTCAAGTGTACATGTGATCTGTAAAGACACTCAAGTGTACGTGTGATCTGTAAAGACACTCAAGTGTACGTGTGATCTGTAAAGACACTAAAGTGTACGTGTGATCTGTAAAGACACTACTCAAGTGTACGTGTGATCTGTAAAGACACTCAAGTGTACGTGTGATCTGTAAAGACACTAAAGTGTACGTGTGATCTGTAAAGACACTACTCAAGTGTACGTGTGATCTGTAAAGACACTAAAGTGTACGTGTGATCTGTAAAGACACTAAAGTGTACGTGTGATCTGTAAAGACACTACTCAAGTGTACGTGTGATCTGTAAAGACACTAAAGTGTACGTGTGATCTGTAAAGACACTAAAGTGTACGTGTGATCTGTAAAGACACTAAAGTGTACGTGTGATCTGTAAAGACACTCAAGTGTACGTGTGATCTGTAAAGACACTAAAGTGTACGTGTGATCTGTAAAGACACTACTCAAGTGTACGTGTGATCTGTAAAGACACTCAAGTGTACGTGTGATCTGTAAAGACACTAAAGTGTACGTGTGATCTGTAAAGACACTCAAGTGTACGTGTGATCTGTAAAGACACTAAAGTGTACGTGTGATCTATAAAGACACTAAAGTGTACGTGTGATCTATAAAGACATGAGCTGCCCTCTGTGTGTCTGTATATGTGTGTTATTTATATCTTAAGTGTGTGTTATATATCTGATGTGTTTTCTCCCTCAGGCATGGCTGGCGGCCCAGGACTTGGCCACGCCTCTTTACGCTCACCTGTCGCGGCTTGTGCCCCACCTGCTCAGGGAGGGGCAGGGGGTGGGGCTGAGGGAGGAACAGAGGGAGGAGCTTGGTGTTCAGCTGCTCCTATTGGCTCCTTTGGAGTGGCTGCTGCTGGGGGAGGAGCCGAGCGCCGCCTTAGCTGCTCTGAAGGAAGCGAACAGTGGATCGGCGCTGTGTGGACACGTGTTCAGAGTGGGAGAGCCCACCTACTCCTGCAGGTAACTGCGCACCTGTACTGCACCTATACTGCACCTGTACTGCACCTGTACTGCACCTGTACTGCACCTGTACTGCACCTGTACTACACCTGTACTGCACCTGTACTGCACCTGTACTGCACATGTACTGCACCTGTACTGCACCTGTACTACACCTGTACTGCACCTGTACTACACCTGTACACCTGTACACCTGTACTGCACCTGTACTGCACCTGTACTGCACCTGTACTGCACCTGTACTGCACCTGTACTACACCTGTACACCTGTACACCTGTACTGCACCTGTACTGCACCTATACTTCACCTGTACACCTGTACTGCACCTGTACTACACCTGTACTGTACCTGTACTCAGAGCTCTACGCTAACTTTTTTTTTCAGGAGCACATGTGCCCCTAAGTTAAAAATTTTAGGAGCACAGAAAAAAAAATGGGGGCACAAGTAGGTTTTCATTTCGAACGATTATTACAGTGCAGAACTTGTGCACACCAACTTATTTGAATTAATTTAATACAAAAAACAAAAGAATTATTATGACTGTACTTTTCCTGCATGATCGCAGTGTTTTTATAAATATATCTTCATTTTATCTGATTAATATTTAGACTTAAAATAAGCCAAACAAATAGTACTGCACTGAAACACTCTGTGGCCCTTTTTGGACCTTCACCCACAGTTTAAGAACCTCTTCTTTAAGAGAACTTCCACTGGCACTTTACACAAAACTGCTTCAAAGTGAAAAACATAGGTAAGATTTTTAAACCTGTATTTTCAAATTCCTTGGTGAAGTTACATTCTCTTCCTGGTTTTACAGTGGTTTTTAGCCTCTGCACATTTACCACACTAAATGCACATTGTGACAGAGTTATTTGGCATTTTCTTAGGCAAACTTCAGCCCACGTATCGCCTGCTCTGTGTTGTGGGTCTGCTCTGTGCGGACACTGACAGAAAATTAGTATTGGCGTATTTGACGTGAGGCGGAAGGATAGGTGGGATACCTGCCCTGTGACGCACGTTGGTACACGAGGGTGGCGCTGTGGACAAGCCGCGCGCTGCGGAGTCTGTGCTGACGGGCCGCACAGTGTCTGCGGGCTCCAGTGCACAGGCGGCAGAGAGACGTCCCGTGTGGTCACGCACACGGTACAAGTTTATTGCAGCGGCCGTAAGGAAATATGATCACACTCAGTATTCAGACCTTGAGTCCGTGATAAGACCGAGTCCAAATGCGCTCGAGACAAGACCAAGACAAAGCTCTCGCTTTAGCTGAGAAGGAAGTCCAGCGGCGTGGGGGTGTTTATTGAGTGGTGGGACAGGTGTGGGTCCTGCTGCGGGGCGCTCTTCGTTGAAGGGGGCGTGGGTGTGTTTTGAAGCGGAGTTTGTTCGTAGTTCGAGTGATATCGGCCACATGTGGAGCTCGTACGCTGGGGTCAGCGCTCGCGCTGGGAAAGCGTGCGGCGCTTTAGGGGCTCCAGGCTTGGGCACGATTCTGAAGTCCTAGTGTGAGTTTGCCCCTAATGTTTGATACATTTAGAACGTTTAACTTGTCACGTTACGTCTGTGCGCAGTTCTCCTTACTGTGGCTGCAGAAGCACTGCACTGGTGCCACTGTTTTATTTTCCTTGTTCGCACGACGAAATATTTACTCGCAAATGCGAGTGAAATGGGCGCACTGTAGAGCCCTGCCTGTACTGCACCTGTACTGCACCTGTACTGCACCTGTACTGCACCTGTACACCTGTACTGCACCTGTACACCTGTACTGCACCTGTACTACACTTGTACTACACCTGTACTGCACCTGTACTGCACCTGTACTACACCTGTACTGCACCTGTACTACACTTGTACTACACCTGTACTGCACCTGTACTGCACCTGTAGTGCACTTGTACTACACCTGTACTGCACCTGTACTACTCCTGTACTACACTTGTACTGCACCTGTACTAAACCTGTAGTGCACCTGTACTGCACCTGTACTGCACCTGTACTGCACCTGTAGTGCACCTGTAGTGCACCTGTAGTGCACATGTACTGCACCTGTACTACACTTGTACTACACTTGTACTACACCTGTACTGCACCTGTACTGCACCTGTACTGCACCTGTACTGCACCTGTACTGCACCTGTACTACACTTGTACTACACCTGTACTGCACCTGTAGTGCACTTGTACTGCACCTGTAGTGCACTTGTACTGCACCTGTAGTGCACTTGTACTGCACCTGTAGTGCACTTGTACTGCACCTGTAGTGCACCTGTACTACACCTGTACTGCACCTGTACTGCACCTGTACTGCACCTGTACTGCACCTGTACTGCACCTGTACTGCACCTGTACTGCACCTGTAGTGCACCTGTAGTGCACCTGTACTACACTTGTACTACACCTGTACTGCACCTGTAGTGCACTTGTACTGCACCTGTAGTGCACTTGTACTACACCTGTACTGCACCTGTACTGCACCTGTACTGCACCTGTACTACACCTGTACTACACCTGTACTACACCTGTACTACACCTGTACAGCACCTGTACTGCACCTGTACTGCACATGTACTGCACCTGTACTGCACCTGTACTACACTTGTACTACACCTGTACTGCACCTGTAGTGCACTTGTACTACACCTGTACTGCACCTGTACTACACCTGTACTGCACCTGTACTACACCTGTACACCTGTACTGCACCTGTACTGCACCTGTACTGCACTTGTACTACACCTGTACTACACCTGTACTGCACCTGTACTGCACCTGTACTGCACCTGTACTGCATCTGTACTGCACCTGTACTACACCTGTACTACACCTGTACTACACCTGTACTACACCTGTACTACACCTGTACTACACCTGTACTACACCTGTACTACACCCGTACACTTGTACTGCACCTGTACTGCACCTGTACTGCACCTGTACTGCACCTGTACTGCACCTGTATTACACCTGTACTACACCTGTACTGCACCTGTACTGCACCTGTACTGCACCAGTACTGCACCTGTACTGCACCAGTACTACACCTGTACTGCACCTGTACTACACCTGTACTGCACCTGTACTGCACCTGTACTACACCTGTACTGCACCTGTATTACACCTGTACTGCAACTGTACTACACCTGTACTACACTTGTACTACACCAGTACTACACCTGTAGTGCACCTGTACTTCACCTGTATTACACCTGTACTGCACCTGTATTACACCTGTACTGCACCTGTACACCTGTACTGCACCTGTACTACACTTGTACTACACCTGTACTACACCTGTACTACACCTGTACTACACCTGTACTACACCTGTACTGCACCTGTAGTGCACCTGTAGTGCACTTGTACTACACCTGTACTGCACCCGTAGTGCACTTGTACCACACCCGTACTGCACCTGTACCACACCTGTACTACACCTGTACTACACCTGCACACCCGTACTACACCTGTACTACACCTGTACTACACCTGTACTACACCTGTACACATGTACTGCACCTGTACTGCACCTGTACTGCACCTGTACTGCACCTGTACTGCACCTGTACTGCACCTGTATTACACCTGTACTGCACCTGTACTACACCTGTACTACACCTGTATTACACCTGTATTACACCTGTACTACACCTGTACTACACCTGTACTACACCTGTACTACACCTGTACTGCACCTGTATTACACCTGTACTACACCTGTACTACACCTGTACTGCACCTGTACTGCACCTGTACTGCACCTGTACTGCACCTGTACTGCACCTGTACTGCACCTGTACTACACCTGTACTACACCTGTACTACACCTGTACTACACCTGTACTACACCTGTATTACACCTGTACTACACCTGTACTACACCTGTATTACACCTGTACTACACCTGTACTACACCTGTACACATGTACTACACCTGTACTGCACCTGTACTGCACCTGTACTACACCTGTATTCCACCTGTATTCCACCTGTACTACACCTGTATTACACCTGTACTGCACCTGTATTACACCTGTATTACACCTGTACTACACCTGTACTACACCTGTACTACACCTGTATTACACCTGTACTACACCTGTACTACACCTGTACTACACCTGTACTACACCTGTACACATGTACTACACCTGTACTGCACCTGTACTGCACCTGTACTGCACCTGTACTGCACCTGTACTACACCTGTATTCCACCTGTATTCCACCTGTACTGCACCTGTACTACACCTGTACTACACCTGTATTACACCTGTATTACACCTGTATTACACCTGTACTACACCTGTACTACACCTGTACTACACCTGTATTACACCTGTATTACACCTGTATTACACCTGTACTACACCTGTACTACACCTGTACTACACCTGTACTACACCTGTACTACACCTGTACTGCACCTGTATTACACCTGTATTACACCTGTACTGCACCTGTACTGCACCTGTATTACACCTGTACTACACCTGTACTACACCTGTACTACACCTGTACTACACCTGTACTACACCTGTACTACACATGTACTACACCTGTCCTGCGGTTCGGGTTTGGGTGTGTTTAGGTTTCGGGTGTGTTTCGGGCTCTTTCTTTGCAGAACACAATTATTTAAAATGGATCATCTCCCCACAGACCCCACTGAGAACAGCCCTGGTCTATGGTCTGGACCCGGTCTGGACCCGGTCTGAACCCGGGCTGGACCCGGTCTGGACTTGGTCTTGACCCGGTCTTTCTGGTGTTTCAGGGAATGTGCTGCAGACCCGACCTGTGTCCTCTGTATGAACTGTTTCCTCAAGAGTGTCCACAAAGACCATCGCTACAGAGTGAGTCCTATCTCCTACCTCCTACCACCTACCACCTACCTCCTACCTCCTACCTCCTACCTCCTACCTCCTACCTCCTACCCCCTACCTCCTACCTCCTACCTCCTACCTCCTTGTCTTGGTCTGTTTCAGATGACGACTTCTGGAGGAGGAGGATTCTGTGACTGTGGCGATTCTGAGGCTTGGAAACAAGGACCTTACTGCAGCTCCCACCTGCCCAAAGACCGAGACCAGGACCAGCACCAGGTAAGACCAGGACCAGGCAGGGCTCTACAGTGCGCCCATTTCACTCGCATTTGGGAGCAAATATTTTGGCGTGCAAATGAGGAAAATAAAACGGTTGCACCAGTGCGAGTGCTTCTGCAGCCACAATAAGGAGAGCTGCACACAGACATAATGTGAGTGAAACGTTCTAAATGTGTCAAACATTAGGGGCGCACTCACACTAGGACTTCAGAATCGTGCCCAAGCCTGGATCGCCCCTAAAGCGCGGCACACATGCCCAGCGCGAGCGTAACCGATCTGAACCGTGCCCAGGCACGACACCTCCGACCGCGCACGACTCCAACATACGAGCTCCGCGTGTGGCCGATATCACTCATACGAGGAGCATAACCGAGGAGCGCACCGCAGCAGGACCCACCCCTGTCCCACCACTCAGTAGATACCCCCGTGCCGTTGGACTTCCTTCTCCGCTAAAGTGATCTTGTCTCGAGCGCATTTGCACTCGGCCTTGTCACGGACTCAAGGTCTGAATACTGAGTGTGATCATATTTCATTACGGCCACTGCTATCGCCAATAAACTCATACCAGTGTGCGGGACTGCGCGGGACGTCTCTCTGCGGCCTGTGCGCTGTAGCCCGTGGACACTGCATGGCACGTCAGCGCACGGCTTGTCCGCCACAGCGCGCACCCTCGTGTACCAGCGGGCATCACAGAGCAGGTTAAACATCCTACCTGTCTATACGTCAGTGCGCCGCTCCTTGCCTTTTCACGCTCTCTCCTCCCATCTGGATCGCACAGAGGCTCCTCCTCAATGCGCTGATTAGAAGAGCAAGACGAAACGCGAAGCAAAAACTAATTTTCTGTCAGTGTCCGCACAGAGCAGAACTACGGCACAGAGCAGGCGATATGTGGGCTGAAGTTTGCTTAAGAAAATGCCAAATTAATCTGTTTGTCACAATGTGCGTTTGGTTTGGGAAATGTGCAGAGACTAAATACCACTTTTGAACAAGAGAATGTAACTCAAGGAATTTGAAAATACAGGTTTAAAAATTCTACACACTTTTTTCACTTTTTAGCAGTTTTCTGTAAAGTGCCAGTGGAAGTTCTCTGTGGGTGAGGGTCCAAAAAGAGGTGCAGAGTGTTTAAGTGCAGTACATTTGGCTTGTCTTATTTTAAATGAATATTAATCAGATAAAATGAAGATAGATAAAAAAAAAACAACAACATTGTGATCATGCTGGAAAAGTACAGTCGTAATTTTTTTTTTTTTTTTGTATAAAATTCATTCAGATAACTTGGTGTGCGCAAGTTCTGCACTGTAATAAACGTTAAAAACCTATTTGTGCCCCCATTTTTTTTTTCTGTGCTCCTAAAAAATTTAACTTGGGGGCACATGTGCTCCTGAAAAAAAAGGTTAGTGTAGAGGCCTGGGACCAGGTTAGATTTAGGGTTGTTGCACCAAACGTTCCATTGGAACCAGAAGCTCCTAGTTGTTTTGTTTTTTTTTGGTGTGAAAACTTCAGATCTGCACTAAAACAAACCCAAACTCTGGAGCCAGAGGAGCCGCCTGGAGCACTTCCTGTTTGGCAGACGGTGGCCAAACCTGATCCAGCTAAACCAGACCCTGACCCAAACCCAAACCCAGACCCTGACCCTAACCTGACCCGTCTACATCTGCTCTTCTCCAGGACCCAGTTCAGTCCCTGGATCCGGACCTGGTCTTTCGGGCGTTTCGGGTCTTCAGGACGGTCCTGAGATACGCCGTGGAAATGCTGACCTGGGACCAGGAGAACAGCCTGCCCCCTGGCCTGGAGCCCCCGTAAGAGCCAGATGCCCTCCCCCCCTCCCGTGTGCCAGATGCCCTCCCCCCCTCCCTGTGTGCCAGATGCCCTCCCCCCTCCCTGTGTGCCAGATGCCCTCCCCATGTGTCAGATTGTGTCAGATGCCCTCCCTGCTCACCCTCTGCCCTCTGCTGGTCACAGGGAGAAGGGCGACACGTTTTACTGCGTGTTGTTTAATGACGAGGTTCACACGTACGAGCAGGTGATTTACACGCTGCAGAAAGCCGTGAACTGCAGCCAGAAGGAGGCCGTGAGCTTCGCCACCACCGTGGACCGCGAGGTGACCCCGACCTCTGACTCCTGACCTCTGACCCCTGACCTCTGACTCCTGATCTCTGACCCCTGACCTCTGACTCCTGATCTCTGACCCCTGATCTCTGACTCCTGACCTCTGATCCCTGACCTCTGACTCCTGACCCCTGATCTCTGACTCCTGACCTCTGACCCCTGACCTCTGACTCCTGACCTCTGACCCCTGACCTCTGACTCCTGACCTCTGACCCCTGACCTCTGACTCCTGACCTCTGACCCCTGACCTCTGACTCCTGACCTCTGACTCCTGACCTCTGACTCCTGACCCCTGATCTCTGACTCCTGACCTCTGACTCCTGACTCCTGACCTCTGACTCCTGACTCCTGACCTCTGACTCCTGACCTCTGACTCCTGACCTCTGATCTCTGACCCCTGACTCCTGACCTCTGACTCCTGACCTCTGACTCCTGACCTCTGACCCCTGACTCCTGACGACTCCTGACGACCTCTGACTCCTGACGACCTCTGACCCCTGACGACCTCTGACCCCTGACGACTCCTGACCTCCGGCCCCTGATGACCCCTGACCACGACCCCTGATGACCTCTGACCCCTGACCCGAACTCTGACTCCCGACCTTTGACCCCTGATGACTCCTTTGACTCCTTTCCTCGGTTCTGTGTTTCAGGGTCGTACGTCTGTGCGTTTTGGAGACTTTCAGTTCTGTGAACAGGCGAAATCTGTGATCGTGGTGAGTCTGACCTGCACCTCCTCCCACCTCCCTCCCTCTTCTCTCCTCCCTCCCTCCCTCCCTCTTCTCTCCTCCCTCCCTCCCACCTCCCTCCCTCCCTCCCTCCCTCCCACCTCCCTCCTCTCTCCTCCCTCCCTCCCTTCCTTCTCCCTCCCTCCCTCCTCCCTCCCTCCCTCCCTCCCTCCCTTCTCCCTCCCTCCCTCCCTTCTCCCTCCCACCTCCCTCCTCTCTCCTCCCTCCCTCCCTTCCTTCTCCCTCCCTCCCTCCCTCCTCCCTCCCTCCCTTCTCCCTCCCTCCCTCCCTTCCTTCTCCCTCCCTCCCTCCCTTCTCCCTCCCACCTCCCTCCCTCCTCTCTCCCTCCTCTCTCCTCCCCTCCCTCCCTCCCTCCTCCCTTCTCCCTCCCTCCTCCCTCCCTTCCTTCTCCCTCCTCCCTCCTCCCTCCTCCCTCCCTTCTCCCTCCCTCCTCCCTCCCTCCCTCCCTCCCTTCTCCCTCCCTCCCTTCTCCCTCCCTCCTCCCTCCCTCCTCTCTCCTCCCTCCCTCCTCCCCTCCCTCCCTCCCTCCCTTCCTTCTCCCTCCCTCCTCCCTCCCTCCCTTCTCCCTCCCTCCCTCCCTCCCTCCTCCCTCTCTCTCTCCTCCATCTCTCTTTCATCAGTTCTCTCTTTCTCCTCTCTTTCTTCTCGTCCAGAGGAACACAGGGCGTCAGTCGAAGCCTCTGAAGGTTCAGGTGATGCACTCATCCGTCGTTGCTCATCAGATCTTTGCCCTGAAGACTCTGGGCTGGATCTCCCAGATCATCTCCTGCTCAGGTCAGCCCCCCGTGACCTCTGACCTTTAATCCTGACTTTTAACCCCTCACCAGGCTCTCCCAGATCATCTCCTGCTCAGGTCAGCCCCTCTGACCTTTGACCTCTGACCTGCTGCTGTCGGGCCCCTCCCTCTGACCTTTGACCTCTGACCTGCTGCTGTCGGGCTCCTCCCTCTGACCTGCTGTTGTCAGGCTCCTCCCTCTGACCCCTGACCCTACATGACCCTGGGATTTGGACTTCAACATTTTGTCCCACAAACCGACCAATCAGGCGCCTTCTTTCCCCGAGGCCCCTCCCACTAGTGTTAGCAACAGGTTTGATTGACAGCGTTGCCAAGGGAACAGCCTCGCTCCTGATTGTCTCTCTGGTTGCTATGATACTCGCGGCCAGAATTCAAATTCTGTTCTGATGTGGTTCTGTGTGGTTCTGTGTGGTTCTGATGTGGTTCTGATGTGGTTCTGATGTGGTTCTGTTTGGTTCTGATGTGGTTCTGTATGGTTCTGATGTGGTTCTGTTTGGTTCTGATGTGGTTCTGTGTGGTTCTGATGTGGTTCTGATGTGGTCCTGTTTGGTTCTGATGTGGTTCTGTGTGGTTCTGATGTGGTTCTGTTTGGTTCTGATGTGGTTCTGTGTGGTTCTGATGTGGTTCTGTTTGGTTCTGATGTGGTTCTGATGTGGTTCTGTATGGTTCTGATGTGGTTCTGTTTGATTCTGATGTGGTTCTGTTTGGTTCTGTTTGATTCTGATGTGTTTCTGATGTGGTTCTGTTTGGTTCTGATGTGGTTCTGATGTGGTTCTGTTTGGTTCTGTTTGGTTCTGATGTGTTTCTGATGTGGTTCTGTTTGGTTCTGATGTGGTTCTGATGTGGTTCTGTTTGGTTCTGATGTGGTTCTGATGTGGTTCTGTTTGGTTCTGTTTGGTTCTGATGTGGTTCTGTTTGGTTCTGATGTGGTTCTGTTTGGTTCTGTTTGGTTCTGATGTGGTTCTGTTTGGTTCTGATGTGGTTCTGTTTGGTTCTGATGTGGTTCTGTGTGGTTCTGTATGGTTCTGATGTGGTTCTGTTTGCTTCTGATGTGGTTCTGTGTGGTTCTGATGTGGTTCTGTGTGGTTCTGATGTGGTTCTGTATGGTTCTGATGTGGTTCTGTTTGGTTCTGTTTGGTTCTGATGTGGTTCTGTTTGGTTCTGATTAGGGGTGTGTTCAAAAAATCGATACGGGGATACATCGTCGTGGGCCTCTTGGCGATACACGTATCGATACGGAGGCGTCAGTATCGATATTTTACATGCAACAAACATTATTTCTCAAGCTTCAGCAAACTGCGTCTGATAAGTGATCCTTGCACTGCGCATGTGGTATAGTCAGAGGCAGCATTCCTCCTGCACTACTGCCTTGTTCAGCCATGTTTACACCCACCCGCCGCCGCCGGCCATTACACAACATTAAAAAGTCAAGCCAGATATTCACCGTACTTATTTTTCCAATATTGACCTGCTGTACATCGTTTGAAAGCTTAATTCCTCAGTAAAACCACCATATCATTCATTTTATGCCACACAGCCCAAAGAGCCAGAACTTATAATTCCCGAAAATATTCATCGCATTTCTTACCTTTGAGCCGGTTCTGTCGGTCCGAAACGGGTCCAGTCCAGGAATAGCTGTGCTCAATTAGTCCGTAACAGTCCACAGAAAAAGAATATCCAGTTGTTTTTTTCATAAAATAATTCCATGTGGAGAAATAATCCAGAAAGTCCGAGTTTGTCTGAATGGATGAGCGACGCATCTCTCTACTACTCTCGCTCTTGGTCCTTAGCATAGCTAAACGCTTAGCTCCTGTTAGCGGTGTGGGGTATGTTTGTTTTCTCCACACTCTTAGCTACAAAACAAGTGTATCCAGGCTTCGGTGCGGCTACGGGGCGCCGCGCTACAGCTTGGGGAACAAAACGAGTGCGTCCAGTTAGCGGCGTATTGCGCATGACCGAGGGACAGTTCCACGGCAAAACCTCTTCAGTCATTGGTTCTTTCAGGAAATGATTGACAGATCTGAGTAGCCTATGAAAAGAGGATTTCAGCGGTGGGCCCCATGTGGGGCAGAGGTGCTGTAGTGATAGGCTCCATGCGCTCTGTGTATGGAGACTCTCTCTCTCCTCCTTTTACGCACACTCACAGGTGGAGGCACAGAGACATATGGAGCGAAATGTTTTGGCTTGTTTTAGTTATTTATCTTAAGAAAACATGTCTAAATTTCAGAAGATGGTTTATTTATTATACATGACATCTTATTCCAGTTTGGAGCATCTGGTACATATCTGAACCCTTGTGCCGAGTGCGGCTGTTAACAGGTGAATCAAGGGCAGTTTCTGCCTTACAGCTTCTTCTGTTACACTGGAACTGATGCACTTCACCAAAATAAAAAGAACATTTGAGGAAACATCTGTCTTTTTTTAAATTATAGGTTACGTAATGTAAAATATCGGGATACGTATCGCCTTGAAGACCATGTATCGGGAAACCCCTGTATCGCGAATCGTATCGTATCGAGACCCCTGTATCGCGAATCGTATCGTATCGCAAGGTTGTTGGCAATACCCACCCCTAGTTCTGATGTGGTTCTGTTTGGTTCTGATGTGGTTCTGTTTGGTTCTGATGTAGTTCTGTTTGGTTCTGATGTAGTTCTGTTTGGTTCTGTTTGGTTCAATTCAATTCAATTCAATTCAATTTATTTTGTAGCGCCCAAAATCACAACAACAGTTTCCTCTAAAGTCGTTCCAAGATTCTGATGAGTAAAACATACACACAGACATATCAAAACAGGAATAAACAACATTCATGTAAAGCAGCAAATGAAACATGGTCCAGTCATCCCCTGTCCTTAGACCCTCCTTCTCAGCAAGGAAAAACTCCAAAAAACCCAGGGTCCTGGGAAAAAGAAGAAACCTCGGGGAGAACTACAGTGAAGGAGAGATCCACTCCCAGGTGGGGAAGAGCCGGGCGAGGAGGAGGAGAGGGGTGAGGAGGAGTAGCCGGGCGAGGAGGAGGAGCCAGGCAAGGAGGAGGAGCCAGGCAAGGAGGAGGAGCCAGGCGAAGAGGAGGAGCCAGGCGAGGAGGAGGAGAGAGGTCCAGCTGCCATCAGGCGTCTGAAAGAGTTCCACTCCACAGGGGGAGTGGGACAGGGGACAACATGTGAATAGCAATGAACAAACTACAGATGAGAACATAGTGAGTGATGCTGGTGAGAAAATAGGAGGAAACAGAGGACAGTGCTCAGGTTGCCACACTTCCCCCAGCTTGTTATCTCCTGCAGCAGCTTATCTTAGTGACATCAACTAAGTAACCTGGTCATAAGCTATTCCGAAGAGGAAGGTTTTAAGCCTGGTCTTAAATAAAGAGACTGTGGAGCCTGTTTAACACCAACAGGGAGTTGATTCCATAACACAGGAGCTTGGTAACTGAAGGCTCTCCCCCCACTGTACTTTTAGACACTCTAGGAACCACTAATAATCCTGCATTCTGAGAGCGAAGTGCTCTATTTGGCTGATAGGGGACAATGGCATCCTGAAGATATGATGGGGCCATATTGTTTAAGGCTTTGTATGTCAGGAGGAGAACTTTGAATTTAATTCTAAACTCGACAGGAAGCCAGTGCAGTGATTTTAACACAGGACTGATGTGATCACGTCTTTTAGTTCCTGTTAGGACTCTGGCCGCTGCATTTTGGACCAACTGCAAGCTTCTTAAAGTACCTTTAGTGCAGACGGTGAGCAGAGAATTACAGTAATCTAGTCTGGATGTAACAAATGCAGGGATAAGTTTTTCAGCATCATTTTTAGGCAAAATATTTCTGATTTTAGTTCTGTTTCGCAGGTGAAAATATGCAGTTTTACAAGCTTGGTTTATATGAGCTGTGAATGAGAGATTTTGGTCAAATACGACTCCAAGGTTTTTTACAGTAGAGCTAGAGGCTATACTCACATTGTCAAGTGAGATTATCTGGTCTGACAGAGAATCTCTCTGACCTTTAGGACCGACAACAATGACCTCTGTTTTTTCAGGGTTTAAGAGCAGGTAATTCAGGGTCATCCAGGTTTTGATGTCCTTCACACAGGCACTGAGCTTATCCATTTGATCTGATTAGGTTTCATTGATAAGTACAGCTGAGTGTCATCAGCATAGCAGTGGAAATTAATGCCATGTTTTCTGATAATGTTACCTAATGGCAACATATACAGAGTAAACAGGATTGGACCAAGCACAGATCCTTGTGGAACACCACAAGCTACTTTAGAGCAGGGAGAGGTGCACTGGTTTACACTAACAAACTGGTACCTATCTGATAGAGAGGATTTAAACCATTTGAGGGCGGTCCCTCTGGTTCTGATGTGGTTCTGTTTGGTTCTGTTTGTCACAGATGGCCTGAGGAGGGTTCTGTGCTCTGTGGCCCTGGAGTCTGGTTCTGGTTCTGGTTCTGACGGGACTCTGGTGGATCGACTGATGCTCAACGACTCAAAGATGTGGAAAGGTACGAACACTTTACTCTAAATCGTCTAACCCTTTAACCCTCTAACCTTCTAACCCTTTAGAGGGTTAAAGAGTTAGAGGGTTAAAGAGTTAGAGGGTTAAAGGGTTAGAGGGTTAGAGGGTTAAAGGGTTAGAGGGTTAAAGGGTTAGAGGGTTAGAGGGTTAGAGGGTTAAAGGGTTAGAAGGTTAGAGGGTTAATTAGAGGGTTAAAGGGTTAGAGGGTTAAAGGGTTAGAGGGTTAGAGGGTTAAAGGGTTAGAGGGTTAAAGGGTTAGAGGGTTAAAGGGTTAGAGGGTTAGAGGGTTAAAGGGTTAGAGGGTTAAAGGGTTAGAGGGTTAAAGAGTTAGAGGGTTAAAGGGTTAGAGGGTTAAAGGGTTAGAGGGTTAGAGGGTTAAAGGGTTAAAGAGTTAGAGGGTTAAAGGGTTAGAGGGTTAAAGAGTTAGAGGGTTAAAGGGATAGAGGGTTAGAGGGTTAAAGGGTTAGAGGGTTAAAGGGTTAGAAGGTTAGAGGGTTAAAGGGTTAGAGGGTTAAAGGGTTAGAGGGTTAGAGGGTTAAAGGGTTAGAGGGTTAGAGGGTTAAAGGGTTAGAGGGTTAGAGGGTTAAAGAGTTAGAGGGTTAAAGGGATAGAGGGTTAGAGGGTTAAAGGGTTAGAGGGTTAGAGGGTTAAAGGGTTAGAGGGTTAGAGGGTTAAAGGGTTAGAGGGTTAAAGAGTTAGAGGGTTAAAGGGATAGAGGGTTAAAGGGTTAGAGGGTTAAAGAGTTAGAGGGTTAAAGGGTTAGAGGGTTAAAGAGTTAGAGGGTTAAAGGGATAGAGGGTTAGAGGGTTAAAGGGTTAGAGGGTTAAAGAGTTAGAGGGTTAAAGGGTTAGAGGGTTAAAGGGTTAGAGGGTTAAAGGGTTAGAGGGTTAAAGAGTTAGAGGGTTAAAGGGTTAGAGGGTTAAAGAGTTAGAGGGTTAAAGGGATAGAGGGTTAGAGGGTTAAAGGGTTAGAGGGTTATAGTGTTAGAGTGTTATAGGGTTAGAGGGTTACTGGGTTAGAGGGTTAAAGAGTTAGAGGGTTAAAGGGTTAGAGGGTTAAAGAGTTAGAGGGTTAAAGGGTTAGAGGGTTAAAGAGTTAGAGGGTTAAAGGGATAGAGGGTTAGAGGGTTAAAGGGTTAGCCCTTTAACCCTCTATCCCTTAAACCCAACTCTGAGTTTGGATTTAAAACAGAAACGAGCCCGGGTCGTATACTCTTGTGTACTCTGTGTACTCTGTGTACTTGTACTGCAGTACAAGTACACAGAGTACACAGAGTACTGCAGTACAAATACACAGAGTACACAAGAGTACTTACTTGTGTACTCTGTATATTTGTACTGCAGTACAGGTACACAGAGTACTGCAGTACAAATACACAGAGTACACAGAGTACTGCAGTACAAGTACTCTTGTGTACTCTGTGTACTTATACTGTAGTACTCTGTGTACTTTAGGGGCTCAGGTCGTGTACTCTGTGTACTTTAGGGGCTCGGGTCGTGTACTCTGTGTACTCTGTGTACTTTAGGGGCTCGGGTCGTGTACTCTGTGTACTCTGTGTACTCTGTGTATTGTGTGTACTTTAGGGGCTCGGGTCGTGTACTCTGTGTACTCTGTGTACTCTGTGTACTTTAGGGGCTTCGGTCGTGTACTTTGTGTACTTTAGGGGCTCGGGTCGTGTACTTTGTGTACTCTGTGTACTTTAGGGGCTCGGATCGTGTACTCTGTGTACTCTGTGTACTTTAGGGGCTCGGGTCGTGTACTCTGTGTACTTTGTGTACTTTAGGGGCTCGGGTCGTGTACTCTGTGTACTTTGTGTACTTTAGGGGCTCGGGTCGTGTACTCTGTGTACTCTGTGTACTTTGTGTACTTTAGGGGCTTCGGTCGTGTACTTTGTGTACTTTAGGGGCTCGGGTCGTGTACTTTGTGTACTCTGTGTACTTTAGGGGCTCGGATCGTGTACTCTGTGTACTCTGTGTACTTTAGGGGCTCGGGTCGTGTACTCTGTGTACTTTGTGTACTTTAGGGGCTCGGGTCGTGTACTCTGTGTACTTTGTGTACTTTAGGGGCTCGGGTCGTGTACTCTGTGTACTCTGTGTACTTTAGGGGCTCGGGTCGTGTACTTTGTGTACTTTAGGGGCTCGGGTCGTGTACTCTGTGTACTCTGTGTACTTTGTGTACTTTAGGGGCTCGGGTCGTGTACTCTGTGTACTCTGTGTACTTTAGGGCCTCGGGTCGTGTACTCTGTGTACTCTGTGTACTTTAGGGGCTCGGGTCGTGTACTCTGTGTACTTTGTGTACTTTAGGGGCTCGGGTCGTGTACTCTGTGTACTTTGTGTACTTTAGGGGATCGGGTCGTGTACTCTGTGTACTCTGTGTACTTTGTGTACTTTAGGGGCTCGGGTCGTGTACTCTGTGTACTCTGTGTACTTTGTGTACTTTAGGGGCTCGGGTCGTGTACTCTGTGTACTCTGTACTTTGTGTACTTTAGGGGCTCGGGTCGTGTACTCTGTGTACTCTGTGTACTTTAGGGGCTCGGGTCGTGTACTCTGTGTACTCTGTGTACTTTAGGGGCTTGGGTCGTGTACTCTGTGTTCTTTGTGTACTTTAGGGGCTCGGGTCGTGTACTCTGTGTACTTTGTGTACTTTAGGGGCTCGGGTCATGTACTCTGTGTACTCTGTGTACTTTGTGTACTTTAGGGGCTCGGGTTGTGTACTCTGTGTACTCTGTGTACTTTGTGTACTTTAGGGGCTCGGGTCGTGTACCATCAGCTGCTGATGAACAGTCTCCTCATGGATCCTCAGTACAAGAAAGTGTTTGCCCTGCACTTCGCCCAGGTACAAGTACTACAAATACTGCAAGTACTACAAATACTGCAAGTACTACAAATACTGCAAGTACTGCAAGTACTGCAAATACTGCAAGTACGGCAAGTACTGCAAATACTGCAAATACTGCAAGTACAGCAAGTACTGCAAGTACGGCAAGTACTACTACTACAAATACTACAAATACTGCAAATACTGCAAGTACAGCAAGTACTGCAAGTACTGCAAGTACTGCAAATACTGCAAGTACTGCAAGTACTGCAAATACTGCAAGTACTGCAAGTACTGCAAATACTGCAAGTACGGCAAGTACTACTACTACAAATACTACAAATACTGCAAGTACTGCAAATACTGCAAGTACAGCAAGTACTGCAAATACTGCAAGTACAGCAAGTACTGCAATTACTGCAAATACTGCAAGTACTGCAAGTACGGCAAGTACTGCAAATACTGCAAGTACAGCAAGTACTGCAAGTACTGCAAGTACTGCAAATACTGCAAATACTGCAAGTACTACTACTAAAAATACTACAAATACTGCAAGTACAGCAAATACTGCAAGTACTACAAATACTGCAAGTACTACTACTGCAAATACTGCAAACACTGCAAATACTACAAGTACTACAAATACTGCAAATACTGCAAGTACTACTACTGCAAATACTGCAAACACTGCAAATACTACAAGTACTACAAATACTGCAAATACTGCAAGTACTACTACTGCAAAAACTGCAAACACTGCAAATACTACTAGTACTACAAGTACTACTACTACAAATACTACAAATACTGCAAGTACTACAAATACTACAAGTACTACAAATACTACAAATACTGGAAATACTGCAAATACTACAAAATACTACTACTGCAAATACTACAAGTACTGCAAATACTGCAAATACTACAAGTACTGCAAATACTACAAGTACTGCAAATACTGCAAATACTGCAAATACTACAAGTACTACTACTGCAAATACTGCAAACACTGCAAATACTACAAGTACTACTACTGCAAATACTGCAAACACTGCAAATACTACAAGTACTACAAGTATTACTACTACAACTACTACAAATACTGCAAGTACTACTACTGCAAATACTACAAGTACTACTACTGCAAATACTACAAATACTGCAAATACCGCAAATACTACTACTGCAAATACTACTACTACAAATTCTGCAAATACTGCAAATATTGCAAATACTGCAAATACTACAAATACTGCAAATACTACAAATACTGCAAATACTACAAATACTGCAAATACTGCAAATACTACAAATACAAATACTACTAACACTACTGACAGATACTCGTGTACTGCAAATACTCGTGTACTGCAAATACTCGTAGTTCAAATACTCGTAGTAAAAATACTCGTAGTACAGATACTCGTAGTACAAATACTCATAGTACAAATACTCGTAGTACAAATACTCGTAGTACAAATACTTGTGTATTGCAGATACTCGTGTACTGCAGATACTCGTAGTACAAATACTCGTAGTACAAATACTCGTGTACTGTAGATACTCGTGTACTGCAGATACTCGTAGTACAAATACTCGTGTACTGCAGATACTTGTAGTACAAATACTCGTGTACTGCAGATACTCGTGTACTGCAGATACTCGTGTACTGCAGATACTCGTGTACTGCAGATACCCGTAGTACAAATACCCGTAGTACAAATACTCGTTCTGTGCTTTCAGAAGTACGAGCGTCTCCAGAGTGATTATGTCAAAGACGATCACGACAGAGAGTTTTCCATCACTGACCTGTCGGTGCAAATCTTCACTGTGCCCTCACTGGTGAGTCTCCCCCTCCCCAGACGCTTCCCCGAGACGCTTCCTCCAGCCTCCCTCTCCCAGACGCTTCCTCTGTCCTCCCCCTCCCCAGACGCTTCCCCGAGACGCTTCCTCTATCCTCTCTCCCAGACGCTTCCTCTGTCCTCCCCCTCCCAGACGCTTCCTCTGTCCTCCCCCTCCCAGACGCTTCCTCTGTCCTCCCCCTCCCCAGACGCTTCCTCTGTCCTCCCCCTTCCCAGACGCTTCCTCTGTCCTCCCCCTCCCAGATGCTTCCTCTGTCCTCCCCCTCCCAGACGCTTCCTCTATCCTCCCTCTCCCAGACGCTTCCTCTGTCCTCCCCCTCCCCAGACGCTTCCTCTGTCCTCCCCTCCCAGATGCTTCCTCTGTCCTCCCCTCCCAGACGCTTCCTCTATCCTCCCTCTCCCAGACGCTTCCTCTGTCCTCCCCCTCCCAAACGCTTCCTCTGTCCTCCCCCTCCCCAGACGCTTCCTGTCCTCCCCCTCCCCAGACACTTCCCCCAGACGACGCTTCCTCTGTCCTCCCACTCCCCAGACGCTTCCTCTGTCCTCCCCCTCCCCAGACGCTTCCCCCAGACAACGCTTCCTCTGTCCTCCCTCTCCCCAGACGCTTCCTCTGTCCTCCCCCTCCCCAGACGCTTCCTCTGTCCTCCCCCTCCCCAGACACTTCCTGTCCTCCCCTCCCCAGACGCTTCCCCCAGACGACGCTTCCTCTGTCCTCCCTCTCCCCAGACGTTTCCTCTGTCCTCCCTCTCCCCAGACGCTTCCTCTGAGCCTCCCTCTCTCGGTCTAACCCTGGTCCCGTTTTTGGTCTCGGTCCCAGTCCCGGTCCCAGGCCCGGTCTTGGTCTAAACCCGGTCTCGGTCTAACCCTGGCCCTGGTCCAAGTCCTGGGCTCGGTCTAACCCCGGTCTCGGTCTAACTCCGGTCCCAGTCCCGGTCTCAGTCTAACCCCGGTCTCTCTCCAGGCCCGGGTGCTAATGCTGGAGCAGAACCTCATGGCCGTGATCATCAGGACCTTCTTGAATCATCTCAGACACCGAGACCTTCAGGGACGATTCCAGTTCGACAGATACACTGCGCAGCAGGCCTTCAAGTTCGGACGGGTCCAGAGCCTCATCGGGGACCTCAAGTAAGACCAGGACCACGAATAGACCAGATCTGGACCAGATCTGAACTAGTTCTAGACCAGGTCTGAACCTGTTCTAGGCCCTCTGGAGCCAATCGTTTTAAAGCGTTCTTCCCATCACTCAAGGTCCCTTTTCTCTAAGGTGTTTTGTCTTAGTCCTGGTCTTAGTCCTGGTCTTACTCCTGGTCTTAGTCCTGGTCCTGGTCTTGGTCTTACTTCCTCTGTTTCTCAGGTATGTTCTGATCAGTCGTACTTCAGACTGGAGTGATGAGCTCAGAGTCAAGTTTCTGGACGGATTTGAGGCATTTCTGGAGCTTCTGCACTGTATGCAGGTAACGCCGCCCCCTCTGCCATAACCCCGCCCCCTCTACCCTAACCCCGCCCACTCTGCCATAACCCCACCCCTGTGCTGTAACCCCACCCCCTCTGCCATAACCTCACCCCCCGAGACTAACCCCACCCCCTCTACCCTAACCCCACCCCCTCCGCCATAACCTTGCCCCCTCTGCCATAACCCCGCCCCCTCTGGGTTAGGGGTTTATCTCGGCCTAGGGCATGGACGCTGTAGTGTGTGTGTGTCTCCCCCTAGGGTATGGACGCTGTAGTGTGTGTGTCTCGCCCTAGGGTATGGACGCTGTAGTGTGTGTGTCTTGTCCTAGGGTATGGACACTGTAGTGTGTGTGTGTGTCTCGCCCTAGGGTATGGACACTGTAGTGTGTGTGTCTCCCCCTAGGGTATGGACGCTGTAGTGTGTGTGTCTCGCCCTAGGGTATGGACACTAGTGTGTGTGTCTCCCCATAGGGTATGGACGCTGTAGTGACTGTCTCTCCCTAGGGTATGAACGCTGTAGTGTGCGTGTCTCCCCCTAGGGTATGAATGCTGTAGTATGTGTGTGTCTCCCCCTAGGGTATTGACGCTGTAGTGTGTGTGTCTCGCCCTAGGGTATGGACACTAGTGTGTGTGTCTCCCCCTAGGGTATGGACGCTGTAATGACTGTCTCTCTCTAGGGTATGAACGCTGTAGTGTGCGTGTCTCCCCCTAGGGTATGAATGCTGTAGTATGTATGTGTCTCCCCCTAAGGTATTGACGCTGTAGTGTGTGTGTCTCCCCATAGGGTATTGACGCTGTAGTGTGTGTGTCTCGCCCTAGGGTATGAACGCTGTAGTGTGTGTCTCCCCCTAGGGTATGGACGCGGTGGTGCGGCAGGTGGGGCAGCACATTGAGATGGAGCCCGAGTGGGAGGCGGCCTTCACTCTCCAGATGAAACTCACCCCCATCAGCACCATGATCCAGGACTGGACCAGGACCGATGTGAGGACTAAACCGGGACTGTAACAGGACTAAACCGAGACTATAACAGGACTAAACCGGGACTGTAACAGGACTAAACCGAGACTATACCAGGACTAAACCGGGACTGTAACAGGACTAAACCGAGACTATAGCAGGACTAAACCGGGACTGTAACAGGACTAAACCGAGACTATAACAGGACTAAACCGGGACTGTAACAGGACTAAACCGAGACTATAGCAGGACTAAACCGGGACTGTAACAGGACTAAACCGAGACTATAGCAGGACTAAACCGGGACTGTAACAGGACTAAACTGAGACTATAGCAGGACTAAACCGGGACTGTAACAGGACTAAACTGAGACTATAACAGGACTGAACCGGGACTGTAACAGGATTAAACCGGGAGTATAACAGGACTAAACCGGGACTGTAACAGGACTAAACCGAGACTATAACAGGACTAAACTGGGACTATAGCAGGACTAAACCGGGACTGTGACAGGACTAAACCGGGAGTATAACAGGACTAAACTGGGACTATAGCAGGACTAAACTGGGACTATAGCAGGACTAAACCGGGACTGTAACAGGACTAAACCGGGACTATAACAGGACTAAACCGGGAGTATAACAGGACTAAACTGGGACTATAACAGGACTAAACCGGGACTGTAACAGGACTAAACCGAGACTATAGCAGGACTAAACTGGGACTAAAGCAGAACTAAACCGGGACTATAACAGGACTAAACTGGGACTAAAGCAGAACTAAACCAGGACTATAGCAGGACTAAACCAGGACTATAGCAGGAGTAAACCAGAACTATAGCGGGCGAAACCGGGACTATAGCAGGACTAAACTGGAACTATAGCAAGACTAAACCGGGACTAAACCGGGACTATAACAGGACTAAACCGAGACTATAACAGGACTAAACCGGGAGTATAACAGGACTAAACTGGGACTATAGCAGGACTAAACCGGGACTGTAACAGGACTAAACCAGGACTATAACAGGACTAAACCAGGAGTATAACAGGACTAAACTGGGACTATAACAGGACTAAACCGGGACTGTAACAGGACTAAACTGAGACTATAGCAGGACTAAACTGAGACTAAAGCAGAACTAAACCGGGACTATAACAGGACTAAACTGGGACTAAAGCAGAACTAAACCAGGACTATAGCGGGACTAAACTGGGACTATAGCAAGACTAAACCGGGACTAAACCGGGACTATAACAGGACTAAACCCGGACTATAACAGGACTAAACCGAGACTATAACAGGACTAAACCAGGACTATAACAGGACTAAACCGGGACTATAACAGGACTAAACTCGGACTATAACAGGACTAAACCGAGACTATAACAGGACTAAACCGGGAGTATAACAGGACTAAACTGGGACTGTAACAGGACTAAACCGAGACTATAGCAGGACTAAAGCAGAACTAAACCGGGACTATAACAGGACTAAACTGGGACTAAAGCAGAACTAAACCGGCTCTATAGCAGGAGTAAACTGGGACTATAGCAAGTCTAAACCGGGACTAAACCGGGACTATAACAGGACTAAACCCGGACTATAACAGGACTAAACCAGGACTATAACAGGACTAAACTGGGACTAAAGCAGAACTAAACTGGGACTATAATAGGACTAAACCCGGACTAAACCCGGACTGTGTTTCAGGAGCGCGTCCTCATGGAGGCGTACCGCCGCTGTCTGAGCGCGCTCAGTCAGTGTCTCAGTGGATTGGCCGATGGGGAGCAGCCAATCAGCTTGAGCCTGGCGGGTCACATGGTCGAGACCTTCAGGTACCAGGTGTCTCAGGACAAAGTCTCCATCCACCTGCCGCTGTGCCGCATGCTGGCAGGTAACACTCCTGTACACACCTGTACACACCTGTACACACACCTGTACACACCTCTATACACACCTGTACACACACCTGTACACACCTGTACACACACCTGTACACACCTGTATACACACCTGTACACACACCTGTACACACCTGTACACACACACACACACACCTGTATACACACCTGTACACACACCTGTACACACCTGTATACACACCTGTACACACACCTGTACACACACACACACCTGTATACACACCTGTACACACCTGTATACACACCTGTACACACACACACACCTGTATACACACACCTGTACACACACCTGTACACACCTGTATACACACCTGTACACACACCTGTACACACCTGTATACACACCTGTGCACACACACACACCTGTATACACACACACACCTGTACACACACACCTGTACACACCTGTACACACACACACTCCTGTATACACACACCTGTACACACCTGTACACACACACCTGTATACACACACCTGTACACACCTGTACACACACACCTGTATACACACACCTGTACACACCTGTATACACACCTGTACAAACATACACACCTGTATACACACACCTGTACACACACCTGTACACACACACCTGTATACACACACCTTTACACACACCTGTACACGCACCTGTACACACACCTGTACACACCTGTACACACCTGTACACACACACACTCCTGTATACACACACTTGTACACACCTGTACACACACAGCTGTATACACACACCTGTATACACACACCTGTACACACCTGTATACACACCTGTTCACACCTGTACACACACCTGTACACACACACCTGTACACACACACCTGTACATACACACCTGTACACACCTGTATACACACCTGTACAGACCTGTACACACACCTGTACACACCTGTACACACACACCTGTACATACACATCTGTATACACACCTATACACACCTGTATATACACCTATACACACCTGTATATACACCTGTACACACCTGTACACACACACCTGTACATACACACCTGTATACACACCTACACACACTTGTATACACACCTGTATACACACCTGTACACACACCTGTACACACCTGTACACACACACCTGTACACACCTGTACACACACACCTGTACACACCTGTATACACACCTGTACACCTGTACACACACCTGTACACACCTGTATACACACCTGTACACACACACACACCTGTATACACACCTGTACACACCTCTACACACACACACACACACACCTGTATACACACCTGTACACACACCTGTACACACCTGTATACACACCTGTACACACACCTGTACACACCTGTATACACACCTGTACACACACCTGTACACACCTGTATACACCTGTACACACACCTGTACACACCTGTACACACCTGTATACACACCTGTACACACACCTGTACACACACCTGTACACACACACACACACCTGTATACACACCTGTACACACCTGTATACACACCTGTATACACACCTGTACACACCTGTATACACACCTGTACACACACGTATACACACCTGTACACACACCTGTACACACCTGTATACACACCTGTACACACACCTGTACAGACCTGTATACACACCTGTACACACACACACACCTGTACACACACACCTGTACACACCTGTACACACACCTGTACACACCTCTATACACACCTGTACACACACCTGTACACACACCTGTACATACCTGTACACACACCTGTACACACCTGTACACACACACACACCTGTATACACACCTGTACACACCTGTACACACCTGTACACACACCTGTACACACCTGTATACACACCTGTACACACCTGTACACACCTGTATACACACCTGTATACACACCTGTACACACCTGTACACACACACACACACCTGTATACACACCTGTATACACACCTGTATACACACCTGTACACACACCTGTACACACCTGTATACACACCTGTACACACACCTGTACACACACACACACCTGTATACACACCTGTACACACCTGTATACACACCTGTACACACACACACCTGTATACACACACCTGTACACACACCTGTACACACCTGTATACACACCTGTACACACACCTGTACACACCTGTATACACACCTGTGCACACACACACACCTGTGCACACACACACACCTGTATACACACACACACCTGTACACACACACCTGTACACACCTGTACACACACACACTCCTGTATACACACACCTGTACACACCTGTACACACACACCTGTATACACACACCTGTACACACCTGTATACACACCTGTATACACACACCTGTACACACCTGTATACACACCTGTACAAACATACACACCTGTATACACACACCTGTACACACACCTGTACACACCTGTACACACACACACACCTGTATACACACACCTGTACACACCTGTATACACACCTGTACACACCTGTACACACACACACACTCCTGTAAACACACACACTTGTACACACCTGTACACACACAGCTGTATACACACACCTGTACACACCTGTATACACACCTGTTCACACACACCTGTATACACACACCTGTACACACACCTGTACACACCTGTACACACACACCTGTATACACACACCTTTACACACACCTGTACACACACCTGTACACACACCTGTACACACCTGTACACACACACACTCCTGTATACACACACTTGTACACACCTGTACACACACAGCTGTATACACACACCTGTACACACCTGTATACACACCTGTTCACACACCTGTACACACACACCTGTACACACACACCTGTATACACACACCTGTACACACCTGTATACACACCTGTTCACACCTGTACACACACCTGTACACACACACCTGTACACACACACCTGTACATACACACCTGTACATACACATCTGTATACACACCTGTACACACCTGTACACACACACCTGTACACACACATCTGTATACACACCTATACACACCTGTATATACACCTGTACACACCTGTACACACACACCTGTACATACACACCTGTATACACACCTACACACACTTGTATACACACCTGTATACACACCTGTACACACACCTGTACACACCTGTACACACACACCTGTACACCTGTACACACACCTGTACACACCTGTATACACACCTGTACACACACACACACCTGTATACACACCTGTACACACCTGTATACACACCTGTACACACACACACACACACACACACACCTGTATACACACACCTGTACACACACCTGTACACACCTGTATACACACCTGTACACACACCTGTACACACCTGTATACACACCTGTTCACACCTGTACACACACCTGTACACACACACCTGTACACACACACCTGTACATACACACCTGTACACACCTGTATACACACCTGTACAGACCTGTACACACACCTGTACACACCTGTACACACACACCTGTACATACACATCTGTATACACACCTATACACACCTGTATATACACCTATACACACCTGTATATACACCTGTACACACCTGTACACACACACCTGTACATACACACCTGTATACACACCTACACACACTTGTATACACACCTGTATACACACCTGTACACACACCTGTACACACCTGTACACACACACCTGTACACACCTGTACACACACACCTGTACACACCTGTATACACACCTGTACACCTGTACACACACCTGTACACACCTGTATACACACCTGTACACACACACACACCTGTATACACACCTGTACACACCTGTATACACACCTGTACACACACACACACACCTGTATACACACACCTGTACACACACCTGTACACACCTGTATACACACCTGTACACACACCTGTACACACCTGTATACACACCTGTACACACACCTGTACACACCTGTATACACCTGTACACACACCTGTACACACCTGTACACACCTGTATACACACCTGTACACACACCTGTACACACACCTGTACACACACACACACACCTGTATACACACCTGTACACACCTGTATACACACCTGTATACACACCTGTATACACACCTGTACACACACGTATACACACCTGTACACACACCTGTACACACCTGTATACACACCTGTACACACACCTGTACAGACCTGTATACACACCTGTACACACACACACACCTGTACACACACACCTGTACACACCTGTACACACACCTGTACACACCTGTACACACCTCTATACACACCTGTACACACACCTGTACATACCTGTACACACACCTGTACACACCTGTACACACACACACACCTGTATACACACCTGTACACACCTGTACACACCTGTACACACACCTGTACACACCTGTACACACACCTGTACACACCTGTATACACACCTGTATACACACCTGTACACACCTGTACACACCTGTACACACACACACACACACCTGTATACACACCTGTATACACACCTGTATACACACCTGTACACACACCTGTACACACCTGTATACACACCTGTACACACACCTGTACACACACACACACCTGTATACACACCTGTACACACCTGTATACACACCTGTACACACACACACCTGTATACACACACCTGTACACACACCTGTACACACCTGTATACACACCTGTACACACACCTGTACACACCTGTATACACACCTGTGCACACACACACACCTGTGCACACACACACACCTGTATACACACACACACCTGTACACACACACCTGTACACACCTGTACACACACACACTCCTGTATACACACACCTGTACACACCTGTACACACACACCTGTATACACACACCTGTACACACCTGTATACACACCTGTATACACACACCTGTACACACCTGTATACACACCTGTACAAACATACACACCTGTATACACACACCTGTACACACACCTGTACACACCTGTACACACACACACACCTGTATACACACACCTGTACACACACCTGTACACACACCTGTACACACCTGTACACACACACACACTCCTGTATACACACACTTGTACACACCTGTACACACACAGCTGTATACACACACCTGTACACACCTGTATACACACCTGTTCACACACACCTGTATACACACACCTGTACACACACCTGTACACACCTGTACACACACACCTGTATACACACACCTTTACACACACCTGTACACACACCTGTACACACACCTGTACACACCTGTACACACACACACTCCTGTATACACACACTTGTACACACCTGTACACACACAGCTGTATACACACACCTGTACACACCTGTATACACACCTGTTCACACACCTGTACACACACACCTGTACACACACACCTGTACACACACACCTGTATACACACACCTGTACACACCTGTATACACACCTGTTCACACCTGTACACACACCTGTACACACACACCTGTACACACACACCTGTACATACACACCTGTACACACCTGTATACACACCTGTACAGACCTGTACACACACCTGTACACACACATCTGTATACACACCTATACACACCTGTATATACACCTGTACACACCTGTACACACACACCTGTACATACACACCTGTATACACACCTACACACACTTGTATACACACCTGTATACACACCTGTACACACACCTGTACACACCTGTACACACACACCTGTACACCTGTACACACACCTGTACACACCTGTATACACACCTGTACACACACACACACCTGTATACACACCTGTACACACCTGTATACACACCTGTACACACACACACACACACACCTGTATACACACACCTGTACACACACCTGTACACACCTGTATACACACCTGTACACACACCTGTACACACCTGTATACACACCTGTACACACACCTGTACACACCTGTATACACCTGTACACACACCTGTACACACCTGTACACACCTGTATACACACCTGTACACACACCTGTACACACACCTGTACACACACCTGTACACACACACACACACCTGTATACACACCTGTACACACCTGTATACACACCTGTACACACACCTGTACACACCTGTATACACACCTGTACACACACCTGTACAGACCTGTATACACACCTGTACACACACACACACCTGTACACACACACCTGTACACACCTGTACACACCTCTATACACACCTGTACACACACCTGTACACACACCTGTACATACCTGTACACACACCTGTACACACCTGTACACACACACACACCTATATACACACCTGTACACACCTGTACACACCTGTACACACCTGTACACACACCTGTACACACCTGTACACACACCTGTACACACCTGTATACACACCTGTACACACACCTGTATACACACCTGTACACACACCTGTACACACCTGTATACACACCTGTACACACACCTGTACACACCTGTATACACACCTGTACACACACCTGTACACACACACACACACCTGTATACACACCTGTACACACCTGTACACACACCTGTACACACCTGTATACACACCTGTACACACACCTGTACACACCTGTATACACACCTGTGCACACACACACACCTGTATACACACACACACCTGTACACACACACCTGTACACACCTGTACACACACACACTCCTGTATACACACACCTGTACACACCTGTACACACACACCTGTATACACACACCTGTACACACCTGTATACACACCTGTATACACACACCTGTACACACCTGTATACACACCTGTACAAACATACACACCTGTATACACACACCTGTACACACACCTGTACACACCTGTACACACACACCTGTATACACACACCTGTACACACACCTGTACACACACCTGTACACACCTGTACACACACACACTCCTGTATACACACACTTGTACACACCTGTACACACACAGCTGTATACACACACCTATACACACCTGTTCACACACACCTGTATACACACACCTGTACACACCTGTATACACACCTGTTCACACCTGTACACACACCTGTACACACACACCTGTACACACACACCTGTACATACACACCTGTACACACCTGTATACACACCTGTACAGACCTGTACACACACCTGTACACATACACATCTGTATACACACCTATACACACCTGTATATACACCTATACACACCTGTATATACACCTGTACACACCTGTACACACACACCTGTACATACACACCTGTATACACACTTACACACACTTGTATACACACCTGTACACACACCTGTACACACCTGTACACACACACCTGTACACACCTGTACACACACACCTGTACACACCTGTATACACACCTGTACACCTGTACACACACCTATACACACCTGTATACACACCTGTACACACACCTGTACACACCTGTATACACACACACACCTGTACACACTTGTACACACACACACTCCTGTATACACACACCTGTACACACCTGTACACACACACCTGTATACACACACCTGTACACACCTGTATACACACCTGTATACACACACCTGTACACACCTGTATACACACACCTGTACACACCTGTATACACACCTGTACACACACACACACACACACCTGTATACACACACCTGTACACACACCTGTACACACCTGTACACACACACGCACACACACCTGTATACACACACCTTTACACACCTGTACACACACACACACCTGTACACACACACCTGTATACACACACCTGTACACACACCTGTATACACACCTGTACACACCTGTACACACCTGTACACACCTGTACACACACACACACTCCTGTATACACACACTTGTACACACCTGTACACACACACCTGTATACACGCCTGTTCACACACCTGTACACACCTGTATACACACCTGTACACACACACACACACCTGTATACACACACCTGTACACACCTGTACACACCTGTACACACACACACACTCCTGTATACACACACTTGTACACACCTGTACACACACACCTGTATACACACACCTGTATACACACCTGTTCACACACCTGTACACACCTGTATACACACCTGTACACACACACACACACACCTGTATACACACACCTGTACACACACCTGTACACACCTGTACACACACACACACCTGTATACACACACATTTACACACCTGTACACACACCTGTACACACACACCTGTATACACACACCTGTACACACACCTGTATACACAACTGTACACACCTGTACACACACACACTCCTGTATACACACACTTGTACACACCTGTACACACACACCTGTATACACACCTGTACACACCTGTATACACACCTGTTCACACACCTGTACACACCTGTACACACACCTGTACACACACACCTGTATACACACACCTGTACACACCTGTATACACACCTGTTCACACCTGTACACACCTGTATACACACCTGTTCACACCTGTACACACACCTGTACACACAAACCTGTACACACACACCTGTACACACCTATATACACACCTGTATACACACCTGTACAGACCTGTACACACACCTGTACACGCACACCTGTACATACACATCTGTATACACACCTATACACACCTGTGCACACACCTGTACACACCTGTACACACACACCTGTACATACACACCTGTATACACACCTACACACACTTGTATACACACCTACACACACTTGTATACACACCTGTATACACACCTGTACACACACCTGTACACACCTGTACACATACACCTGTACACACACCTGTACACACCTGTACACACACACCTGTACACACCTGTACACACCTGTACACACACACCTGTACACACCTGTACACACACCTGTACACACACACCTGTGTACACACCTGTACACACACACCTGTACACACACCTGTACACACACACCTGTACACACACCTGTACACACACACCTGTACACACCTACACACACACCTGTACACACACCTGTACATACACACCTGTACACACCTGTGCACACACACATACCTGTACACACACCTGTTCACACACCTGTTCACACACACACCTGTACACACCTGAACGCCGTGTGTCTGAACGTCGTCATGTTCCCGACGCTCCCAGGTGCATCGTGAACATTGGACATCCTCAAAAATGGCGTGATCCTAAAGGCCCTAAAGAGGGAAATGTGTGGACATTGTTTACGTCAGAGGTCAGGGGTCACAGATCAGAGGTCACAGGTCACGGTGATAATTTCCTTCCTGTTTGTCTCTCAGGGCTTCACGTCCTCCTGAGTCGCACTGAAGTCACCTCACGGTTCCCCGAGCAGCTGCCTCTGGTAAAACTACACTTTTATTATCGCTCCTTTTCCTGAGTCTCTGTCACCAGCAGAGGACGCCATCTAAACCTGGTCGAAACCTGGCCTAAACCTGGCCTAAACCTGGTCTAAACCTGGTCTAAACCTGGTCTAAACCTGGTCTAAACCCGGTCTAATCCTGGTCTAAACTCGGTCTAAACCCGGTCTAAACCCGGTCTAAACCCGGCCTAAACCCGGCCTAAACCCGGCCTAAACCCGGCCTAAACCCGGCCTAAACCCGGCCGAAACCTGGTCGAAACCTGGTCGAAACCTGGTCGAAACCCGGTCGAAACCCGGTCTAATCCCGGTCTAAACTCGGTCTAAACCCGGTCTAAACCCGGTCTAAACCCGGCCTAAACCCGGCCTAAACCCGGCCTAAACCCGGCCGAAACCTGGCCGAAACCTGGTCGAAACCTGGTCGAAACCCGGTCGAAACCCGGTCGAAACCCGGTCGAAACCCGGTCGAAACCCGGTCTAAACCCGGCCTAAACCCGGCCTAAACCTGGCCTAAACCCGGTCTAAACCCGGACTAAACCCGGCCTAAACCTGGCCTAAACCCGGTCTAAACCAGGTCTAAACCTGGCCTAAACCCGGTCTAAACCTGGCCTAAACCTGGTCTAAACCTGGCCTAAACCCGGCCTAAACCCGGCCTAAACCCGGCCTAAACCCGGCCTAAACCCGGTCTAAACCCGGTCTAAACCTGGCCTAAACCTGGCCTAAACCCGGTCTAAACCCGGTCTAAACCTGGCCTAAACCCGGTCTAAACCCGGCCTAAACCTGGCCTAAACCTGGCCTAAACCTGGCCTAAACCTGGCCTAAACCTGGCCTAAACCCGGTCTAAACCCGGTCTAAACCCGGTCTAAACCTGTCCTAAACCCGGCCTAAACCCGGCCTAAACCTGGCCTAAACCTGGCCTAAACCTGGCCTAAACCTGGCCTAAACCTGGCCTAAACCTGGCCTAAACCTGGTCTAAACCTGGCCTAAACCCGGTCTAAACCTGGCCTAAACCCGGTCTGTGTTTCAGGGGGAGCTGAGTCCTCCTCTGCTCATCGAGCTGCCGCTGCGCTGCCTTGTACTCTGTGCACAGGTGCATGCTGGGATGTGGAGACGCAACGGATTCTCCCTCATCAACCAGGTACCAAACCAGGACTAAACCAGGTTCTAAACTAGGACAAAACCATGATTAAACTAGGACTAAACCAGGTCTGAACTAGGATTAAACCAGGACTAAACCAGGACTAAACTAGGACTAAACCAGGACTAAACTAGGTCTAAAATCTTGATGTAGTTCTGTGGTGTAAATGTCCGTATTTAGATGAATAAATATTCAGAAGCCATACGGTGGAGTAAAACCTGGGTGCTTCTCCCCAGGTGCGTGCTCTTACCACGGCAACAAACGGAGGGGCTTGGGTTACAGTTCGGGTTTGGGTTGGGGAGAGCCTGTTCTGGGGTTGGGTTGGGGAGAGCCTGTTCCGGGTTTGGGTTGGGGAGAGCCTGTTCCGGGTTTGGGTTGGGGAGAGCCTGTTCCGGGTTTGGGTTGGGGAGAGCCTGTTCCGGGTTTGGGTTGGGGAGAGCCTGTTCCGGGTTTGGGTTGGGGAGAGCCTGTTCCGGGTTTGGGTTGGGGAGAGCCTGTTCCGGGTTTGGGTTGGGGAGAGCCTGTTCCGGGTTTGGGTTGGGGAGAGCCTGTTCCGAGGTTGGGTTGGGGAGAGCCTGTTCCGGGTTTGGGTTGGGGAGAGCCTGTTCCGTCTGTAGGGTTTGGGTTGGGGAGAGCCTGTTCCGGGTTTGGGTTGGGGAGAGCCTGTTCCGGGTTTGGGTTGGGGAGAGCCTGTTCCGGGTTTGGGTTGGGGAGAGCCTGTTCCGGGTTTGGGTTGGGGAGAGCCTGTTCCGGGTTTGGGTTGGGGAGAGCCTGTTCCGTCTGTAGGGTTCGGGTTGGGGTTCAGGTTTGCCTGTTGTGTCTGTAAATGCCTCAGATATAACCTCATGTCATGTGTGTTTCAGATTTATTATTACCACAATGTGAAGTGTCGAGTGGAGATGTTCGATAAAGACCTGATCATGCTCCAGGTACGTCTGCCCTGACCCCTGACCTCTGACCCCTGTGCCCTGACCTCTGATCCCTGTGCCCTGACCTCTGATCCCTGTGCCCTGAACTCTGACCTCTGTGCCCTGAACTCTGATCCCTGTGCCCTGAACTCTGACCCCTGTGCCCTGACCTCTGACCCCTGTGCCCTGAACTCTGACCCCTGTGCCCTGAACTCTGATCCCTGTGCCCTGAACTCTGACCCCTGTGCCCTGAACTCTGACCTCTGATCCCTGTGCCCTGAACTCTGACCTCTGAGCCCTGAACTCTGACCCCTGTGCCCTGAACTCTGACCTCTGACCCCTGTGCCCTGAACTCTGATCCCTGTGCCCTGACCTCTGAGCCCTGACCTCTGACCCCTGACCCCTGTGCCCTGAACTCTGACCTCTGTGCCCTGAACTCTGACCCCTGTGCCCTGACCCATGTGCCCTGAACTCTGACCCCTGAACTCTGAGCCCTGACCTCTGACCCCTGTGCCCTGAACTCTGACCTCTGTGCCCTGAACTCTGACCCCTGAACTCTGACCCCTGTGCCCTGAACTCTGACCCATGTGCCCTGAACTCTAACCCCTGTGCCCTGACCCCTGTGCCCCGAACTCTGACCCCTGTGCCCCGAACTCTGACCCCTGTGCCTTGAACTCTGATCCCTGTGCCCTGACCTCTGAGCCCTGACCTCTGACCCCTGTGCCCTGAACTCTGACCTCTGTGCCCTGAACTCTGACCCCTGTGCCCTGACCCATGTGCCCTGAACTCTGACCCCTGAACTCTGACCCCTGAGCCCTGACCTCTGACCCCTGTGCCCTGAACTCTGACCTCTGTGCCCTGAACTCTGACCCCTGAACTCTTACCCCTGTGCCCTGAACTCTGACCCATGTGGCCTGAACTCTAACCCCTGTGCCCTGACCCCTGTGCCCCGAACTCTGACCCCTGTGCCCCAAACTCTGACCCCTGTGCCCTGACCTCTGACCCCTGTGCCCTGAACTCTGACCTCTGATCCCTGTGCCCTGAACTCTGACCTCTGACCCCTGTGCCCTGAACTCTGATCCCTGTGCCCTGACCTCTGAGCCCTGACCCCTGACCTCTGACCCCTGTGCCCTGAACTCTGACCTCTGTGCCCTGAACTCTGACCCCTGTGCCCTGACCCATGTGCCCTGAACTCTGACCTCTGTGCCCTGAACTCTGACCCCTGACCTCTGACCCCTGTGCCCTGAACTCTGACCCATGTGCCCTGAACTCTAACCCCTGTGCCCCGAACTCTGACCCCTGTGCCCCGAACTCTGACCCCTGTGCCCTGACCTCTGACCCCTGTGCCCTGAACTCTGACCTCTGACCCCTGTGCCCTGACCTCTGGCTCCTTCTGCTGCTGTGGCCTCAGTTTGGTCTGAGATATTCTTCTGAAGGACACAGGCCAACCTCAGTGAGCTTCATCTGACTGGAGCTGAAGTCTCTGACGTCACACTCAGAACACTTCTGTTTCACACCCTGGTTTGGACCTGGTTTAGACCTGGTTTGGACCTGGTTTAGATCTGGTTTGGACCTGTCTGGACCTGGTTTGGACCCTGGTTTGGACCCTGGTTTGGACCCTGGTTTGGACCTGGTTTGGACCTGGTTTAGACCTGGTTTGGACCTGTCTGGACCTGGTTTGGACCCTGGTTTGGACCTGCTTTGGACCTGGTTTGGACCTTGTGTCTCTGTTTCAGGTTGGAGCGTCGATGATGGACCCAAATCACTTTTTGATGATCGTTCTGAGTCGATTTGAACTGTTCCACATTTTCAGCTCCACCGACGCACGAAAGAGACTCAGAGAGAGCAACAAGGTACAAATGCTAACGCTAACTATGCTAACCCGCAAACCCAGCTAATGCTAATTCGCAAACCCAGCTAACAGTAACCCACAAACCCAGCTAACGCTAACCCACAAACCCAGCTAACGCTAACCCGCAAACCCAGCTAACGCTAACCCGCAAACCCAGCTAACGCTAACCCGCAAACCCAGCTAACAGTAACTCGCAAACCCAGCTAACGCTAACCCGTAACCCCAGCTAACAGTAACTCGCAAACCCAGCTAACAGTAACTCGCAAACCCAGCTAACGCTAACCCGCAAACCCAGCTAACGCTAACCCGCAAACCCAGCTAACGATAACCTGCAAACCCAGCTAACGGTAACCCGCAAACCCAGCTAACGGTAACCCGCAAACCCAGCTAACGGTAACCCACCCTGACCCTGTCCGAGAGACTCAGAGCAACAAGGTACAAACGATACTCAGATAAACCTAAATCATCCAGTTTACTGGATTTACCCTGGACTTAACCTCGACATAAACTGGACTAACACTGGTCTAAAACTGGACTTAAACTGGACATAAACTGGACTTAACCTTAATTTAACCTGGACTGTTTTAAATCAGTGTAAAATAAATAAAAATGTGTTTTTTAGGATGTGCTTCAGCAGAACAACACTCTTATCGAGGAGATGCTCCACCTCATCATCATGGTCATAGGTGAGGTGGGAGGGCATCTGACTGTGGGAGGGCATCTGACTGTGAGAGGGCATCTGTGTTTCAGGAGAGCGCTTTGTGCCGGGCGTGGGGCAGGTAGAGCCGCTGGAGGAGGTGAGGAGAGAAATCATTCATCAGCTCTGCATCCGACCCATGGCTCACAGCGAACTCATCAAAGCTCTGCCCGAGAACGTAAGTCTGACCCCTGACCTCTGACCTCCGAGCCCTGTGCCCTGACCTCTGACTCCTGAGCCCTGTGCCCTGACCTCTGTGCCCTGACCTTTGACGTCTGAGCCCTGACCCCTGTGCCCTGACCCCTGACCCCTGACCCCTGAGCTCTGACCCTTGACCTCTGAGCCCTGACCTCTGACCCCTGTCCTCTGAGCCCTGTGCCCTGACCTCTGAACTGAAGCTGACCATTTTTGATTAAAGGATTCTGTGCTGAGAAAGTTTATTATATGAAAATAGGTCAAAGGTGATGCAAAATGTCAAAGAATTCTCCCATAGAATCTACTACAGTTCCCATAATGCACCTGTGACTGACCTCAAACTACAGTCCCCATAATGCACCTGTGACTGACCTCAAACTACCGTCCCCATAATGCACCTGTGACTGACCTCAAACTACAGTCCCCATAATGCATCTGTGACTGACCTCAAACTACAGTCCCCATAATGCACCTGTGACCTCATATTACAGTACCCATAATGCACCTGACTGAACTCACACTACAGTACCCATAATGCACTTGTGACCTCGCACTACAGTACCCATAATGCACCTGTGACTGACCTCACACTACAGTACCCATAATGCACCTGTGACTGACCTCACACTACAGTACCCATAATGCACCTGTGACTGACCTCACACTACAGTCCGCATAATGCACCTGTAACTGACCTCACACTACAGTACCCATAATGCACCTGTGACTGACCTCACACTACAGTCCCCATAATGCACCTGTAACTGACCTCACACTACAGTCCCCATAATGCACCTGTGACTGACCTCACACTACAGTCCCCATAATGCACCTGTGACTGACCTCACACTACAGTACCCATAATGCACCTGTGGCCTCACATTACAGTCCCCATAATGCACCTGTAACTGACCTCACACTACAGTACCCATAATGCACCTGTGGCCTCTCACTGCAGTCCCCATAATGCACCTGTGACCTCACACTACAATACCCATAATGCACCTGTGACCTCACACTACAGTCCCCATAATGCACCTGTGGCCTCACACTACAGTACCGATAATGCACCTGTGACCTCACACTACAGTACCCATAATGCACCTGTGACCTCACACTACAGTACCCATAATGCACCTGTGACCTCACACTACAGTCCCCATAATGCACCTGTGACTGACCTCACACTACAGTCCCCATAATGCACCTGTGACTGACCTCACACTACAGTACCCATAATGCACCTGTGGCCTCACATTACAGTCCCCATAATGCACCTGTAACTGACCTCACACTACAGTCCCCATAATGCACCTGTGGCCTCTCACTGCAGTCCCCATAATGCACCTGTGACCTCACACTACAGTACCCATAATGCACCTGTGACCTCACACTACAGTCCCCATAATGCACCTGTGGCCTCACACTACAGTACCGATAATGCACCTGTGACCTCACACTACAGTACCCATAATGCACCTGTGACCTCACACTACAGTACCCATAATGCACCTGTGACCTCACACTACAGTACCCATAATGCACCTGTGACCTCACACTACAGTCCCCATAATGCACCTGTGACCTCACACTACAGTACCCATAATGCACCTGTGACCTCACACTACAGTACCCATAATGCACCTGTGGCCTCACACTACAGTGCCCATAATGCACCTGTGACCTCACGCTCTGCCAGTCCAGGTGGGGTCAGGGTTTTTCTGATGTTCTGATGGTTCTGTTTGCTTTTCAGGGAAACAAAGAGACGGGTTTGGAGCGGGTCATCGACAGTGTCGCCTCCTTCAGGTCAGATCTCACTTTTCTGGATACCTGCTGCTTTAAAGGGACAGTTTGTGATTTTCCTCATGAATCTGTACGTCCCCGTCCGTTGCATCACTGCTGCCTCCAGGTGGCGCCGCACGAATCCAACACTTTCTTCAGTGGTTCGGTGTTTATGCTCAGAGCGATGACGCCGCGACGCCAGAGAGCGAACTTGAAAGAATCTATATAAAAATGGAGCTTGTGATTCTCCAGAACAACAAAACTCCAGCCTCAGTTTGTCCCCTGTCCCTCCTCTGTCCCTCTGCTGTTCTGACTCCATCTGCTGAGTTTGGGCTTCAGGATATTCAGGTTCATAAAGATCTTCCCTTGGCTCTGTGCTAAAGGCCACGTCTAATCCTAACCCTTCATCG